>CAIGQV010000818.1:20916244-20937697 GCA_903798115.1 Danio jaintianensis | reverse complement strand
TATATATATATATATTAGTAGTTTTCTCTAAATACAAAATGCCAAATATAGTTTTGCATATATTAAGCAAAGTGATTGAGTGTACACATATTTAAGTAAATAAATAATTTATTTCCGCATAAAGCTGTATGTGAATTTCTATTTATACACATCATGATCGATAAGTTCTAGGTGAAAGGCACAGAATGTAATTTTCACGGCTAGAGGGTGCATATTCACAACAAACAAAGGCATTGTTTGAAGCCGTGACTCATAGGAGTTGTTGTCTTCATTACATACTATGGGACACCTGCAGATGTTCATGAATGAGCTAAAATAGTATTCAAAAAGTATTATGGTTGTATGAAGTAGTAAGGCTTAAAGTCATAAAATAAAGCAAAAGCATGGCACAAAAGCAGAGGAGCTTTTATTATCCCACAGTCAGCCACTTCCGGTCGTGATCACGTGGTGAACATATTAAAGTATCTTTTCATCATTTCCCTGTTTTCTATAAAGGTCATGGGCCGTATCACTAGTTTTGAACATTCTTCAAAACATTTGGGATAACAAATACATAAGTCATCAAACTATATAACACCGTTCTAGAGGTTTAAGGATATTTTAATGAATAAACTTACATATTGTGCCTTTAACTTGGCAAATGTGTGGTGTGCATTGATGTTCTTATGTCAGTGACCTGTCCAAACAGAGTCAACATAGAAGAACCAACGTGTGACTTTAATCAGAAGCTGAAATTGGTCATATGGGAATTTGGAAATAAGGACTAACACAAAGAAACACAGCTGATGTTTACAACATAACTGCAGCAACAAGCAAACACTTGTAGCCATGCACTGAGAATATAAATAGTAATATCCTACTCCCACACATTTTTGGTAAACCACAGAAATATGATCCTTTTCAATAGCCAAAATACAGTGTGTAATGCAACTGATGCCATAGTAAACAAGGAAACTTTTTTTTATATCACCTGGGGCAGATAATAAATAATAGTGAATACAGTGAAAGAACTCATTTTTGTGTGGACTATCATTTTTTTGGTCCACATTCTATATTCCCCACAGGGGGCACTCATGTAACGTCAATATCTTTTCTGTCGTATTTTGATCTCTATGGAAAGATATGTTTGATCCTATCTGAAAAAATGTACAATTTTATATTGTAACATAACTTTTATCATATAAACTTTTATTATATGTGACATATAAATCATTGTGAAGGTACGCTGACTTTTAAGTCAAAATGCTTCTTGAAATCCAAATAAGGTGAGCGGGTACGAAATTCCGCGAAAAGCAGATCGCTTCTTTGCGTCAGTAACGTTACGTCACTTCAACGCGGCATTATCGAACGAGTACACGGACGACATCATGGCTGAAGATAATAAGAGGCCAAAAACGAAGGTATTTGACGATGAAAAGGAGAAAGATGTATTTAAAGTCTTACAATAAGAGTAAATCTTGAGTTTTGCTTATCGACGAAAGCTTCGTTAAAAGGTGGCCTTCTTCGGAGCTGTACAATCAACAACAATGGCTATGGCCATACCAGTACTTTCTTAATGTTGATATTAGTTGAATTTATGTGTAGGCTATTTAGTGTTTACGTTTTCAGTCTTATAAAAACTGTATAGCCGTTAGTTTTCGAGCATAACTAATAAAAAGTGTATATATATACGACAGTGAAGTACACTCAATCAACGGTAGGAGGCTCTGAAGACGCAAAAATGCTAGTAATAAAAAAAAAACCGTTCGCCAGTGCACTCGCTGACCTTACACTTTAATGTCCGAA
The DNA here is from genome assembly GCA_903798115.1 of Danio jaintianensis. Lineage (NCBI taxonomy): Eukaryota > Metazoa > Chordata > Actinopteri > Cypriniformes > Danionidae > Danio > Danio jaintianensis. The sequence goes on along the minus strand of CAIGQV010000818.1, from coordinate 20,935,912 downwards.
TGCTCGGAAATTAGTTTTGGTTTATTAAAAATCATTTTCCGTCCCTGGGTGGGCTCGAACCACCAACCTTTCGGTTAACAGCCGAACGCGCTAACCGATTGCGCCACAGAGACAGATGTTGCAGTGTTTTCCATGAATAACCATAGTGTTACTACAGTAAAACGCGGATCATGAGTTGATCATTATTCTACAAAGAGGTCACAGTCAATTTCAAACTTTAAACATTTTTAATAGCTTACTGTGGTAAACATGGTGATTTATTATATTATACATACTCCGTTATCTTCTGCTCGTCAGTGGTTTCTGTACCTTTTTCAGGGGGAAATGTGTTTTACTAATCCATGTGTTTCTCTCACGAGTAACGTTAACGCAAGTTATGTTTTAATGTATGAAGAAGCAACTTATTTTGTACATTTGTTCTTTAATTTATTTAATTATAATTCGCACTGGAGTAAATACTGGAGTAAAAAAATGTTTCTCTTGGTATAAAAACAGATTGCTTGATACCTCTGTATGGAGTTGTGTGACACGTGAAAAAAAGTTGGCGTTATGTTATAATCACGTAGCCCGGCTAGCTCAGTCGGTAGAGCATGAGACTCTTAATCTCAGGGTCGTGGGTTCGAGCCCCACGTTGGGCGATTAGTTTTTATCCTTATGAAGTCTCTGTATAATATTGAAGTCATAGGCTACATAGGCGAATGAAGATAAAGCTGAGTAATCATAATAAACGTCTTTAAATATTTTAATTCATTTTAAATATTATGAATTAAATGTGGCTTGCAAAATAGTAACAGTAAATAAAAAAGTACTTCAAATATTAAAAGAAAAGAAAACACAAGTTGTTTTTAGGCTATTTTTGTTTATGGATTTTTTTGTATTGCATACTGCAGAATTCTGTCTTGATAGACTAAATGTATGATGATCTGAGAAAATGAATGGCTGTTGGTGTATGTGTGTAAGAGAGCAATTTGGGATATGGAGAACTATTTAGGATCCTAATGTTATGGTAATGCTATTCTAAAAATGTTATGGTAATAGAAATGTTATGGTAATTTTGTAATCTTGTCAATTTACAGTTTTCATCCTTTCTTTCTTTTTTTTGCATACAAACTCTGTAGTTTTGGGCTCGCTCATTGTATTCTTGCTGAGTGGATAGGGGGTGTTAACACCTAATGCAATGAGGCTGATAGACTATTATGGAGGAGAACAAAATGTACAAAGCCTTGTCTTGTAGTGCAACTGTTTGTAGGTTAAAAAATAGCCTGTTTTATTCATTTCACAAAACATGAAAATTGGTACACTAATTATCTGTAAAAATATTAAGACTTTAAAGGTATGTTTTGCTGAATTAACTTGATCTGTGTATATCAGAAAATGAGAGCTATTAGTAGTAGGCCTACCATGTGAGCTGAGTTACAAATACAAGAAACCAAAACCTCCAGCTCTCAGAAACTGAATAAACGTCCCAGCAGAAATAAGATAAGGCCCCCAGTTTTAAGAGAAACGAAACTATAGCTTGGGACATCTATACAGCTTTTATTGCTTAATGACCCATCAGATCCGCCTTTGAGAATCTGCATCCCATCTAAAACTATTCAAGCTTAGCTTTCAAGGTGTGAATGTCTTTTTTGTTGTATTTGATATTCACTGGCATGCAACACTAACTATTAAGTCAAGCAATTTTTTAGTTGAATATAGGGATATTCTGCTTTTCAGGTGTACTTTTATTTGCTTATAGCTGCTTGCTTTATATTCATGCTTGATGCAAAATCATTTTACATGCAATTGTTTTATTCTAGGTATGTATACCAAAGAACTTATATTTGTTCATTGGCAGGGATGGGCGGTATTTATGCTACATGTATCTTGTAATTTGTATTTTATAGGGTTGATGGAAATGGCTTAATATTTTGAATCAAATTATGTTATTCATTCATTCATTTTCTTTTCGGCTTAGTCCCTTTATTAATCCGGGGTCGCCACAGCGGAATGAACCGCCAACTTATCCAGCATATGTTTTACGCAGCGGATGCCCTTCCAGCTGCAACCCATCACTGGGAAACATCCACACACACTCATTCACACACATACACTACGGACAATTTAGCCTACCCAATTTACCTATACCGCATGTTTTTGGACTTGTGGGGGAAACCCACGCGAACACGGGGAGAACATGCAAACTCCACACAGAAACGCCAACTGACCCAGCCGAGGCTTCTTGCTGTGAGGCGAACGTGCTACCCACTGCGCCACCGTGACGCCCAAATTATGTTAGTGTGTTGTATTTTTAAAATACTGTAAAATACTTTCTAAGAAGTCTACATGATGACATCATATAAATGCATCCTCTGGTGCTTTGGACATTATTGACTCTTCCATTCAAAGAAAAACTGAAAAAAAATTGGTGGAAGGAGTATACTGTACAAATAATGGTAGTTTCGGATGGATTGCTGATGCCAAAATTTTGTCGTTAAAACAAACAACATAAAGTCCTACAGTGGCGATTTCTACAATACTTCATTGGCTGTTTCGGCTAACACTTAGAAATCATGTTCTTACATTGAGTATTGAAGAGTAAGTTTAAGGGTGAAGGGACTGATCGAATAGGCCTATTGATGGAAGGTTTGCAAAGAAATGTCATGCTCCTTTTTAAAAGTATTTTGTAGTATTTTAAAAATACTGTATTTTATTTTGATACATTTTGTGGCTGCTGTAATTTGTAGTTTATTTTGATACAGTTAAACTTTAAACTATTTTATTTTAAAATACATTCATTCATTCACTTTCCTTAGGCTTAGTGCCTTTATTAATCTGGGGTCGCCACAGCGGAATGAACCGCCAACTTATCCAGCATATGTTTTACACAGTGGATGCCCTTCCAGCCGCAACCCATCACTGGGAAACACCCATACACTCTCATTCAAACACATACACTACGGACAATTTAGCTTAACCAATTCACCTATAGCGCATGTCTTTGGACTTGTGGGGGAAACCAGAGCACCCGGAGGAAACCCACGCCAACACATGCAAACTCCACACAGAAATGCCAACTGACCCAGCCAAGGCTCGAACCAGTGACCTTCTTGCTGTGAGGCGACAGCGCTACCCACTGTGCCACCATGTCGCCTTTTAAAATACATTTCAATGTATTTTTGTTCAACCCTGTTTATTGGTATTACCTTTATTGACCGAGTCGTGTACATTTAGTACATGTCAAAGTTGAGTGGTCTGTTTAATTGAATCAAAGCAGGTCTAAATAACTGTTTTATTGTTCAACAGTGAGCAAAACATACTTTTCTTACGCTTTTAATGCCTAAAAAGGATTTAAATTCTTATTTTCCCTCCTGAGACAGAGCTGGGGGAAAACCTGATTAGCACATTTTAACAAAATGGCATCCCATAGAAAGAATCAACCCTGTTCATATGTTTCAGTGTATTCAAACTTACCTGAAACCCAAAGCAGATTCTATACAAAGTTTCCACTCTGAACACACGCAGAGGTAAATGTCTGAAAACAGGCCTTTTTTGCTCCTCTTTGCTTTTGGCCTGACATTTTTGACCCTGTAGCCTGAGGTATCGTCTTACACTCCTAAGAATAGCGCTTTCAAGAGGGGGTTTCCACTGGAACTCTATTAAAATAAAACTTCCAAAAGAGGGGTTTTCCAATGATGCCACATTTTCTTTGGCTCCCAAAAGAACCTTCCAGTGATAAGTTCTCTCAAAGAAAAAAAAAATTCTTAGTGTGAAGAAACTACCAGCATAACATACCAGATTAAAGGGATAGTTCACCCAAAAATGAAAATTGACTCAATATTTACCCTCATGACTTTATGACTTTTTTTCTTCTGTTGAACACAAAACATGATATTTTGAAGAAAGCTGAAAACCTGTAACCATTGACTTCCATAGTAGGAAAAACAAATACTATAGGAATGAATGGTTACAGGTTTTCAGCTTTCTTTAAAATATCTTTTGTGTCCAACAGAAGAAAGAAACTCATAAAGGTTGGGAACCACTTGAGGGAGAATAAATAATAAGTACATTTAACATTTTTTTAGGTGAATTATCCCTTTTAACACCCCATGTGTGCTTATAAACCTCATCAGAAGCCCTTGTAAGTCACAAATGAAAGCTCTGACAACATGTGAACAAACATAGACGACCACAAGATATTTAGGGAAGTGTGATATATTTACATTATGGTGTTTACACTGCAAATAATAATTTAAAGAGTGATGTAATTACATTGTAATGTGGAAGGAATATAGCTTTGGTTTTATGGCTTGTTTTTATCAAATGAATATAAATTTCAGAAAGACTAATGACTGCTGATGTTGAGAGTTGCATCAGAGTTTCGATTTTATCTGTTTGCCACTGACATCATTTACTCTAAATCTTCTGCTATCTGCTGTAACTGATGCATATCAGAGATTATGTTGTTTGTGGAAATAAGAACAGGAGATGAGTCTACTGAGTTTACAGTAAAGGTACAATTGAGTAAAGGAGTAGGATCATGATCTCAGGTGTGTTTCAGTTTGTGGGATTAACCTTGAAACCTTTCTTGAGATCCTTAACCTTAAGCAATAAAATGAAAAAAAAAAAAAAAAAACTGTTGTCATAAAAGTCTTTTCTCGGTTTGAAATTGGGACATTTACGACTGCTTTCTAGAGATCAGTAACTAACCATGATCTTCCACCAGGATGCAAAAAAAGAGAAGCAAGATTTTGTATTTTAACACTAAAATACAGTATTCCTTATTAAAATGATACTATAAAAATATCCAAAAATGTAACAAACAATTCTTTCCCAAACAAGAGTTTTTTTACAATGTGAAAAATGCTGGTAATAAGTTGATTCCATTTTTAGGGATGCTATCAGTACTGTATCAGAAAAATATTTATGATGAATATCTATTATGTATGATATTATATTAATAATCCATCCATCCAGTTTAACTGCACAGTCCATTACAAAAGACAAAACTCATTGTAAATTGAATTATTAGATTATATATAATCATGGCAATAAAGCAAATTATTATAATGTTATTTGATGAAAAAATTAAATGTAGTAAGTTGTTCAGCTTAAGGCAGGGGTGCCCAAACTCGGTCCTGGAGGGCTGGTGTCCTGCATAGTTTAGATCCAACCCCAATCAGACACACCTGGGCTAGCTAACAAGCTCTTAGGCTTGCTAGAAATTACCTTGCAGGTGTGTTGAGGCAAGTTGGAGCTAAACTAGTGAGAGGAGCTAAACTAGTCCAGGACCAAGTTTGGGCATCCCTGGCTTAAGGTATATAGTACAAACTTGAAAAAAAAAAATCAGTTTAATTAATTCATTTATTTGTTTGTTTTTGCCTGCTGAAAAAACAATTTGGATAAAATCTGTGTAAAATAGTTTATTATATATATATGATATAATGCAATAAGTATATGAATAATCCTTCATTTTTTTGAGAGACTGATTCATATTGCACCATGTAACAGTAAATACAGTACAATTCCAAATATATAACAGTCACACAGATGCATTGAACAATAATGGAGAGGAAACACAATGCTTCTTGTGAGCAAATGTATGACAAGTATACAATAAAATAAAGTACAATTTAAAGTATCTGTGCAAATGAAGGAAAACAATGAAAAAGACAAAAAAAGTTGTATTCCAGTGGAAATGATATAAGACACTATGATTATCTTTGAAAAAGCACTGTATCTATACCACGAAAATGGTCTCATCAGACTCCAGGGGCTCCTGGCTCGTAGGTCCTCCATTCTCAAAGTTTCTCCAAGGCAAGCCAGAATCCATAACAGGCTGTCTGCATGGCACATCGATGCCCATTTCCTGGGAAGGGGGAGTATTGCATGTTTCAAACAGGATTTCGAATTTATTCTTTGAATCCCCAGCCTCCTGCCAAATCAGCAGCTCGTATCGTCCGAAACGGAGGAGCACCTTGTCATTAAGCTCAGCTTTTTCAAGGTGTTTCAGTTCAGAGCCGCCGACCATCAGATTGACCTTCTGGCTCAAGTTCTGGATCGTGAAGTTCAAGAAAGAGCTGTTGGGTTTTCTATACGCCTGTACCGAGAGCTGTTTTCTGGAGACAGTGGTGTCATTTAGCACAAATATGCAGGTCTCTCCATCACGGCCGAGCCTGAGTGGATCTTCAGCGTCCATTTCGTATGGTTCGTTCAAGGGCAGTTTGTGGAAGAGCGGGCGGTTGGCTTGATTCGGGTGGTAAAGTTGTACGTGAAGACAAGTGAGCAGTTCTTGAGTCTCGAGTTTGCTAATGTCATTCATTGTGGAAGACAAATGGAGGCACAAGAACTTTTGAGAACTTGATATTTAGACCTAAGAAAACAAAGTTAAGAAGCAAGCAAATTAGTACACTGAAAAGACTTATGGGACAGTTCAGCCAAAAATGAAAATGTACCCGCTATTTACTTACCCTCAGTTGTTTCAAACCTTTATGAGTTTGTTCTTTAAAGATATTTTGAAGCAAGCTAAAAAACTGTAGTCAACTTCCATAGCAAGAAAAGCAAATACTATGGACGTCAGTGGTTACATGATTCCAGCTTTGTTGAAAATATCTTTTGTTTTCAAAAGAAAAAGCTCAAAACACGTTTTTGGAGCAAGTAAAGGAGGTCGGGGGAGTAAATTACCACAGAATTTTCAATTTTGGGTTAACTATCCTTTTAGTTTGCAGGACAACAAATGACACTTGACTAAATCAATGATCTGATTCATAGCAGTACTCTAGCGAAATAGTTACTTTAAGGTATAGGCTACTTGTAAACACATGTAGCATATCGGCTTAATAAGTAAAGTTTCGTAATAAATAAACGAAATGAAAGAGCAACTTACCTTCAGAAACTGGTTGTCAATGTTATCGACTAACGGACTGCTGCTCTGAAGCGGAGATCGCTGAACTGTGAGTAAGAACTGCAGAAAACAACAAAGGGGGTTGCATCAGAAGCACTGAAATCCACCCCCTTTCAGCTTGGGACATGTGACACTAGAAAATTCCCGAGTTGCGCAATGCATAAGGCTTGCATGCGTTCGCTATCTATTTAATAATGTCATCATATTATAATCACACATTTATTTATCCAGTGAATTTGTCTTGGAGAAGACTAATTTAGATAAATATATTTTTTTTATTAAAAAGTTTTTTAAAGTTGAAAAATATAGTTAAATGCTTGAACTTTACGCACTCGACTCGAGACATAATATGGTATGGATGATGACCAACATTACTAAAACACGTTTATGTTCATCATTTTATGAAGTCTTATCAGCCACTCCCGAAAACGATGAGAAATGTTAGCCTCGAATAGAGTTGAGTGTGTAAATTGCATGCTAATTTCGTCATCACAACAAAGTGTTTCTTAGAACAATGCATAAAAGTTTTGGAGTCCCAAAGACATTTTATTTCAGTAAATATCGTATTTAAAAAAAGTAATACATATTGAGTGAACACAATTCCGGAACTGTCCTTTATATATCGATATCTTCCACACTTTTATTTGTATAGCCTAATTACAATTCATTCAACCTGGTTTAGATTTTATTTCTGACATAGCAGCTAACTCGATAACAACAGTTCACCGACATCCTGACATTATGTGTTTGTTTATTACGTCTCTTTACCAAGATACGTTATGTAGAAAGACTTGTTTGGGTGGTATGAACAACAAAGATAAGGCATTGTTTAGGTGCCTTCTTCTGTAAGAATTTTCTTGAGGTGATGAAAGAATCCTGTGAAAGAAGTCTTCACTTGTGCTTCTTATAAATGTTTAACCTGGTCCTGTTGATCATTATTTAACGTTGATGCATTTCCTTTCATTATTGATGTGGTCTCTGTTTTGCTATGCTGTGTCCAGCTTCAGTGTTCGCAGTAGTTTACATCAGACTGTCAGCCTGAATATGACTGTACGACTTAATGTTCTTCATTAACTGTCCTGTAAACAATCCCAATCCAGTTACGATTTCTGTACAAAATACAATACTTTATTCTGCTACAAAGTATAACTTGTCACGTTCCGCGTGATTCACGTTAAATTTGATTGGCTTATTCTGACAACAGGGCGGGACTAAGGTAGTATATTACTGAATGACCCACCCTCTTCCTCATTGTGGCGAGGAGCAAGCGGTGAGCATTACTTCCTGTACTTTGACCTTTATAAACTCGTTTTTTAATATTTTCACGAGCATGTATTATTAAATAATTTTTGACGCAGGCAATGTATACATGTATAGTGCGTAGAAACCATATTAATTTACTTACCGTAAAAGTCGCCTGGTCGTCGTTATCTCGGCGCGCAACGGCTGTTCGGCTAATGTTGCTAAGCTAACGTTGTTAGCTTATTCAAACCTAGCAATGAAGTTGAGTTTTCTCTCAAGGCGCAGAACACGTATATCGACGATCACTCGCTGTATTTATTTTGTAATTAAAGCTTTTTCGAATAGAAATGCTTTTAAGGACATTCCGTGAAATTTGAGGTTTTTGGTCGATGCGTGGTAGTCACCTAGCATTAAGTAGTCACACGAGGCCGTGGCGTATGTAGTAGGGACGTGTGATCATTCTATTTAGTACGAAACTTTGTTAGTTTGAATTAAATAGTTTTAACGTACTGATTTCTATTGCGCAGTATTTGCATGTGTATGAGGAAATGGTTTGAAAGAATTTGCATAAACTGGTCTGACTTGATGAGCTCCTCGGGATGTTACCGTAAAATGCTTTCGATTTCATTTATCTTCAGGAGTGTTTTCCCCATAGCAAGCTATATACATACCGGAGCATATTATGCACGTGCATTATACTTGGCACATACATGCATACCAGGGCATATAATGTAACATTTACGTTAGCAATATATAATGTTAACTGTTGCATTAGCATATAATGTCACCATAGTTATTTGTTTTGCTTTCAGAATCAGAAAGAGCTTTATTGCCAGGTATGTTCACACATACGAGGAATTTGTTTTCGTGACAGAGCTTCTACAGTGCAACAGAATTACAGAGACAGGACAAAAAACAGATAATAAATATATTTAAAAAATGAAAGTTGTAGTGAATGCAAATATACAAATTGACAAGTGTATGTAACTCATTGTAGTGTTTCTTGTTTGGTTTTTTTAGGCTTTGCATAACATATCTGCAGAGATGGTGAAGATCTTCATTGGGAACCTGCCTCAGCAGGCAGAAGCAGACGAATTAAAGTCTCTGTTTTCTCAATATGGAACCGTCACTGAGTGTGCCATTATCAAGAACTTTGCGTTCGTCCACATGGATGATCGCAAAAGTGCAACAAAGGCCATCCGAAACCTTCATTTGTACAAGCTGCATGGAACACCCATCAACGTTGAAGCAAGTCGGGGCAAGAACCAGGGTCCAGTGAAGCTTCACGTTGCCAACGTGGAGAAGGGAACGGATGAAGAGCTTAGGGCACTGTTCGAAGATTATGGCACCGTTGCAGAGTGCGCCATAATCAAGAACTTTGCCTTTGTACACATGAACAACTCCGATGAGGCCATGGATGCCATCAAGGGGTTGGACAACACTGAATTCCAAGGTATAAAGCTGTAGACTAATGGCCTGCTTTCATTTACACATTTGTGGCATTTTCAAATATTGACTGCTTTTGCAATTGCAGGCAAACGAATTCATGTGCAGATTTCAAAAAGCCGACCAAGAGGAGAGGAGGATGACTACGGTCCCCCAGATGGTGGATACTGGCCACCACGTTTCCCCGGTGACCGTCCAGAGCACCCTGGTTATCCTAGGGGACGCTATGCGTACCCCCCTGGCCCCCCTCCACCACCACCGCCACCCCCGCCCAGACGTTCCCCATACCCAGATCGCGCAGCTCCGGCATATGAGCGCCAACGTGATGTGGTCGACTATTACGAGAAGTACCGCGCTCGTCCTTACGGTGTTTCATATGATGACCGTCGTCCAGGCGGCATCCCCCCACCCCCTCCGCCCCCATCTTCCGCCATAATGAGAGATCGAATGCCTGGCAATGGCCTTGACCCCTATGAGCGACGCCCCCTCCCACCCCCGCCATCCTCGTTCTATGCACGAGACCGCAGTCCCATCAGACGCGCTCCTCCTGCCCCTCCGGCACCCGCAGGGAATGGTTACTCATACGAGCGATCTCGTCTGTCCCCTCTCTCCATGTCTCGGACCCCGATGTACAACATGCCTCGGGCCAGAGACCCCTATGCTGACAGGGCGGCGCCACCTCCACCTCCTGCGCGCTACTCGTATTAAAGTGCACACCTGTGCTTTTGTAACCCAAGGTGAGAATAGGACCCGCAATCTAAAAATGCCCTAACTCAGGTTTTATGTACTTTTTTATTTTTTATATTATTTATTTATTTTAAATAAATTTTTTTTATATACATTTTATTTTTGCGTGTTATGTAAATGATGCGCACATAGCAGTAACGTAAACTTTGTATCAAAGGTGCTGGATCGTAAATTTTCGAATGGTCTTTTTAAAGCAGTGCTCGTGCAATGGTGAACTTCGCATCGAAGTGCTTTTAGATTTTAAATTCTAGTGACCGTACACCTACTTCGTAAAATTCAAATAGACTGCATATAAATATGTTCTTAAACTTGTCGATTCATTTAATCTCAAATGACACTGCAGCCGTTTGACTCATGTGGTTTGCTCTCTTTTCAGGTGTAAATTATTCAACAAGATTGCCGTCGTCGTCATTGTCTCCAGGTGCACGTGCCGCGATACGTCTTTGTCTGCCAGAGCGCGTTGCGTTTGTCTACGCACCATAGTGGAAGAGTTCTGTTGCGGACTGCACATTCTATAAAACACCGCTTTTACACGCATAAAATCGTCCTCATGCTAAATTGTCAATTCTGCTATATATATTATTATTTTTTTGCCTTTTTATTGTTTAACTTTTTATAGGTGAGTGCAGCACTAAGCCAGATTACGTAAATTAGGTTAACTTGCTGGTTTAAAGAATAAAGCCATTTGAGGGTAAGGATAAGAATTTCTTTCAAAGAACACATGTATCACATTGTACCCTTTATCTTTAAAATCTGGAATGAGCTTATTTGTTAACAATCTACTGTAATATACACCATGACAGAATTTTGATTTAGAACTAAAAAACACATTTGTGTAAAGCTTTTTTTCTTTTTCCTCTCAAAGACATTTGTTAGTGCGGCATGCAAGTAAGAATACAATCTCCGCAGCAATAAAACCTTTTCGTTTACTGGCTTATTGAAGTTGTGCTGTAAGTGTGTATTTTAATTGCAGAATATCGCAGTTCAAAGACTTTGTATCTTTTTTTTCTTTCATAGGAACAGTTGAAAGTTTTAATAAAAAGACTGGAACTTGCATCGTCGTTTTGCTTTTCTTACCAACCTTTAAAACCTTGCCTCAATAAGAATAGAAGTTACCAAGCAGCCTAGGTATTGAAAAATTCGCATTAGAATTCATAACACCTGGTTAGCATTACGGAGTATGGGACTGCATCTGCGGCGAAATTCAAATGATTCTACCGATACTTCGTCTTCATTTTCAATAAACCACTGGCGTCTTAATTTCTGTACCTAATAAAATCGGTTTTAATCAAGTTAATGGACTTCCCAATATTTCCATAAACAATCAGTGGTCCTTTTTAAATTTAATGTATGAATAATGCCAGGTAAGTTACTTGATGTGTCAAGATTTAGCATGCATTTTAACTTGATTGTGTCAAGGTATAGGTTTGCAATGCATATAGCAGTACTGCCTGTATATATGGGTATCAATGACAAGTATTTGAATAATTTTGTTAAACAATTGCCATGATTTAGGCTGACCTCCATGATTAAGGGTAAGTTTTATGTGAATGGTTAATGACTTCTTTCCCTCCCATTTTATTCTTCTGTCTTGTGCAAATATTGCAATAAAATATATAAATATGGCTGTTCTGTCATTTTCCTCATGATTATTAGATGAGATGAAAAATGCATGTGCTGCCTCCATAATGTTCTCCAGAAAAAAAAAAAGCAGATGTTCATTTGGCAAGTGCACAAATAAAAATGAATGCATTTTAAATAAACCAATAAAGTTTTTGATGTTAATGTAAAGTATCACCTGGTTTAGATAAATTAAGAATAGTGTGTACATATTTATTTGATATTTGTGTTTTAATGTCGGAGTAACATTCCCATAAATGGTAAACGACTTATTAAATTATTTTTATACATTTAAAGAGTTAATTTACGTCATTTTGTTATTCACCATAGGGTTAAAAGTACCAAAATATACAGATATATCGCAAAATAGATTTACATACTGCTATCAAACATTCGTGTACGTGTACCGCATCGGCAACTACTGACAATGCATAAGCTATTATATATGTATATAAAACACAATACAGTAGTACGTTTTAATATGCAAGCACTTGCACTAATGTTTATCGGTATTAAAACTGGACACATTTAGTCTTATTCGAAATATTTTAAGCACCATCTTCGCAAGCTATCAAGTCATCACATTGCTTTGCGTTTTTCCTGTTTGCCCGTGGGCCGGAAGTGCTGTTGGTGACGGCGGGCGACTCCATTTTAGGCTTCATTCATCTCCACAGGGCGGTGAGATTTCGTGCTCGCTACGGTAAGACAATGCTAATTCTGTATAATATACGATTTTAATTATACTTCACACCACTGTTAGTTTAGGTTCTACATTAAATTAATGTAGTTAATGGCGGAGTACTACAAAAACAAGCATTTTTCCTGAGAAAGTGACGTTTACTTTACTGTAACTTCATGTAGTCGTGTTAGCTTAGCTTCACGTAGCCGACATCATTGGCCTACAGCTTTTTTTAAAAACCGACGCTTACTAATTATTGTATCGGGCGTTGAATACATATTACAATTATAATAAAAGAAACCTAATGGGGGTTAATTCGTGATGGTCACGCGACTCCGTGGCCTACAACGCGAGTAAATTCAGCTGCGCCACAACTTGGAAAAAAACCTGAAACCGATCTTACACTTTTCACACACACACACACACCGCGTGTTTAATGCTGAGCTATATGTAAATCATTCTGATACTAAAAAACTTCGATGGAATTGGGTTGCGTTTGGTTTGTAGGCCAACTCAACAGTGATGTAGGGAAACATCTGTTGATATAACGTGCATTTCGAAACTATGCTCCTTCTGTCCAGGATTAAACGGCAACAAAGATGGTTAAGATCTTTATTGGCAACCTATCCCCAAGCTCGACCGCGGACGATCTGCGCTCTCTTTTTTCGGAATTCGGCATAGTAAAAGAGTGCGACGTGCTGAAAAATTATGGCTTTGTGCACATGGATAGTAAGAAGGAGGCCGAAGCGGCTATCCGAAAGCTGCACCATTACGAGCTGAAGGGTCAGGCCATAAATGTGGAGCTGAGCAAAGGAAAACCAAGGGGCTCCACCAAGCTCCATGTGAGCAACATCAGCAGTGGCTGCACCAACCAGGAGCTCCGGGCTAAATTTGAGGAGTACGGACCCGTGGTTGAGTGTGATATTGTGAAGGACTTTGCATTTGTTCACATGGAGAGAATGGATGATGCCATGGAGGCCATCAGTGGGCTGGAGAACACCACATTCCAAGGTGAACAATAACCCTGAAACGACGAAAGTCCATGGTTTCCCAAAGTTGCATTTAACTCCTTACATTTTTTTTTTCTAGCATGGGAAGAATGTGCTACAGGTTTTTCTAGAACTTTGGTATACTGATATTAGACTATTCTTAATTTACTCAACTTCAAGTCATTCCAAATACTTAAGGGATAGTCCCCCCCCCCCCCCCCATCCTCAATTGTTTGCAGACCTTAATGAGTTTTTTCTTCTTTTTAACACAAAAAGATACATTTATTAATGTTGGAAACTAATAGTCATTGGCTTTAATTGTTGGGAAAAAATGGAAAAAGCTACTGGTTTTCAACCAACATTCTTCACTCTTCTTTTCAACATAAAAGTGAAACTCGAACAGGTTTGGGACGTGAAGAGTGAGTAAAGAATTCTTTTTTGCTGAACGATCCATTTATCACTGTTCTTCTTCTTCTTTTTTACACAAAAGAAGCTATTTTTAATGAAACTTAAGTTTTTTGGGTCTTGCCATTGAAGGTCTATATAGCCAGGATGATTTAAACATTTAAAAATAATTATTTCTCTTCAGAACACTTGGATTAAACACTTGATTTATATTTGTCTATGATATATATATATATATTAGTAGTTTCTAGTTAGTAAAACTATCCATTCAGACATTGGCTTTACACATATACACATTTGTTTATCATAACAGCATAACAATATACATATATTTGAAAGTATGTGTATATAAATTTTATTTATTTTTTTAAAAACAAAAGAGATTTCTGACCATTGATGTAACCAAAAATTCAAGTTTATAAAACAGTGATCATTTAATCCAAGTCTTCTGAACAGTCTCAGTTTGGAATGACACTAAGGGTGAGTAAATAGTACCAGACTATTACTTTTTCGGTATACTAACCCTTAAAGTGCTGTAAGTGCTCTGTAGCTGTCATGATGCAATAATTCTCTCTTTAAAATGACGGTTTACGTGAGCGGAAGAAAGTTTTACATTGTCTTGCGTGTGTTTTCTTCCTCTCAAAAGGCAAGCTGATCAAAGTACAACTGTCCACGAGTCGTCTTCGTACAGCGCCTGGCATGGGAGACCAAACTGGCTGTTACATCTGCGGAGAACAGGGCCACTGGTCCAAAGATTGCAGACATAGCCAGAATGGTAGCTATGGCGGAGGCATGGGGGGATACCCCAGCAGTAGAGGCCCTCCGAGAGGCGGCCCAAGTTACGGCATGGGTGGCCCTGGAGGTCTTCCTAGTAGAGGTTACCCAGCAGGGCCACTTCCCCTTCCCCCACCCATGAGTCGGCGTCCCAGCTACGGCGAGTATGGAGCAGAGCCTCGAGAACGGTACCTAACCAGGGTGCCGAGCGCCTATCCTGAGCGGCCTCCCGTATATGAACGCGAGCACTTCGGGAGCATTGACTATTACGAGAAGTTTCGGGCTCATCCAGCTACCTCTAGCTACTACGAGGATAGGCCTCACTCCATCCCCCCTCCTCCACCTCCCCCTCTCTCTTCTTCCTCCCTCTCAAGGATGCGATTGGCTCCTCCCAGCCTTGATCCCTATGAGCGACGGCCTCTGGCACCTCCACCTCCTGCAGCAGCAGCGAGCTTCGCGCGGGACCGTAGTCCAATCAGACGTGTGGGCGCCGGTTCGGAAGGCTACTCGTACGAGCGCTCGCGACTTTCCCCGGTCTCAAGGAGCTCATCGACTTACAGCTTGCCGCGGGCCAGGGAGAGCTACACCGAGCGGGTTCGATACACATACTAAGCCACACACATGCTAAGGTGAGCGAAATGCGGGTCGTTAAATTTGAGATATCATCGTGATCTGTTCTCTAAGCGTAATCCGTTTCGAGTGCACTAGTAAGCGAAGCCGTTTTAATCGGGTTCAAAAGTATAGTCAGAAAATAACCTGTTTAGTGTTTCGTCTCATGAAAATATTTCTTTCCCACTTTTTTTTAGGTTTTGTCAAGTGATGAGACTTCTGCTCCACCGATATGACTTTGGCTCGATTAGATGCTTCAACGGATTTCAAAGATTCAGGATTGGATAGACACCTTCAACACAATGCTCATTAGCCCGCCATGTTGATGTATTACCCATAACACACAAACTGCTGTTTAATTTCAAAATGAAGACATTGATGTATGATTGCAAAAAAAATTTGGTTTTTGCTTAGCTTTTCACTTGTATCCAGAGGTAAGGTGTGGTGTCTCATGTTAGTATATTTTAACTGCTATTAATTGTGATTTAAAGACATGTTTAGTTTTTTTTTTTTTTTAATGTTTTCTCTGCTTTTCCCTGGTCATGTTGTGATTAACTATTATTGACTTTTTGTGCTCCAATTTTTTTTTCCCCTTTAGCTGTTGGGTTTACTTGCCACTTAATTTCTTTGATTTGAGTTTTTGTGAGGACAATCTGGTTATTTTTCTTTTGGCAATAATAATGCTAGTATTGTGTATATGGGGGGCAGTGGCAATCTGTAATCCTGCAGCTGCAACAGACTTTATGGGAAAATAAACTCATTCGACATTCCACTTTCTTTTTATTCTCATTTTCTACAGATGATTGGCATGTACAAACTGTTGAAAACTTTTACATCTTGTTGAATTGTGTTGTATCTGATGCGTTCAACTGGATGGACAAGTTGTTACTGTACCAATGTCTGTGAGTGTTATTTGGGAGCTTGTAAAATTAAACATACAAAGGTTGTTTTGATTGTCCCCCCCCACCCTTCGACTGATGTGTTAGTCTTTAAAAAAAAAAAAAAGGATCTGATTTAATACAACCCAAGTAGTTGGGCAGCTTTCAGATGGATGCAAACTGTTTTGTGTTCTGTACACACCAATGACTGTTTTTGACAGGAGATGTTTAGATTGTAAAAAGATGCACATAGATGGAAAGGCTGGGTTTACATGGGTGTAAATTGAAAATCTGAATTAGATGTGCTGACCAACTCTTACTCAGGGCTTTATTCACCTTCGAGACTGCTGGCGTTCACTGGCGTTTCTTCTTTATGGGTGCCTTGGGGAAGTTCTGTGAAAATGTTTATAAATTTGGTTTTCTGTAGTTTGTATATTTCCTACAGAAGTCAGGAGTGTGTTTTATGAATTATCTTTTGTAATAAACCAGTATTTTGGTGACAATAAATCTGTCTGTGCTTCATACCAGAATCTTATTTTCTTTAGATAGTTATTCTATTGAATTTAGATTTTGGGCTAGGTGCTTTATTATGTAACATATAGTTGAACGAACTATTTTGACCATGTGTGTGGTGGAAAAAATGTCTGAAAGCTGTCGAGTTGCGAGCTACTTCAGCACGTCTTCAATGGAGAAATGAAAAGGGGATGGGCAGCAGCGTTAGCATCATGCGATTCTCCAACCAGCCTCGCTATATGCGACGCAACAGTGACGCCATTTCATCTCGCACCGGCTTCTGCAAGCATTGTGAAAAGGTATGAATAACATTCATTGTTGTGAATAAATACCACAACGTTTTCTCCACTAAGCGTTTAATCACTTAATCTTAGCTTTCATATATTTTGAGGAGATGTTTTGTTCGTTCGCTCCAGTGTTTTTGCCTTTATTCTGGGTTAGCTAGTTGCTGCAAGGCTTACATGGATGGTGGGCTAACTTGATTAAGGTAACGCGTGCTATTTAAATGCTTTGGATTCCTTTGTTAATGGTACAACGCTTGTCGTGTATTGATGTTTTAAATTTATAGATTTTGCCACCACGACGTAAATCAGTGCACGGAAAGTAGTTTTCTTTTCTCCCATTGTCCTCTGCTAGTGATGGGAAGCCCGCCTCGTTTTCGCGAGTCGATTCTTTTGAACTGTTGGTTGCTGTGGCGTGACTGGAAATAACTCTACAATGCACGTTCCTACAATACAATTATTTATTAGATCAACTATTTTGTGTCTGTGCAATTATTTTGATTGTAACATCTCTACTCTTCGGCTGTTAAAACAGTTTTTGTACTGTAATTCAAATGTACACTTAAAGTGATCACATCCTACTCCAAGTGACAGTCTCAGCTTTATGATTTAATGATCTGTTGACCCGAGAACCACTCGATTTAGTTAGTCAAATTCAAAACCCATTCAGCCGAATCTTCGTGAAGGTTAAAATCAAAGACTTTTTCTAGATTCGAACACTAATGTCAACATTTGAGGGAAAAAATGCTCAGATTTATACAGTTTTTCCATCATATGCATTTAGATGTATTGCTAAATACAAGCAGGAGGACGTTATTTGTGTGCATTGTATTTTAAAGGCATAGTTCAGCCAATAAGGTAAATTGTCATTTACTCACCCTTCACATGGTCCTCTGTATTAGTCTTGTTTTGTCTGATGAAAACAAATAAAGATATTTCGAAAAACATAAGTAAACAAACTACATGCCCGTAGACAGGGGGGCTACTGCCAAAAGGTCCTGGCTTTGTCCTTTTAATTATTTTATGTACTTTTTTTGTAATTATTTTGTAATAAAATGTCATTTTAAATAACTATGGCCAGTAATTTGAATTCCATGGAGCCTCAAAGCCACAATAATGTGACGCGAGTCTCGTGACATAACCGAGCGGCATTTGAATCTTTGAGGCGATATCATCATCCATACTGTGTAACGTTATGGGTCGAAAAGAGCAGAGAGACTGAAGAAAAAGCAGGTAGCAGTGTCATTGTCGCAAAATGTGTTCAAAAAGACTGCCAGACAGGGTAAGGCTAACGTTACTTCCTAACAGATGAGAATCTGTCCAATCAACTGCGGTCAGGCCAGCCGCCAGTTCAAAAAGAACGGTCATTCTAGCCGCCAAGGTATTTCGGCGGTCGCTCATACACTGCTTACTACGGTAAAGTGCTAAAAACGGAACCGAACACAAATACTGTTGCTGCTAACGCATGTTTGTTATGATAGATCGGCATCTATCACGGTCTGATGATAAATAATTAAATAATAACGAAACGAATAATAAATGAATGCAACAAAAAAAAACGGAATTTCAAGGCTGCTTTATCCGTATTTACAAAATAAAAGCCCTTTAAATCTCACAGACAGCACTACTTTGTCCCTGTATTCAAAAATCTATAATAATAAAACTAATTGATTTCACAAGTCGACTACACCTTAGATTAATTATACACCTTGCCACAGTGTCAATTAAACCTTTTATCGTCGCCATTTGATGTGAAATTATAAAATAAGAGCCCTTTAATTCTTCCACAAAGCTTTGTCCCTGAATTAATAAAAATTATAAAAAATAAAACTATTCGATATCACAGGCCATTTACATCAGATTGATATCAGACATTACCTAAGTGTTAACTAAACCTTTTTCATGGCCATCTGAAGTAAAATGATAAAACACGAGCTCTTTAAACCTTTCATAAATCAATGCTTTGTCCCTGAATTGAAAAATTATTGAAATAAACTATTAGACATGACAGGCCAGTTTTACCTCAGATTGATAGAAAACATTACCATGGTGTCAACTAAACTTTTTTTGGCCATCTGATTGGGAATTATAAAATAAGAGCCCTTTAAACCTTACACAAAGCACTGTTTGGCCCTGTTTAAAAAAAAAAAAAAGATTAAAATAAAATTATTAGATATCACAGGCCAGTTTTACCTCAGATTAATAGTAGACATTACCACGGTGTCAACTACAGACTTCTCATGGGCATCTGATGTGAAATTATAAAATAAGAGCCCCTTATACCTTACACAAAACACTGTTTGGCTCTGATTAAACAAATGATTAAAATAAAACTATTAGATATCACAGGCCAGTTTTACATTAGATTAATAGTGGACATTACCGCAGTGTCAACCAAACACTTCTCATTGGAATGTGATGTGAAATTATAAAATAAGAGCCCCTTAAACCTTACACAAAACACTGCTTTGTTCCCTGATTTCAATAAATTATAAAAATAAAACTATTAGTTATCACAGCCCAGCTTTACCTCAGATTGATTGTGGACACCGTAATAATGTCCACAATCAATCTGAGGTAAAGCTGGGCTGTGATAACTAAT
>CAIGQV010000818.1:20890158-20911244 GCA_903798115.1 Danio jaintianensis | reverse complement strand
CACTAATACAATCTGAATATATATTTATAAAGCACTCTAAAAGTTAAAATAATTATCAATATTGTGCATATTATCACAACATATTGCATTATTGAATATCGCTATATGTCTACCTCTACGGGAAGCCCCCATTAAAAAAAAAAAAAATTGCACATGATCTTAGTAAGCAACTTGACAAAACAGTTGTTATTTTTTGTACTGCAAAAAGCATGCACGTGATTCCACAAGACAAGCTAATCCAGCACTAAATATTTCATAAAATGTCACCAAAATGGTGTATTTAAACTTCTTAATCAAATACAAAATGTTGTGGAAAAAATGCAAAAAAAAGTCCACTTTTAGAAAAAAGAACCCCCCCTTTCACTAGGCTGGCTACAGGCCTGCTGTATACCTTGGAAACCCTATTATGGAAGTCAGTGGGACAGTTGATTTACCTCTTTTTGTTCTCAGTAAAAAAAATTAACTCATACAAGTTTGAAATAACTTAAGGGTGAGTACATTTTTTTGATATTTTCATTATTGGTGTGAACCTTCCTTTTTTAAGGGATAGTTCACCCAAAAATGAAAATTAATCAAAAAAGTATTTACTCTCCCTCAAGTGGTTCCAAACCTTTGAGTGTTTTACTTCCATTGAACACAAAATAATATATTTTGAAGAAAGCTTTTGTGTTTAAGAAAATAGAAGATTTAAAGCAAGTGAAATGGTGAGTAAATGGTTAAATTTTTGGGTGAACTATCCCTTTAAATGTGCCTTTATGGAATAATAGACTTGTATGAAGCTTACCTGCTTTTTTAGACATGCACTACATGTACTTGATTTTTCTGTTTTCTTTTTCTCTCAACAGATCCTGAAATTTGAATTTTCATTACTAAAATGGTAAAAATCTTTGTTGGGAACCTCTCGCCGAACACTACGGCTGAGGAGATCCGTTCCCTCTTCTCTCAGTATGGCAAGATCTCAGAGTGTGACATTGTGAAAAACTTTGGCTTTGTGCACATGGATGACAAATCAGAGGCAGATGAAGCCATTCAAAATCTTCACCATTACATGCTGAATGGTTTGGCCATGAATGTGGAGATGAGCAAAGGGAAACCCAAGACCTCTACAAAACTTCATGTGGGCAACATCAGCAGTAGCTGCACCAACCAAGAGCTCAGGGCCAAGTTTGAGGAGTATGGACCTGTGGTTGAATGTGATATTGTGAAGGACTATGCATTTGTTCACATGGAGCGAGTGGAAGATGCTATGGAAGCCATCAGTGGCTTGGACAACACAGCCTTTCAAGGTGAACCAGTATGGTCCTTTGACCAGTTTAATTAAAGAAAATAGTATTATCTTGTCACATTACCAAAAGTGAGCTTCATTTCAGGTTGGTAAGTAGGAAAATTGGTAAGTGATGAGTGAGTATAAATTGGTTACTCTATTGCTAATTTACTATACGGAGATCAATGGATGATGTCCATGTAGTTCTAAAATAGTAATTTTTATATCAGTTACTCAACAGCCAAAAAATTTACACTGGGATGACCTTTTCTTTGTGTATATTATTTGAAGTAAGAGTAAATGTGTCCGCTTTTTCCTTTTGCACACAGTTCATGAAAAATCAAAATTTTAATAGTGTTTTAGACAGTGTTAATGTTAACATGAAATGGACTGTTTTAAAGTTCTTAATTATGTTATTACGAGGGCCTAATGTTTAAATTAACCAGTATACTTCTATTTGTCTTTTTCAAAGTGTACATTATAAAGTCATGCCTTTTGTTGTAATTGGCCATCCTTTTCTATGTCCTGTTTTGCTCTGAAATGCTTCAGATTGCAGAAGTAAAATGGGGAAAATTTGTTTCATGTTGACTTTAAGGGGGTAGTTCGCCCCAAAATTATAGTTTATTCGCCATAAAGTGGTTGCAAACCTTTGAGTTTTTTTATTTTTTTATTCTGTTGAACACAAAAGACAGATATTTAGAAGAAAGCTGAAAACTAACCATTGATATCCATAGTGGGAAAAACAAATACTATGGAAGTCAGAGGTTACCAGTTTTCTTCAAAATATCTTAACTCCATAACTCCAAAGCGGTTTGGAACAAGTGAAAGGTGAGCGATTGATGACAATTTAAAGTTTTGGCGTGAACTATCCCTTTAAATTGCTAAACTAATGGTTTCGATGCTGAGTTTAAAAATTCTGTCTGTGTTTTTGTCGATAGCTGTGGTGAATCGTAGTGTGAAGTCTAAAGTTATGGCTGCATTAACTGTATAAACGTTTGCTTCGTGTTTAGTAAAGCAAAACCATCATGGCAAATTTTTTCTTTTCCTTAAGGCAAACTGATGAGCGTGAAGCTTTCGACTAGCCGCCTGCGTACCGCGCCGGGAATGGGAGAGAGAACGGGTTGTTATCGGTGCGGGCAGGAAGGCCACTGGTCCAAAGAATGTCCATTGGACCAGAACGGCTCCTACAGAGAGGGCCCGAGCTCGGCAGGATACGGGCCCGTCAGGTTCGGTTCGGGTGGCGATCGTGGTGGCCGGGGTTTTCAACACGGCTACAGTGGCGAGCCGGCCTATGGGGGCAGCTTCGCACCTTCACACAGCCTCACCCGTGGAGCAGGGTATGCTGTCCCTGGGTATGGAAGGGGTGCGGGTTTTGAGAGTGCAATGAGTTATGGTATGCCAGCGGGCTACGGCGTTGGCGCGGATAATAGCATGGCCCCAGTGTACGGGAGCGAGGCTGCGTATGGGACTAGTGGCATGGCCTACAGCGGTGCGTTGCCTGCGTACCCAATACGACGACCCCCTTACGAGGAAAGAGATCCGTATGGGGTAGTGGACTTCTACGAGAAATATCGGGCACGTCCGTACGGAGGCAGTTATTTCGAAGATAGACGCGCGGTTCCACCTCCTGTCCCTCCTCCCCCCACTTCTACACCAGTTGTGAGAGAGCGCCTGCCCTCCTCTAACCTTGTCGACCCATATGAGCGCCATCCCCTTCCCCCTCCTCCGGCTCCCACCTCTTCATACTATGTCCGTGAACGGAGTCCGGTCCGGCGAGCTCCACTCGAGGCAGAGGGATATGCGTATGAGCGGTCGCGCCTCTCTCCCATCTCTGTGCTTCCCAGGACTACTGCGTACGACGTACCGCGGGATCCATACGCTGAACGGGCGCGCTACGCTTACTAGCCTAATTCCTGTGCGCACTCAGGTGAGATCTTTTTAGGATCATAAAAGGTTAGGGAACAAACTGAAAGCTGTTTTCGGGGGAATTACTATCTTCATTTACTCACCCTCAGATATTTCCAAAAAAAAAAAATAATATATATATATATATATATATATATACAGAGACATAAAGATATAAATATATATCTCAAGACATACTGATTTGGAATGACATGAGGGTTAATAAATGATGATGGAATTAACATTTTTAGATGAAGTACTTTTTTTAAAGTGCCGTTTTTCATTGGGAAGCAAAGATTATTATTACTTTTTTGTTGTTGAATTCCCTGAATTTTACATTTTGCAAGGTGCATATTACCATTAATTATAACCTCATGGATATTTAAACTATAGGCCAAATATGGTCATAAATGCTTGAAGACACTGGACTGACATTATTATTTTCAAATGTAATGAATTTATTGCTTTACCTATAAAGTGTCTTGTTTACATTTCAGGTATGATGGTAGTGGCACATGGAAGTCCAAAAAACTGAAAAGTGAATGATTGAGAGTTTTGTGATAATCTCTTCTCTGTGCAGGTGGCTCTTGGTTGCTCATGGATCATTTTAGAAGTTGTGATGCTTCCTGTTTCGACTGGGTCACGGACAGTAGAGATGGTCCACATCTTGGCACTAATCTACTTTTATTGTCTTAAAGTTGATGTAGTCCTGTGTTTTGTTTAGTTTTGTTTTTGATTATTGGTACAAAATCCTGTAAATATTTTCTTCATTAATAAAAAAAAAAAAAAAGTAAAAAATCTCGTCTTTTTCTCTTTAGATCAACGCAATTGTGTATTATTTGCAGGTGCCCTGGACACATAAATTGGGTCACTGACACGTGGTGGAAAACAGAAAAAATGTATTACATTTTTCCAGTTTCAGTTTATTTAGTACCTTTATCTAGGAGAGCTCTTATCCGAGAATCTCACTGTTCGGTAAAACACAATTTTTACAAACAAACAAACTATCACATATTGTTTAGTTATTTTATTTATCCTTTCTTTACTTGTTTCTTCATTGACATTCTTGGTTTCCCTTAAAAATCCTCATTTGACATAACAGATAGACTTGTATACCAAGGCTGGTCATTTACTCACCCTTTACTTGTTTAACTCAAACCTGTTTCAGTTTCTTCCTTTATTGTTTTTACACAGAGGAAGATATTTTGAAGAAAGCCTGTAACCATTGACTTCCATAGTATTTGTTTTTTTACTTTGAGAAAATCATAAAGTTTTAAAACCACACAAGGGCGAGTAAATGGTGAGTTATATATCATTTTTGGATGAACTATCACTTTTAATTTGTACACCGATCTACATATTTTTAAAATAATTATTTAAATCAAATTCATTGTGCTAGCCACCCATAATGTAAAGTACTTTAACAGGTAAAAGTTTTGCACCCACCCACACAACTATAATAACAATAATGGTAATTCAAAAAAGTAAAAACATAAGTTAGTACACGCTACAGTGTTTGTGCTGATGTGTGCTATAATTCCAGATAACTGACACATAACTCAAGTTGAATCCGTTAAAAATATTTGATCTAACCATAAATGCTCAAGAAAGAAAAATAGAGATATGAGAAAATAGCTGTCTATTTGGAAATTAAACTATTACATTGTTATTAGGATATTGCTAAATTGGATGATATGTCGGAGACTCGTGTGTGTGAAGAGAACATCAAAAGTAATGGAGGAATAACTTTTTGTAAACTGCTAAACAGCATTTTAAAACTGGACTGTTTTTTGTTGTATTATTAATTTTATGGTATTGAATTATACAAACGCAGAATAAATATAATGGCACATTATATAATGCAATACAGAGTATTTGCAAAAAAAACAACAATAATGTATAAAAATCTAAGGTTACAATTTAATTAAAATGTTCATATCTAAGGTTCAATATGATGCGATTACGCGGTACTAAACCTGACCGCACAGACAAGAGCCAACCTACCCTTCTGGAAGATTTGACCGGCTTGACGACCAATGAGAGGTAAGTAAATTGTTCCGAAGGAAATACGACAGACCTTAAATGATCCAATGAATGTTCACCAAACATAGATTGAAATGAGCATGGACCAATCGGATAGGTCTAAATTGACGTCAAAGCTCCTTTGTCGATCTCAGCGGACGCCATCTTATCCAGCGGGTGACAGAAGAAGGTTGCGTGGTCGGAGACACGCGTTCGGATCAATTAATTTATCATCAAAGGAAACGGATACATTCTGTGCATTTATCGAACCACGAAGAAGCCCCTGACGCCCAGAAATGGCAACGGGAGCTAACGCAACCCCGCTTGGTAAGCTGCACCCGAGCATCGGCGCTAAGCGAGGCTTTGACTCCGGCCCCGGTCCCGGTCCGGGGTTAATGCCACCGCCCGGGCCTTCGGTGTCTTTCCCGCTGCAGAACTTCCAACCGCCACAATTATCGAACCCCGGCTTCCCACAGTTTCCCGGAGCCGTGAGCTCTGCGCTCTCAAATCCTATCATTGTAGGACAGCAGTCTCAGGCGGGAGGCGGAGGTAAACACCGTGGACAGGCCTTGACTCCAAGTCAACGGCCTCCATTTATAACGTTAACCGTACAATGGCTATTTACCGTTATTATTAGTCTAACTAGTTTTTGTTTTGTTACAATGCAATCGCTTAATAAAAACATTTGGAATGTGTAATTATTTAACCCGGGGTTCTTTTAGGGAATGAAAATGTAATCTGCACGTTAAAGTATTGTAGTTGTAGTTAACACTGAAGTCTAACATGAAATATGATCCAGAATAATCAGTTGTTTTGAAATAAAACAGTGTTTTAACATTAGACAATAAAGTGCATACCTTTTTAATATAGACGTTTTTTTTTCTTCTTTAGTACATAATATAGTATGATGGGAATTAGAAACGTATACACAGTACATTTTATATGTTCAAACTGAACAAAGCCGTTTATGTATGGCTAACGATGTTAATATAGCTTGGCATTTAGCAGCAGACTGCTTGCTTAAAATGCATATAAACATCTATTTATATATAATTATTACTTTTTTTAAAAATCCTTTTTAATTAGGAAAAAAATATATTCCTATGTTTACTTTAAGTGTAATAATTAAATTAAACCTTTCACATCATAAAGACATGGTGAACATTTCTGTTAAAGTTTTTATCATAATAATTTACAGGCTTTAGACATTGACTTACCAGACATAATGGCTTACTTTTAACATTCCCTGTTAGATTTTGGACAGAAGAAACGAAAAAGGAGTCGCTGGAGCAGCGAGACCCCCGATCAGAAGACCGTTATCCCAGGCATGCCCACCGTGATCCCTCCTGGGCTGACTCGGGACCAAGAACGAGCTTATATAGGTGAATATCTAAAATTTGTTATTATATCATCTGTCAGAGTCATACAGTTTAAGTTGCAGAACATTGTGTATGTGAATGGGGGGCTATTTTATCTACACCCAGACAAGTCACTTTTTTTTTTTTTTGTCCCAAAACTTGTCTATTACTTTCTCACAGTTTGCACATCACATGAAGGACGTAACTGCTTAATTTCATTAGTCTGACTTCTTTGCTGATACAACTGATGTCAAATTAGTGGAATAACCTTTATTTAAAAACGGCTATCTCTATACATCTCAAATGACCGTATAGAAATGGTCTTCTCAAAGAAGTCAATCCATCGAAATTCAGCACTTTGCCCTGTATTTACTAGAATGCACTAACTCCATCAATGTGCAATGTGAGTTTTAATTTATTTATTTTTTGGTTGTTTAGGAAGCACTGAGGTATTAGTAGCACTGTCAATGTTTGCATATACCATCTGATGTCCATTAGCAAGAACCCACAGTGTTTTCTGATGTTGCTGCTTGCTGTGAACTGTCTCCAGCTGCAGAACTCCATCACTGCTCATGTTTACTATGCAAAAATGTCTCAAGTCCAATTTGACTGCAAAGCAATGCAGGTCCGACACTGAATTGCTAAAGTCATCTCCATCCCCTGTGTCTGAAAGCAGTGTGTAGTAAATTGCTTTCTCATTGCTGTCAGGCACTTGTTTTGCAGTAGCATGTGGTGTAGTGTTTGTTCGACTATAATGTGACCTAGACCTACATCTCCTTAACTACTCCTCTTCTGATAACTGACACCTCATGTCTCTTACCTACCATCAACCTGCACCATTCAACGTGGGGTCTGATTCTCTTAAGCATGTCATAGAGAAATGCATGTGAAAGCCCATGAAATGCTTCCATGAGTGATGCAGCAATTTGGTTGGTTACAGGTCAGTTTTTGGGTTTGTACAGGCTGATTTGGTTGGCGTGGCTTGAGGCCTTAGTAAAAAACAAAAATTGCATGGAAAAAAACAAAACAACCTGCTAAAGGCTGATCTGTTTGTCTTCGAATTTATTTTTTAATATCAGATTTTAATTCTTAACTGAGTAGTGTTTGTAACTACTGGTAAGTTGCTGACATGTCTAACTTTGAGTGTTGAATGTAATTGTTAATGCATTGGCCTTTCACACCCAGTGTTAATTATTTCTTTAGAGTGTTTTTTTAAGATCGTAATTTCATTACGCTGGTGTTATTCTATAACTTTTTATGAGGATGCATCTGCTCAAGCCACTTAGCCAATGTTTTTTGATTTCTTCAAACCCAACTTTTTTTCCCCCCGACAGGCCTTCATGTTTTTGCCACCTTTTTAGCTCATGTGAACTAATGTTTTTTAAGCATATGCTTAATGCGAATTTCACTTGTTTCACTTCTCAGAGTTGGTGGCATAAAATGGAAAGCCTGTTGCAATGATCTTTTTCTGAAATGGTTATTTGCTGAAATCCCTCCAGGTTTCTGAAATTTTAAATTGGCTGAACCTTCGAAATTAGATTTTCTGATTGTTTGGGGAATGGGCTCATAAGAATACGTTCAAGCTTAAACACAAGTGTGCTTTGCAGAATTCCTGTCGGGCTTTCAGTGTTTCAGAAAAAAATACTACAGAGGATCAAACGTCTTTATTTGACCTTGATTCTTAGTGAACTGTCAATTTACCTTGGTAATTTTATTTGTTCGTTGCTTAACCCTAGTCACGTTGAGTTTTACAGTGTATTGATTCTGAGTTTGTGGGGTCTTTTTGTTGTTAACCACATTTTTCTCCATCCTTGTTTTTTTTTCTTTCCTAACCTGATTTCTTCCAGTCCAACTGCAGATTGAAGACCTGACACGTAAACTGCGTACAGGAGACCTGGGAATCCCTGTTAACCCTGAGGACAGGTCGGAATAACGATTTAAACCCACCAACAGTAACATTTTCTTTACCTTTTCAATGCGCCAATTTAAGTGAGGCCAGTTCGTAAGTGTACTAGTGTCTATGTAGGGGTAAGTAATTAAGTGAAAGAAATAAGTCTAAATGCCTTGCTTTTAACTGACATCATATCTTTGCCTCTTAGCTGAAGAGTTTAGAAATGTCTTATGTAATAAAATCTGCTTTATTATAATGTCTAAACATTCCAGTGTTTTAAATGCTTATTTTGTATTTTTAAGAAACATTTGATCTGTACGTGGAGGCAAAGATACGAATGAAGGCTATTGTATTGTAGACTTTTTTTGACTAGCCAGTGTTACATGCTATGAAATGAAGTTGTTTTGCAGAACATATCTTAGCAGAGTGATTATTAACTTGAACTGTCAAAATGTGTAGGCATAAAACCAATGATTTCTTTGATTGTCCTAAGTAAATCTTGTTTAATTTTATTCTGAACTGTTTTTGTAGATATTTAATATTGCATGCATTATGTGCTACGAAACTTGTGTATTATTAGAAAGGCTGCTGTAGTTTTATTTGATTCTCCCAGTGTAGTTGCTGTAGTCAAAGACAGTAAGTTCGGCTACTATTTAAGTTTTTAAAGGTATTCTTTTTTTTATTTTTATTAGATTATACGTTACATTAATGCCCCTTCTTCTAACCTCCGAAATTCAGTGTTGACAGACACATTCGAGTCCTTAATACTAAAAAGCTGAATGGTTTGTTAATTGGATGGTCAATAATGGGGCTACCACCATTTTGTCCAGGAACTTCCACAGTATTCCAGATTTCCTCACTGGAAGACCACTCGGAGGAGTCTCCTCTGACCTTTTCTTTCTGGAATAACCATAACCTTAACACTTTGATCACTTTGGCCGCTCATAGACTTCATAAGCATCCAACATAGCAGGAAATGTCATGTTTCTGACGTGAGAGTGTCTTTTTAGTAGCCACATCCCTTGCTCTCTGAACAGCCTTAGGTTCTCCGGCAGAATCTTAATCCGACATTTTTACACCGCCAACTCTTCTTAAAGGTCTATCCACTCCAGGATTTAGGATCGATTGCTCATCAACTTCCAGCTCGCCAAAAACAAAGCTGGGGGTGCTTCAAGTTGTCAGCGCTGGAGATATCAGCCCAAAAGAAAACCAGCAGAGCATTCTTTTCTTCCCCCCCCCCCCCAACCCTCTTTTCTCCTCTTCGGGTTACCTCTCATGAACTTGTCACGTTTGTGTGGCTGTACTGTTTGAGAGCTGTTGAAGGTTAATATTTAATCCAAATTTATTTCTCTAACCCAAATTCCCAGTCTCGTAACTTTTTTCAAGCACAGAGCCTCATTGTGCAGGTTAACAGGTTTTCAGCACCGTCCAAGGGAAAGGTAACATTTGGGATGCTCTCTGAGAGCATGTGATGAGTTAGATCAGCGTTCAAGAACAGGCGCTCTTCAAGTGTGTTGGTTGCCCCGTTTGTCTCAGATATTGGCCTGTTGTTCAGAAAATATTGAGACAAACCCATTTTAGTTATGCTTAAGTAACTCGAGACCCAAATTTTGCAACCTTTATTTATTTATTTTTTTATAGAAGCTGATGATTTTTCTGTTTGAGCTTAACTTTTTAATCTGAATTTTTTTTCCCCCTTCCTAATGGTTCGATATATTTTTCTAGGTTGCGTTATTTATTTATTTTTCATCTTTGTCACTAGAACGTGAGCACTCTGGGGCATCCCATGCACTTTTTAAATGACCTCCAAATTAGTCAAACCAATGTCAGTCAGGAGTAGGCAAGTCATTTAGCTGTTGATGACAATTACATGTTTTGCATCTTGACACCGTTGCATCTTTCTGTTCTTTCCTTTCCTCAGGTCTCCATCTCCTGAGCCCATCTACAACAGCGAGGGAAAGAGGCTTAACACACGTGAATATCGCACACGCAAGAAACTGGAAGAAGAGAGACATTCTCTCATTACAGAGATGGTGGGACTGAACCCTGAATTCAAACCTCCAGCGGACTACAAGTATGGCTACTAAGTTTTTTTTATTATATATATATATATAATTTTTTTTATTTTATTTTTTATATTATTATTATTATTTTAAAAATATTTTTTATATTATTATTATTTTTTAACCCTCTTTAGCTCTGTAGTGTCAATTATTTTACTTGTTGTTTTTATTTCTTAGACCACCGGCAACTCGAGTCAGTGATAAGGTGATGATTCCTCAGGATGAATATCCAGAGATCAACTTTGTTGGACTTTTAATTGGGCCACGGTGAGTTGCATGGTTTGAGCTAGAGACTCCTCTAAATTAAAATACTGAGAGCTCAAAGTAACTCTTGTTTTTGTTTTTTAGTGGAAACACTCTGAAGAACATTGAGAAGGAGTGCTGTGCTAAGATCATGATTCGTGGTAAAGGCTCGGTGAAGGAAGGAAAGGTGGGTCGTAAAGATGGACAGATGCTTCCAGGAGAAGACGAACCTCTTCATGCTCTGGTCACTGCTAACACCATGGAGAATGTCAAGAAAGCTGTTGAGCAGGTGAGACCCCTTGAACATGTTTTTAAAGTTAATATTCTGCTGAAATCCAATTAGCGATGTTGCTAGGAATGAAAGAATTATCATTTGATGTTTTTAAGTGCTTTCTTTCTGTCCACAGATTCGTAATATTCTCAAGCAGGGTATTGAGACGCCTGAGGACCAGAATGATCTGAGAAAAATGCAGTTGAGGGAGCTGGCACGGCTAAACGGCACTCTGAGAGAGGATGATAACAGGTGAGACTGAGAGACTCACACAGATGCATTGATCTTTTTCTCAAAGCAGCAACTGCGGGAGTCTTTGTGATTATTTGTGCTCTATGTTTGTCGTTTTCTCAGGATCTTGCGGCCATGGCAGAGCACAGAGCCTCGCAGCATCACAAACACAACTCTCTGTACAAAGTGTGGGGGAGCAGGTCACATCTCTTCAGACTGCAAGTTTACCAGGTAACAGCGATTTTGTTGTTTGTTTGTTTGTTTTTTCCCCTCCATCTAAGAGGTTTAACACCATCTGGTCATGTCAAGTAAGCATCAAGCTGCAAAAAATAATGGTATTTCTCCTCTCTGCAGTTCGTTTGCTCCACGGCCAGGTGAACCACCCCAGTCTGCCCAGGATAAAGCTCGTATGGATAAAGAGTACTTGTCTCTTATGGCAGAGTTAGGAGAGGCTCCAGTCCCTTCCTCTGGTGGAGGCCACAGCAATGCTCCCCCTAGTGGACCTCGTCCCACAGGACATAACAACAACCAGCCACCACCAGTAAGGCCTTTATTTTAATTAACTTTTGGTAACAATGTGCACATTCTTAATGTTTTTGTTTATTTAGTTTATCTTTGCTGAATAAAGGCTGATTTATACTTCTGCGTCAAGCGCACGCGTATGCTCCGGTGCAGCCTTCACGCAGTCGCGTAGCCTCGCTGTGGCTGATGCCAACGTGCACCTCTCAAAAAATGTAACTACACGACGCGTAGCGCAAGCTCTGTGATTGGTCTGCTTGGTACCGGTGATGAGCGTGGGCAGTGCTGAGAGCCGTGAGCCAGATGGAGCGAGTGTTTACAAGTGTCAAGTCCCGTGAAGGATCTCCAGATGGAGACTTTTGTTTTGTGTTTACCTTATGATTAAAGTTGTTGCACGTCTGCCGGTTCCCGCCTCTGAATGAGTGAGTTTTAGCTGCTTGTAGCGTTCAGAAAAAAACAAAACACCCGGGAAGAAACTCGACACAGAGGAACATAAAAATCTTCTGCCAGCTAGTGTTTCGGAAGTGTTATTGCAGAGCAACACAAACAGGGCGCAGAAGTATAAATGCACGACTACGCGCAAGGCAGGCACCGTGGGTCACACCGATTACTCGAAGCAGAAGTATAAATCAGCCTTTTAGTGTCAATTTTTTTTTTTCATAATAACCCGAATGAAGAAACATCCATAAAAATATGGATGTAGTATCTATGACTGTTCCTGAAGAGCATATTTGAAGGTCAAAAGTAGACAGCTGGTTGTCGCCATCTTAGCAGCACGTCACAACTCCCAGATAATGTAAATTGAGCAAATAGGCAAAACATGGGAGCTGGTAATGCCTGGCTGTTTTTTTTTTTTTTTTTGTTTGTTTGTTTTTCTTCGGTTGTAAAGTATCATCTTTGTATTCTGGACACGTGCTTAGTAGTTTATTTATAAATGTTTTCTGATTAGTCTTAAAATCATTGTTTTGATGTATTGAGCTACGTTAAGCATTTTTCTCTGGACGAAACTTGAGTCATTACTTCCAATATAATCTGTGTTAGTATGCTAGGCTGTTTATGAAATGCAGGTATAACATATAGCGTTTCAGATGACTCTTAGCCAACAGCTGATCAGGCTGTCAGATTCTGGTGTGTAGTAAAGTTTTAAATTATAAATAATAAATTAATCAAATAGGCTACTTGTAGAAATAAGTAATATTAAAATATCACTCATTGAAAAAATGGAACCCGTGAAGGTACAGATTGTGCTGCAATGTTGAGCATTTTAACATGGGGAGTCTATGGCATTGATTCCCTTTTGAATTTGTCCTCTAGTGGCATGTAAATTAATTGCAGTTTCAGTTACTTCCTTGTTCATTGTGACTATATAATAACCTAATTTTTGTCTTTTTCAATCACTTTTCAGAATCGCCCTCCTTGGATGAACTCTGGTCCTACTGATAACAGGAATTTTCATAGTATGCACCAGGGTCCTGGTGGCCCTCATAACTTCCCTCCACCAATGCCAAACATGGGTGGCCCTCCTATGCCACCAAATCCCAATGGAATGCCTCCGCCCTGGATGCAGCCGCCCCCTCCTCCAATGGGCCAGGGCCCAGCACCACCTGGACACCCCATGGGTGAGTACTACCACTGAGGTAATAAATTTCCCTGTATGGATTGAATCTAGCAACTGAATCATAATCAGATGGTAAATGTTTCTGCTTATTGGGAATTTCCACACAAATCTTCATACTGGCGTCTCTGTTTGGGCATATTACAGTGTTTCTTAAATTGTTCTTGTTTAAGTTCTCTTAGGAAAATATATTACTCAAATAGCAAACAGTTATAGGTGGGCTGGGTTCATCACACCTTTTAAAATTAAGCATTTTGATTTGTGTACACAACAATGGCATCTTCGGGGCCTGAAAACACTAGAAATCAGCTTCAAAACTGCACATTTTTAAAAACAATACTATTATTGCCTCTGCAAAATTGCAAATGGCATACACATGCTGTCTGATCATGCATAATGCAGTGTTTAGGTTGTCACTTATTCACATTTTGACAGCATTGTCATCTTCTACCATTACAAACCCTAATGAAAAACATGTCAATAGTGCATTTGTTGTCATGTAAATGCACCAGTTAAGTTTTTAATCTGAGGCAAATTTGAATAAAGCCTACTATAGGTTTATGAATTCCTCTCCTATAGTATTTTAACTTATTACTCCCCATGGAAATAGCCAAGAAAGCTTGCATGGCGTTAAAAGACCAACCAACCAAATTAGTGTTCCCGAACGCTCAAAATGTTTCCTTCACTTGTCTGGTGATCAGGCTTATTGCCACCACCCATGGGTATGATGCCCCCGCCTCCACCACCTCCTAACAACCAACCACCTCCTCCGCCCTCAGGACCTCTTCCGCCATGGCAACAGCAGGCTCCTCCCCCTCCACCCACCAGCAGCATGGCAACCAGCGCCCCTATGCCATGGCAACAAAGTAAGTATATAACAGCAGTACATATTAAATGCCAATAAATGTAATCTCTTGGGCTCCAAACAACTTAAATTTGCTGTTTTTCCCAGATTCAACCACCACATCCACCCCTGCCACTGGAAATCTGCCCCCCTGGCAACAGCCTCAGCAGGCGGCCGCTTCAGCCTCTCAGCCACCTCCACCCATGGGCAACCCATCCATGGTGCCGCCTCCACCTGGCGTCCAACCTCCTCTTCCTCCTGGTGCCCCGCCTCCTCCACCGCCCCCTCCACCAGGCTCAGCTGGCATGATGTACGCACCGCCTCCGCCACCTCCACCCATGGACCCTAACTTTGTGACCATGATGGGCATTCCTGGTATGCCACCCTACGGGATGCCACCTGCACCTCCTCCACCTCCGCCTCAGAGTTAAAGGCTTGCTTTAGTCTCTGTGGTCCTGTGAAGGTGCAGTAAAGTAAAGATATACACTCATACATCACAGGACTGTACCTGGTTCTGTTCATTTAACAGCTTGATGTGATTAGTTGCTAAAGATTTATTTTTCTTCTTTTGATTGGCTTCAGTTCAGATTTGTTTCCCATGCTTGGACACAATAAATCAAATTAGCGAGAGTGTAAGTGAGACCATGTGGTTCATTTTGTAAATTTGCTTCAATTGTTAATGATTTTTAACTGTAGTATTTGATCTCTTCGTAGGATGTTTGTTAAAAAAAAGTTGATGTGCAGGGAATGTTTTTTTTGTTTGTTTGTTTTTGCCAGCTTGCTTTTATCTTTTCATGTTTTCTTTTCAAAGTCTCCAGCGAGTAAAAATGACATCTGCTAAAATTTCAGCTAGCAACATTCCAACAGGTGTATAAACCACCATTTTGCACTCTTTACCAACTGTGCATTTGTTGCTGCATAGTGTAAAAGGGCATCAATGATGTCTTCGAGATGTTGTAGATGATTGGCTTTCTCTATTTAGGTGGTCTGTATCTTTTTTTTTTTTGTTCTTTTTTTTTTTGTGCTCAACTTGTTCCCCCACCCCTTCCAAAATTGTTTTTATTTAAAAGTACTTTTCATTTATTGCCTTCCACCAAATGTATTTCAATATTTTTGTAATGAAGCATTCAACTAAATAAAAGTTGGCATGGTGTTCAGTTGGTGTTGTCATCTCTGCATCATTTTTTGTTTTAGTGACCTTCTTAGTGTCCCAGTTGGCATTCTGTTATACTATGCCCTTAGGGTATGTGCCATGTTTTCCTTGTAGTTTAAATTTCGCAGCACAAAACTGGAAATTGTCATTTACTCCCTTTACTCGTTACAAATCTTTTTATTTTTTTAATAATTTGTCTAGGCAGAGTATTACAACACATGATCCAAAATAAATGGTTTTCAGTTGTCCCTTCAGGAGCTACAGGTATAAGCTGCAAAGTCTATTATTGTCCAGTCACTATGTCCATTTATAAAAAGAAAATGGGCAATTCCTGGCCGTTACTGGGCTGCAGCAGCCATCAGCCGACACCAGAATCACTATCTTACTAAATTATAATTGGTGATGCAAATCCAAGTGGCTTTACAGCGATCTTAACTGCAGAGTTTTTAGTAATGCTTGAAAGGTTGTTCCCACCATGGCTGATTCCAACACTTCCTTCTGATGATCTTGCTGAACACCCAATCATCAAGTTTCACCTTCTCGTCAGCTTCAGGAACTCTGTTTGATGAAACGTAGCATTTTCCTCATATATTATCAGCTAACATCTCTTCTTCTAGGGTAGTTTTCCAAATCCAAAAAAATAGTAGACACAGGAATGTATTTTTCAAATAAACATACATAAAGTGATATACCTCTTACACTTCATTCTCATGTTTAACAGTATCGTTTTGCATATGTTGTAAATCCACACAATGCAAATGTTTTTCAATTATATTAACCATCCCGCCTGTTGAGACATGGGTTACCCAGTGACTCAATTTAGCTACAAAATTAGTTTTTTTTTTTTTTTTTTGGCGATACAGTGCAATCCCTGAATTATATACCCAGATTTCCTCTTCATTTAACGTACCCACTGTCCTTTCAAATCAGTTTTTCTTTAGTATCTGCTAATCTGTTTTAAAGCAGCATAAATATGTAAATATGAAAAGGATGTCTGGTCTTTCTTGTGATAGGCAGTCGAAAACAATTTTCTTTTACCTGCTCAAATCTCAAGCGCTTCTGCATATTTTTAGTTCAAAGTTGTTATCACTCTTTCTGTAGGCAATGCTGGATGGATATGAGGCAGATACACTAGTAGACTGGTTATTGGGAGGAGAATTATCATGACCAAATGGATCGTTGTCAAACAGATCATTTTCTGTCCCTTTTTTAATTGTAGTTTTTTATAACATACTGGATTATTATCATACTCCTTACTATTAATCAAATGGACTTCACTTTTTCCTCCTCTGATTTTCTGTGCTTCTTTCTGTGTCTCTGTGTCTGTGCTTCATTCAACCATTCTCTAGCTTCTACATTTCCAAACTTCTCTTTTTGCTCGCTCATCGCTTTTTGCTTGTTCATCGCTGTCATGAATCTGTCACAACTTAAACAGTCAAGTTTCTACCAAACTCATGTAATTTCTTCCACTCATCCAATTTTCTTCTTGGTTTGACTTCTCATATACACAGCATCTCCATTTTCTAACATTGAGCTATTACAGCAACAGTTACAATATCCCATTTTAAGCTTAGTCAGTCACCTTGCAGAAGTCTTACTGACATAGGTCCAACCTAGGTGTAGTTACCAGAAGCTTTCCCTGTCCTGTGCTCCGCAGCAAGCTTTTTAAATCAGGATCAGTTGCCCTTCTGTGCTCCTCAGCAAGCCTATTTAAACAGAACAAGCATAAAGTGCTCCTCAGTGACCATATTTGATCTAGATCCAGCCTAGGTGTAGTTCTGTAATTGTCTTTCCCTGTTCTGTGCTCCTCAGTGAGCTTATTTAATCAGAACCAGCATAGAGTACCAGTAGCGACCTGGATTTTTAACTCTTTTATCATGCTCCCAAGTGTCTCCTAACTAATCTTAATACAGGATTATGGAACTGCTCTACACTGTAAAAAAATGCTGGGTTCCACACAATCGATTTGTGTTGGAACAACATGAATTAAGTTTTAAGTGAATTAATTTTGTATAAATTTAAGTGGATTGAACATAAAACAATTAAGTTGTCGCAAAAAACACCCAGGAATTGGGTTGTTTCAGTTCATTTTAAATAAGTCATTTGAACAAACAGCAAACATAATTTTTTGAGTGTATATTGCCAAAAATTTCTCTAACAAGCCATATTTTAACTTCAAATCAAATCTACCAGTATAATTTGATAATGGATCCAACAGAAAATACTTCCTCAATACATAAATATTACTCATCTTCAACACTCAAAAGAGTAGTATGATAATCCTAGTTTGCTGTATGTATTTTTTTTCTTTTTCCTATTTTCTTTTCCTTTTTTAAATATATATTTAATTTGGTTCTTACCTGAGTCTTGGTTCTTTTTAGGCCACAAAGTCTTTCACTCTCCAGTGCTCCTCAGATTGGTCTCACCTCACTAAAAACCAAAATCTTTTAAATCAAAGACGGTTAAGGATTTCTCAAATTTGGTGCCTTGTCCAACCCAGGGAAAACTGGAGAGATATTGAACTCCTGGCTGGGCTCGCCAATTTGTCAGGATCAAAAATTATTCCAAGGTTCAGAAAGATTCATTTTCAAAGATTTAATGTTCTTGCAACAAGGGAACAATAAAACACGCAAGGTTTCATTCTGGTTGCTCAAATGGCAGTCCTTCGAGGCCAGTTTTTAGGCATACAAACATATAAGGAAGCATTGTCTTTAATCATTGGTCTAAACAATTTTCAAAAAATATTTTAAACATTGTCTATTTAGAA
The DNA here is from genome assembly GCA_903798115.1 of Danio jaintianensis. Taxonomy (NCBI): domain Eukaryota; kingdom Metazoa; phylum Chordata; class Actinopteri; order Cypriniformes; family Danionidae; genus Danio; species Danio jaintianensis. Next base: position 20,893,098 of record CAIGQV010000818.1, on the reverse strand, counting down.
CAGTGCACATGGTTTATATTATTTTTAGGTGCACTCAAAAAATATTTTGCTGAGTGTTCAAACTATATTATTTAAATTGAGCTGAAACATCACAATTCTTGAGTTTTTTGGGGGGAGACAACTTAATTGTTTTATGTTCAATCAACTTAAAATTATATAAAAAAACATTAAGTTAACTCAATTAATTTCCGTTTCGTTGGGACGACAGGAAGTGTGTGTCTATGTGTTGTGATATGTATTTCTCTGTAACTTTGTCCTATGCTGCCTGTCTTTACCAGGACTCCCTGGTAGAAGAGATACTGTATCTCAATGGGACTTTCCTGTTTGAATAAGTAAATAAATATAAATAAATAAAGAGTTTGTTTGGTAGAATATTGATCATGTACTCAACTCTTTGTCAGCAATCAATATTCCTGCTACTGGCACATTCCAACCATTCCAACTGACTGAAAACTACAGTTGAGGATGTGATTATATCAAGAAGCACATACATTTATAACATTAACTTTGGGTTTCTTTACTAGCATACATATATAAAAAGAATATATGGAAATGAATAAAATTGATTTATCTAACAGAGAGTCAACTGATCCAGTCCAACATAAATAATTTACATTAGTATAAAGAATGTAATGTATAAAGTGATATAGTCTTGATAAAATAAGCATGAATTTCTCCAAATGGTACTTATGGGACAGGGTTTGACTTTAGCCGAGTGTCAGCTGGGGGGAAAAAACAACAACTCACTGTTATTATAAAATTGATCTATCAAATTAAAATGATCAAAAATTGCTTCAAGATTCTTGATAAATGGATGAACAAATAATCCTAAATTACCAAGAGCATCAACACACGTGCTTAAGACGACCAAACACTACAATCTCTGTCTTATTTTCATTAAGACATAAATTCTGTTTTAAGATCTCACAGACATTTAAATAAAAAATGAATAGAGTTTCTGGCCTTTGTTTTGATGAGCAGTTAGATTTGATATTGGTATAGCAATAGATGTACTCTTTTCTACACATATTCCCCAAGGGCAAAATGTATAAATAAAACAGCACTGGGCCTAAAATGGACCCTTGGGGAACCCCACACACTTAAAAAAATTGTAAAAAAAAAAAAAAAAAAAGAAGACCCTGCAGTATATATTAACCATAAATACAGTACTTGACCCAATATTGAAAAAATAAAGAAACATGCAGGGAAACAGTCAAAGGGGAATTTGCACGACATAGCTGTTTAACTATATCAGCAAAATGCAGCTGGTTTGAACTACTGGAAGACAGCTGGGCAAAAAGAAAAGGATTTATCTATTTTTTAAATATTAGATAAATAATTTGTAACTGTAATTTGGCCAATTGCAGGAGTTAGAAAATTAACAGGTTTACATCCTGCATTGTTGTGTATCAGTGCTAGAACATTTTTAACGAGACCCTCAGACTTCCACATTTCCTCTTATTCTGCAAGACTATAATATTCAATGACCAAACTAAAATAAAATGCCGAAGAAAAAAACTTAAACGTATCTATGACGCTGACAGTATAAAGTTACTGGAACTTCTAGAATTACAAAACTAATCATGCTTACTTAATTTACAGTATAGTAGCCTATACTCACTGAAAACAAGGAGTTTTTGAGTTAAAAAAATAACTGTACATCTACTGAACTTAATAACTAAGTAATAATGTGACATTCAAATCTGGACAGACATCGTTTTATGATTTGGCAAATCCTCCAAGCCTACGGCTCTGTGTCACTAGGCTATTATACCTCTATTAGACAATTGGTCTAAATGTATTGTGACCCGCCCAGCCTGTAAATATATAGTAGCCCACTCGTGTATTGACTAATATAGAGAGAGAGCCGTGCGCGCCGCCAATGAGCGCGCTTGACCCTGAAGCATCAATTGGAGTTCACGGTGACGCGCGGCGCGCAACACACGCAGCAGGCATCACGTAGACGAAGATCTCCGCTGCACGAACATTACACAATATTATATAACAACCGGCAAGATGTCCAAGCCACTGACGGACCAAGAGAAGAGGAAGCAAATTTCCGTGCGGGGTCTCGCCGGAGTTGAAAACGTCGCAGACCTCAAGACCAATTTTAATCGCCATCTGCACTTCACTTTGGTCAAGGACCGCAATGTTGCAACGAAGCGCGACTATTACTTCGCCCTGGCTCACACCGTCCGCGACCATTTGGTGGGAAGATGGATCCGGACGCAGCAGCATTACTACGAGAAAGACCCGAAAGTAAGCCACTGAAATGCCGCAGTTTCATCCTGGGGTCCGGGGCCGCACGTACACCACTGACAGCAGGAGGAGGAGTCTGAGCACACGGCATACATAATGTTGCGCAGTAAAACCGCAAAATGCAGAGTTACATGTTTATATCGCTTTGCACATGTGGTATTATGTTATATTGGTATTGTGCCAGGAAATGCCGCTTGATGCTTATGATTCGGCAGACTGCAAGGTTTTTTCAGCAATTACATAATATGTCAATGAGTGATGTCAGGAGCTCCTTCATTCAAGGTCCTGCAGATCGAATGTATGAAAAGAGCTTTGCTGTGCCCTTGACAGGCATCAACAGGTCAAACTGTGGTTTTACACGGACTTATTTACGGAATATAAATCATATCTTTGCGTATGCTAACTTAAACGAGCTATTTTCTGTAACGTAACGTTAGCCTAATGTCTAAGTCGAAACATCTTTTAAGTTCCAACTCTGTGCCGCTAAATATGTGTACATTCTAGACGAAAGGTTTGTTATTAATACATAAAACACAATTTCATATTTTGGTACGCTTTGATTTTTTTTGTATAAACTTCAGATTCTCGTTTTAATATCCCCTGTTGATTGCATTCACAGTGTTATGGTCGTCATTATAATTTATGCATCCATACCTGATTATGATTGGTTTTCTGTCTTGG
>CAIGQV010000818.1:20870189-20885158 GCA_903798115.1 Danio jaintianensis | reverse complement strand
CCACTTCAAATGTTGACTATTGTATATTTAGCTGAAATTAAATTCCATTATTCATTTTGTGCAGTATAAAATATTTTTTCTTGCGCGTTACCATTGTAAATGTTAAGGGTGTCAGGTGTCTGTTCCATGTTGTCGTCATGTGATCCCTTTGTTCTGTTTCCCGCCGTTTTCTAATGTTGATTATTTTCACCTGTGTTTCATTATCCCTCATGTGTATATATACCCCTTAGTTTAGTTCCTCCTTTGTCCAGTATTGTATTGCCATGGTGTGTTGTCCATGTTCCTGTGTCTCCATCTGCCAGTGAGTGTTTGTTAATAAATCTTCGGACGACCGTCTTGTATGGTCCTCGAGGCTGCTTTCCCCCTGCTCCAGCAGGAGGGGAAGAAATAGACTAAAAAGAAAAACGGGGGAAAGTACGCCGCAAACTGTTTGTGGTTCCAGTATTCTATCACGGTGTGCTCTGCACACAAAGGCACGAAACACGGGAGTTATCAAACACGAAGATTTATTAACAAACACTCACTGGCAGATAGAGCCACAGGAACATGGCCAACACACCATGGCAATACAATACTGGACAAAGGAGGAACTAAACTAAGAGGTATATATACACATGAGGGATAATGAAACACAGGTGAAAATAATCAACATTAGAAAACGGCGGGAAACAGAACAAAGGGATCACATGACCTCAACATGGAACAGACACCTGACAAAGGGTCAGTATGCTGAACAATTTTAGTATGAAATTGATACTTTAATTATAAAGTATATTCTTGTGAAATATTTTTTAAATTACTGTAAAAACCAAAAATGCATGACCGATTACAGATTAGAATCAGTACGCTGCTTAACCGTTTCAAAATGTATTCAATTTGCTGTCTTGAACAGCAAATAGGCATGTTAGAATGATTTCTGAGGAATTGTGTGACACTGAATTCAGCTTTTCAGAAATTAAAAACACCATAAAATGTATTTATTTTTAATTGTAATAGTAATTTGCATAACTGTTTTCACAGTATTTTTACTTAAATAAATGCAGCTTTGGTGCACATAATAGATGCCTTTCTGCAAAATTTCAAAAAATACTTTTACAGCTTGTTCAAACTACTTATTTAAAATGAGTTGAAGCAACCCAATTCTTAAGGTTTTTTTGGGACAACTTAATTGTTTTATAGTCAAATCACTTGAATATGTAAAAATAATTTACTTAATTTGTGCTGTGAAGGAATTGTGTGGAACCCAGCATTTTTTTTACAGTGTAAAGCATTCAAAATTTGAACTGTAGTGACACGAAGTTAAAAACACAAACTAAAAAAAGACTAATATCTAAAGTAAGACTCATACATTAGCACAGTGTCATTTATACAGGTTTATTTGTATGTTTTCCATTTTAATCTCTATGTTTGGTTCACTAGGTCGTCCTTGCCCTCCCATACGACACTCCTGTCCCAGGATACAGAAACAACATTGTTAACACAATGAGGCTCTGGTCTGCCAAAGCTCCATGTGAATTCCATCTCAAAGACTGTGAGTTCATTGAATCATTGAATGATTTTTTTTTATACTATAAATGTTTTTTCTGTCACTTTTTGCATCTTTGTCCTTTTTGTCTTATAAAACTCTGTCTTTTCAAACAGTTAATGTTGGTGGTTACATCCAGGCCGTTCTGGACAAGAATCTGGCTGAAAACATTTCCCGTGTGCTTTACCCTAATGACAATGTGAGTGCAGCTCAAGTCTATTCATGTAAAGCATAACAAGACAAAAAATCTCATGACTCTCATAAACAAATCCTCCTGTTTGTGTTGTGTTGTCAGTTCTTTGAAGGTAAAGAGCTGCGTCTGAAGCAGGAGTATTTTGTGGTGGCTGCAACCCTTCAGGATATCATCCGCAGGTTTAAAGCCTCCAAGTTTGGCTCAACTGAGGTAGTGCGCATGGATCTGTCCACACTACCAGATAAGGTAGGTCAGACCCAAGGCTGTTTTATGTTAAATGAGTAGTTCACCGGGCGGCACAGTGTCTCAGTGGTTCGCACTGTCGCCTCACAGCAAGAAGGTCACTGGTTCGAGTCCCGGCTGGGGACACAGTTGGCGTTTCTGTGTGGAGTTTGCATGTTCTCCCCATGTTCGCGTGGGTTTCCTCCGGGTGCTCCGGTTTCTGCCACAGTCCAAATATAAGTGAATTGGATGAACTAAATTGGCCGTAGTGTATGAGTGTGTGCGTGAATACGAGAGTGTATGCGTGTTTCCCAGTGCTGGGTTGCGGCTGGAAGGGTATCCGCTGCGTAAATACATATGCCGAAATAGTTGGCGGTTCATTCCGCTGTGGTGACCTCTGATAAATAAGGGACTACGCCGATGGAAAATCAATGAATGAGTAGTTCACCCAAAAATGACAATTCTGTCAGAATTTACTCACCCTTTACTTGTTTCAAACCTTTATGGGTTTCTTTTTTTCTGTTAAACACAAAAGAAGATATTTAAAAAAATGTTGGAAACCTGTAACCATTATTTTTACTATACCTTTAACACACATAGCTTTAGAGAATACTCAACACAATTCACATCACGTCTGGTGTAATTTGTTGAAGTGAATAATACTGAGTTATAAATTTAATGCATCGGGGAATAAAACATAAATACTAATGAATTAATTGCATGTTTAAAAACTAAGTTCTTTCCTTTGTTTGTACTTTTCAGGTTGCTATTCAGCTGAATGACACTCATCCTGCAATGGCAATCCCTGAGCTGATGAGGATACTGGTGGATGATGAGAAACTGACCTGGGACGTGGTGAGTGACAAATACCCTTGTCATTTAACTCGAGTCATTTCAAAGTCATTTTAAAAAGTGTTGAACTGATGAATATGAATAATGTGAGGATATAAAGTAACCCTTTTCAGTAAGGCCTTATTGGTGCAATAAAAGTGCATAAATGTGTACACATTATGATACCAGCAGACAAGCTAATCCAACACTAATTAGTGCATAAAATGTATTTAAATCTCATAATGAAATACAATATGAGGAGAATAATTTCACTAGGCTGGCTGTGGGCCTGTAGTAACTAATGTTAACAAATTGGTTTATTAAATGTTGTCCAGTTTACCAGCACCATAAAGTTGTGCTCCTCTACCTCTTGTAATGTTTCCATCTACCCTCTGCTTGACATTCTCCAATTTCCCTCTTAGGCCTGGGACATCACTGTGCGTACCTGTGCATACACAAACCACACAGTCCTACCAGAAGCTCTGGAGCGCTGGCCTGTAGACCTCTTCCAAAACCTCCTGCCCCGTCACCTAGAAATCATCTATGAGATTAACCGACGTCACATGGAGGTCTGGGAACACACATTACCTTTAAGCTTCTAGATATAATTTTTTTTTTTTTGTTTAAGTGACTGGGAGACCAGTATCTCACTGCATTAGTACAGTCTCCGCTCCAAATAAGGAGTAAATTGTGCAGTGAGGTTGAATAAACAACCTCTTCTGCACTGCATGAGCCGTAAATTTGTAAATCTCTCATGAAGAAAAGTAACTGCCCATGTACGTTCTCTGTTTTGACCTTGTGTTCTGTTTTTTTAGCGTATCTCTGCGCTCTACCCTGGTGATTTTGACCGTTTGAGGCGCATGTCTCTCATAGAGGAGGGAGGTCAGAAGAAGATCAACATGGCTCACCTCTGCATCGTTGGCTCTCACGCAGTCAATGGCGTGGCACAAATCCACTCGGACATTATTAAAGACACCGTGTATGTGTACTAACATTTTTATATTAGAGTAGTCTAGACCAGGGGTGCCCAAACTCGGTCTGGCAAAGTTTAGCTCTGTCTTGCTTCAACACACCTAGCAGGAAGTTTCTAGTATACCAATAGAGATTGGCTGTGTCTCAATCAGCACCCTAGCTCCCGAGGTCGTTCCTCAGTAGGTCATGTGCACATATTTGGGTACTGGTAAGGACAGTGATGAGCTTGATTCACTACACATAGGGACATGCTGACTGTGACATGACAATGTCCTCATTGTGTTTTAAAGTACATTATAGCATTATAACAGTTCAACTATTGTAAAGGTTTGCTCTTATTTTCCTAACCTATCTAGCTATGTTCATGTTAAAAATAAATACCATCACTTGTTAGTAATTACATTTGATGATTTGGGTCATGCGATTCATATTTCACGCTTCTAAACTTTCGTTAAGGACGCATAGTGCGGAATGATGCATTTTCAGTGCTTTGGAAGAATTTTGCAGTTGAGACAGCACTTAAAATGGCTGGTGACCTGATTAGTGCATGGACTACTGAACAAGGGTGCTGATTGGAGAGGGGTCTGGATGCAGACTGAGTGCAGTTGCGAGCTGAGCTGCATGCAATGGTTTTAATGCACACACCTAACCCCACCCCTAACCTTACCTCTTACAGTGACGTCACTAGCTCCACTGAGTGCATTGTGTCTGACATTGAATCTCTGAGAGATCAAGATCCAGATACTATTGGCTGATTGAGATATGTCACCTTGGGGTTGGAGCTAAACTCTGCAGCACACCGGCCCTCCAGGACCGTTAATGGGTTACTGGGGTTTATTACAAGACTTTTAAACAATGAATTAAATTTTTTTTTTTTAATCAATGTCAATGAAGTTACCATATATGGTTCTTCACATGATAAAGGGTTAAATGTATACTACATCTTTTTATTCATCAAGTGCACAGTAAAAAAAAATTGTGGAAACTGTGATAGGCTTCTATGATATTTTGATGAATAGAAACAGTATTTATTTTAAACAGAAATAATTTGTTTAGTTATTAATGTCAACTTTGTTCAATTAATGCATCTTTGCTGAACAATTTGAGCAATTGTGTTCAAACGAAGTAGCGGTTAATTTAAAGAAAAAAGCATATTTTTTCCAGTTAGCAAATTAAGGAGATAAAAATTTATATGAATTAAACTCCTCACTATTTACTCACACTCAAGTGGTTCTAAGCTTTTATGATTTTTTTTCTTCTGTTGAAAACAAAAAAAGATATTCCAAAGAATGTTGGAAGAAACAGTCATAGTAGGAACAAACAAAAATACTATGAATATGGCTGTTTGTCCCAAACATTCTTTAGTATATCTCTCTTAGTGTTCAACAAAGTACTTCAAATTAACTCCAAAAACTTTGGAACAAGTGGAGGATGAATAAATTATTACAGGATTTTATTTTTGGGTTAATTGACATTTTAGGCATACAATTTAAGTAATCTGGCATTATCGTATTTCCAAACATATTTATTTCATTTAAAAATTATATTTATTTTGTTTATTTCGCAATCTCATTCCTCTAATGACCTAATTTATTCCTTTTAGTTTCATTAGCTCTGCTGCATAACTTGCATGTGCTTAAAGCCCTAAAACAGTCCTATCTAATTCATTTGGGTTGATTTTGTGTGCAGATTTAAGGACTTCTATGATGTGGACCCACAGAAGTTTCAGAACAAGACCAATGGCATCACACCTCGTCGCTGGCTCGTCATGTGCAACCCTGGTCTGGCTGAGGTTATCGCTGAGGTGAGGAGCATCGCTGATTAAAGTAGTTCATAATTTATGAGCTTTGTGAACTGGAAAACATGCAAAATGTATCATAACTGTAATTTATATACCGTTAAAGTCAAAGTGATTAGCCCTCCTATGAATTATTATTTTTTATTTTTTTATTTCTCAAATTATGTTTACCAGAGCAAGGAATTTTTCACAGTGTTTCCTATAATATTTTTTCTTCTGGAGAAAGTCGTATTTGTTTTATTTCAGCTAGAATAAAAGCAGTTTTTAATTTTTTAAAAGGTCAATATTATTATTCTACAGAAAAAAACATTTTTATACAATGATTTGCCTAATTAATCTGGTTAAGTCTTTAAATTGCACTTTAAGCTGAATACTAGTATCTTGAAAAATATCTAGTAAAGTATGATGTACTGTCATCATGGCAAAGATAAAAGAAATCAGTTATTATAAATTAGTCATTAAAACTATCATGTTTAGAAATGTGTTGGAAAAAATATTCTTTCCGTTAAACAGAAATTGGGGGAAAAAAATATACAGGGGGGCAAATAATTCTTTGACTTCAACTGTATATCTTGTAAGTTTTAGTGCATTTCTTTAGAAGCCAATCATGAGCTTGTGTGAGAAATGTAAATCCTTGTTTGATATTACTCATTAGCGAATTGGTGAAGACTACATCCGTGATCTGAGCCAGTTGAAGAAGCTCTTGAAGTTTGTGGATGATGATGCTTTAATTCGAGACATTGCCAAAGTCAAACAGGTAAGAAAATAAATAAAACGTGGTGCAGAAATTCGGTGCCATATTCGTTATCATGATGAACTTCACATGTGTATTGTTGTGCCATTGTCAGGAGAATAAGATGAAATTTGCAGTGCACCTCGAGGAACAGTACAAGGTGAAGATCAATCCCAACTCCATGTTTGACGTCCATGTGAAGAGGATCCATGAATACAAAAGACAGTTGTTGAACTGTCTGCACATCATCACTCTCTACAACCGTAAGTTGAAAATTTTCTTTTGAAACAGCAAAATTAGTTCATTCTGTTATGAATTACTCTCGCTCATGTCGTTACAAGCCCCTGAGACCTTGGTTCATCTTTAAAACACAAATGAATATATTTTAGATCAAATTTGACAGATCTCTGACCCTCCATAGACAGTCAAAACATTCAATGTGACTTAAGTGGTTGAAGTGTAATCATGCAAAGCTCCAAAAACACTTTTGTGCTCCAAAAAACGGTAAACATGACTTTGTTCGCCAATGTTTTCTCTTCTTTATCAGTTCATCTGGGTGTATGTTTTCCACAGGCAGTATGACATGTTCAAAGCCATTAAGCGCTGTATTACTCATAGTAAATGCACACTGGGACAGGACATTGGCAAACAAAGTGGTTTTACGGTTTTTTTGGTGCACAAAAGTGTTCTTGGAGCTTCGTATGTTTACAGTTCAACCACCGAAGTCACATGGAATATTTTGACAATGTTTTTGGTTCCTTTTCTGGACTTTGAAAATCTCAGGACCATTGCTGTCCTGTCTATGGAGGATGACGAAGTTCTCAGATTTCAACTAAAATATATTCATGTTCCAAAGATGAACAAAGGTCTCGGTTTGAAATGATGTGAGAGTAATTAATAACAGAATTTTCATTTTTGGGTGAACCTGAATTCTTGAATTAAATCAACAGCGTAATTTCTCTTCTAATTTCTATTAATTGCTCCGGTTTCCCCCACAGTCCAAAGACATGTGCTGTAGGTCAATTGGGTAAGCTAAATTGTCCGTAGTGGTCCTCCAAATTGGGGGTTGAGCGTTGGGCTAACAACTCACCTCATAAAAAAAACTAGATGTTACGAAACACCAATATGGTGCGGCTAAATATCAACTTTACTATAAATGGCAAGTAAGTAAGTATGTGAGCATGGACCACAAAAACAGTCTTATGTTGCAGGGATATATTTTTCTGTGGGTCAAATGTATACGGGTCAAATGTATATGGGTCAAAAATATACTTTGGGTCAAAATGATAATTATACTTTATTATAATATAAATACTCTATTTTAATTAGTAATGTGCATAGCTAAGAATTTAATTTGGACTTAACCTAAGTTAAATGTGATTTTTCTTAGTATTTAGATTTTTTGGAAACTTCAGATTTTTTAATAGTTGTATCGCAACCAGAATGCATGGGTGTTTCCCAGCACTGAGGGTTGTACTCAGTGCTGGGTTGCAACTGGAAGGGTATCTACTGAGTTAAAAACAAAAACATATGCCAGAGTAATTGGTAGTTCATTCTGCTGTGGCAACCCCTGATAAAGCAGGAAATAAGCTGAAAGAAATTAAGTCAGTGCAACTCAAGGTAAAGCGTTTTATTCAGCTTTCAGATCATATTTTAATTTCATTAACTTTTCCTTCGGCTTAGTCCCTGATTTATCAGGGGTCGCCACAGAGGAATGAACCTCAACCACTCTGGCATATGTTTTACGCAGCGGATGCCCTTCCAGCCACAACACATTACCGTCCTGGGAAACACACATACACTCTTGCATTCACACACGCACTCATACACTACGGCCAATTTAGTTCATCAGTTCACCTATAGCGCATGTCTTTGAACTGTGGGGAAACCGGAACACCCAGAGGAGAACATGCAAACTCCAGACAGAAATGTTAACTGACCCAACTGGGAACCGAACCAGTGACCTTCTTGCTGTGTGGCAATAGTGCTAACCACTAAGCCACCGTGCCGCCCTTTTCAGATAATACATAAGTATTCATTTAACATAATATAACTAATATTTTTTTACTTTTTATATACTTATTATTATAACATTACTGTAACATGTAAATAGTAATAACTCACTCTAAAAGCCAACTAACAATAAAATCTTTTGTCCACTGTATTTGTTTGCATATTGTTTTTGTAATCATGCTGGTAAAATTCATATATAGATTTGTTTTCTAGAATTGGCAATTATCAGCTTTCAAATATAAAAGCTTGTCAGTTATGGTTACAGGTCAAAAATTCCATATCGGCGCATCCCTACATTTAACTTTACCATTTCCTCTGATCAGGCATCAAGAAGGAGCCTAACAAGGCCTGGACTCCTAGGACCATTATGATTGGAGGAAAGGTGAGACTGATCACTCGCTGACCACTCAGATTCGTTCTACTGAAGTCTTAAGGCTAATATTTTAATTTGCTTCTCTTTCAGGCTGCTCCGGGGTATCACACAGCTAAGATGATCATCAAACTGATCACAGCAATCGGAGACGTGGTAAATAATGATATCATGGTTGGAGATCGTCTCAAAGTCATCTTCCTTGAGAACTACAGGGTTACACTCGCTGAGAAAGGTTGGATTTTTTTTTTTCAGTTCAGCTTATTTTAGGCTGATTTGTTGACTCCCATGGCTATTTTAGTTAACTAAATCTAAGACTAAAACTATTGGTCAATTTTTTTTTTTTACTGAAAATAATTCACAATAAATTGAAAAATGAAACAGTTATTAAAACTAATTGAAGTACACTGAAAAAAAAAGATTCAAAGATGATTCCTTGGATTTACTAAATCTTTTTAAGGTAAGGGGTTGTAAACAATTTATTTGGGCTGAATTTAAACAAACAAATTAAGTTACTACATTACTAAATTTAATTTGTTTGTTTAAATTCAATCCATATAAATTGTTTGCAACAATTTTGCAGAAATAATTTTTTTTTCAGTGTAAAACAATTATTAGCAAAAATAAATGACAGTTAAATCAACAGATTTAAGAAGCACCCATTTAATGATGGAAAATCTGACCTGTGGCTATTGACACCTATGATGGTGCTTTTTACACCAAACACGTCAGTCCAGTGCATGCTTATGTACAAAAAATATAAAACATTTTTTCTTCATCTACCCCCAAAAAATAATAAACTAGGCATGTTTAACCAGATTTAAACTTATAAACTTATCTTTTATATGAACAAGTTTGTCTGAGTTCCTCATAGTGTTTACTTGTATACATTTAAGTTGCATTTATGGTTTTGGGTTCAGTGTTTGTTCAAACAATTATGCTGTTTTTATTACTAAGAGGTTTTACTAAGAGGTTAATGTAAACTGTGCAAACACTAGACTTTGCTCTGGTGTTCTCCATAAGACTGGAATTACTAAAACAAAATAGAAATGTGTTCACAAAATAAATTCTAAATGAAAACTAACAAAACCATTCATGAAACAAACAAAAACTAAACTGAAATTTAAATCCAATTAAAAAAATTATTATTAATAATTAATTTATTATTAATTTATTATTATCTTCAGTGTTTGGGCTTTCAGCAGTGACGTTTACTTTACACTGAACTGAACTTCAACTGTGAAAACCGGACTGAAGCCGTTTCAATTTACTTCAACTATGTTAAGCTGCTTTGACACAATCTACAGTGTAAAAGTGAAATAAAGTTGAAATGAATTGAATTGAATTAAAATAAAAATATTTTATAACTTAAGAACTCACCCTTCTCTCTCAGCTTACTTCAATCTGTCTTTTTACAGTCATCCCAGCGGCTGACCTATCCGAGCAGATTTCCACAGCAGGAACAGAAGCTTCTGGAACAGGCAACATGAAGTTCATGCTGAACGGAGCTCTGACCATCGGCACCATGGACGGGGCTAATGTGGAGATGGCTGAAGAGGCTGGAGAAGAAAACCTCTTCATCTTCGGCATGAGAGTGAAGGATGTGGAGGCTATGGATAAGAAAGGGTGATATAACAACGTCCTGAATTGATTTTGTTTTGTAGGAGGAGAATTCAGCATTCAATTAACATTAACATTCACATTTCTGATACACTAATATTAAACATGGAACTAAATGTATTATTCATCTAAAATATACATATAAATGAAGAAAAACTATTAGATACATCGACTGTAAAAAAAATTATATAATCGATAATTCATGACTACATACAAGCTGTTTTAAATCAGTTTAAAGTAATTTAGGTTAAAAATGACTCACAATGTTAATTTAATTCAACGTAAAAACTGAATGCAAATAGGATTTTTTTACAGTGTAGAAGAGTGATCTGTGGGGTATGCAGAATTTTACTGTAAAAGTTACATAATTATTACATTTTCCCCCATTTCAATATAAGTTGCTGCAGTTTCTGATTTACAAAATGTGTTATATATTGCGCTTTATAAATGGTATCTAAATAATGGTCTTTTTGCTAGCCTCCCCCAATATATGCAGTGCTCAGCATATATAAGTACACCCCTCACAAATCCCTCTTTTATATTTATATTTTCTATAAGATAATTTACAATATAATATTTGTGCATATACATTAGATTAGTCAGTACTGAAGCCAAATCTGGAGCTAATCTAACAAAAACCTTACGATAACTGTCCAAAAATAAGTACAGCAAAATGTATATGTTGGTGGAAAATATTAAATAAAAAATGTTAAAAGAGAAAAAAAACAAGAGAAACAAAAAAATATAGAAAATTTATCTGAAATTGTGTAGTTTGTCATTTTTTTGGCAACATTTTGCTTGAATTTAAATGTATTATCTTTCTATTTCTAAAGATGTTCTGTGACTAAAATATTATTTTAATAAATATATCTGTTTAATACATCTGTTTTGTTTAAATGCACCAAAATATATTGCCTATATTTACTGAGAAATGGATAAAATATTCATTTTCAAAATGGAGTGTACTCCATACTGTATTTATGCTGACTACTGTATATATATATATATATATTAATTAAATATCATTTTCTCCATTATTAAGCTATAAGTCTTGTTTTCTTGGGGCATTATGCATTTAAAAATATCTAGTAGAGCACAGTGTCTCTTTACTGAAAAACGTGAAAAAGGTTTATGCATTATAATTCAGTTTATTCAAAGTTTATCCACTTAAACAAAGATGTCGACATTATCAAAATAAAAAATTATACTACAAATTGCTGATTTTATTTTGCTGAAGAAAATGTACAAATAAATGTATGAGATGCAGAGCTGCTTGACTTACTTGAAGTTGGTTTGTTTCCAGATACGATGCCATGGAGTATTATAACCGCATTCCAGAACTGAAGCAAGCCATGGATCAGATTTCTGGAGGATTCTTCAGCCCTGCAGAGCCTGACCAGTTTAAAGACATCGTCAACATGCTGATGCATCATGACAGGTAAAAAGTAAAACTCTTTGAAGGCCCTGTTTCCATCATGTGTTTTGAGTTATCCAATCACAAGTGGCCAGTCAAGATGCATTACTGTTTCCACATGGAATTAACATGTTCAAATGCATCTCTTCTGACCATTTGTGCTTAGATTTCCTTAGATTTATTTCATCATGCTCTGTATTATGTTCATGGGACCATTTAGTCTAATGTGCGTGTTTTGATGTATGTGAGTGTTTAAACTAAGACTGACGAAAATGAACGTTAATACCAAGTGTAAACGTGGTCATTACTTTGTGTTAGTCACAGTTTAAATTATATAAATATTCATTTGAGTTCAATTTTGATTGTCTGGTGTTTAGGTTCAAGGTGTTTGCTGACTATGAAGACTACATCAAATGTCAGGACAAAGTCAGTGCCCTCTATAAGGTTTGTATTACAAAAAACGAAAAAATAGTTTGACAACACTAATGTTTTGGCATATTTTGGTTGAGGACTCTAGCAAAATGCCTTGCAGAACTTTTATTTGTTACATACTTTGACTTTTATATTCTAGATATCATCTTTCTTATTCTAGAATACAGAAATGCATTACTGTTTGGGGTCAGTAATAATAAGATTTAAAAAAAAATGAATGCTTGAATTCAACTGACAATAAATTGTTCAAAAGTGGCAGTAAAGAAACGTATAATGTTACAAAAGTAATTTCTATTTTAAGTAAATGCTCTTCTTGTGAATTTTCTGTTCGTCAAGCATCCTGAAAACAATTATCACTCTTTCTTATTAGGTATTAAGAAACAGTATAGATAGATGATATATAGAGATAGATGGTTCTTGAGCATCAAATCAGAGTGATTTCCAAAGGATCATGTGACATTGAAGAATGGTAAATTCTCTAGTTTTCTTCAATAAACATTACAAATTCTTACCGGCCCTTGCCTTTCGAACTATAGCCTATATGAACAAGATGAGTGATCAATATTTGTGGTTTTTTTTTATTGTTATCATTTAGTACACTAGCATAGCTCCAAGTTTCAGGGTTATAAATTCAAGACGGCTTTTCTCTTTCTAACAGTAATATGTTTATTTGAAAATATATGGAAAATGATTCACTAACAATGTGTAGGTTTACATAGTGTTTAACATTCAGTGTGCTTTAAAGGGATAGTTTACCCAAAAATGAAAATGTACTCACTATTTACTCACCCTCCAGTGGTTCCAAACTCTTTCTTTCTTCTGTTGAACACAAGAGAGATATTTTGAAGAAAGTTGAAAACATGTAACCACTGACTTCCATAATAGGAAAAACAAATACTATGGAAATCAATAATTACAGGTTTCCAGCTTGTAATCTTGTAATCCGACCTGTAATCATTGACTTCCATAGCATTTGTTTTTCCTATTATAGAAGTCAATGGTTACAGGTTTCCAGCTTTCTTCAAAATATCTTTCTCTTGTGTTCAACAGAGGAAAGAAACTCATAAAGGTTTGAAACAAGTAAAGGATGAGTAAACGATAACAGAATTTAAATTTTTGGGTGAACTATCCCTTTAAACATCTTTATATACAACAGAAACACAACAGTGCAGGAACTGTGACTCAATGCTTATTCCTCTTTCCTGATCTCTTCCCAAACAGAATACTAAAGAATGGACCAAGATGGTCATCCACAACATTGCCGGCTGTGGCAAGTTCTCCAGTGACCGCACCATCAGCCAGTACGCCCGCGAGATCTGGGGCATGGAGCCCAGTCTGGAGAAGATCGCGGCCCCAGACGACTCACGCTAAACCCCTTCCACAGTATCAAAATGTATTGTTGTAACCGCTCTCACATTCAGTTTATTTACCATTTGTGAAAATATGTATACAGGTGATTTTAACGTCCGTCAGACAGCCAGAATACCTCACGCAACGTCTCTGCATCCCTGCTCCGGCGACGAGCTTTGTGTGGCATGTTCATGTAGAATTATTGTTGGTGTAAGAATGTTAGTTTTCCCATGAAATATTACAAAAAAGTTACGATGTATCCGTCTACCATGCCGATAGAACAGCACAGCCTCATCCTGGAGAGCTGAACATACACTGTGAGGACAAAATATGGTATTTTGCCACTCGTTATAGCATGATGGTGACTGTTATGAAAACAATTTAAAGGGGCAGTTCACTCAAAAACACGAATTCTGTCATTATTTACTGGGCTTTCAAACTTGTATGAGTTTCTTTGTTTGGATGAATACAAAAGAAGATATTATGAAGAACACAGGTACATTAGGATATCATGAGGTCCCCATTAGCTATCTTTTCAACCATCCATTTTTATGCGTATTGTGGAATGTTGCATAAAAAATGTTGAATTGAAACACCAAGATGCGCATAAATGTTAATAAATGTGTATCAAAAACTTAAGTGCACAACTGAGTAGGATAAACTTTTAATCCGATAAGAAAAAATGCACATAAGCTATGATGGAAACACATTAACGGAGTGTTTCTCAACCACGTTCCTGGAGGACCACCAGCTCCGCACATTTTCCACATCTCCTCAACCAAACACACCATATTCAGATCATCAGCTCATTAGCATAGACTGAAAGACCTGTAATGGGCGTGGAAGACAAAGGAGACATCCAAAACATGCAGTGTTGGTGGTCCTCCAGGAACGTGGTTGAGAAACACTGCATTAACTGAATAAATTACTGAATGTGCATCAAAAAAGTCATGTTTATGCAATCAAAATGACTTTTCTTTCTTGTTCAAACTATTCAAAATGAGTTGAAACAACCCAATTCTTTTGTGTTTTTTGGGGACAACTTAATTGTTTTATATTCAATCCACTTAAATATGTAAGTTAACTTAATTGATTTGTGTTGGGACAACATGAAGTAATTGTGTGGAATTGCACAGTATTTTTTTACAGTGTGACGATTTTTTTCTCCTTGACTCATTGGATGGAAACGGTGCTTCATTCGTGAATCTTTTATGCGATATTCCAGTTGTGTGTGTAAATCTAATTCGCATATTTGAATTTCCATAGTCCATTTTTTCCATACTATGGAAGTCAATGGGGACGATTAGCATCTTGGTTATCAACATTCATCAAAATGTCTTCTTTTGTGTTCAGTAGAATAAACACATACAAGTTTGTAAGAGTAAATGCTGAGTACATTTTCATTTTTTAGTGAACTATTCCTTTAAGAAACCACCAAATTTGGGGCTTTGTGTGTGTGTGTGTGTGTGTGTGTGTGTGTGTGTGTGTGTGTGTGT
>CAIGQV010000818.1:20859023-20870179 GCA_903798115.1 Danio jaintianensis | reverse complement strand
TGTGTGTGTTTAGGTCTAAATCTCTGCCTGTCGATGCTTATGACTTGTTCTTTCACCCGTAGAGCTTCTTCCTTCAGCACTTTAGGCATGATCTGTCACTTTTGTCCTGATACTGTAGCTCTTTCCACATACGCATATACTTGTAACTCTGTTTTCACACCACACACAACAAGACCTGCAGGAATGATGGGGCCCTGCAGAAAAAACATGAGTCTAGGAAGGTTGCAAATCTAATATAGCACTAAAGTGTGATTCTGAATACCTGATGGGCTGCGGTAGAGACCATGAAATGTATTTCTCAGATTATGATAGAATTATTATATATGAAGATCTTGTAACAATGTATCATGCATTGCTTTTGGATTTGCAGGTAGGGGCTATTTAGAAAACTGTACTTCAGATCCACAACTAAACTAGGAGTAAGATCTTGGTTTAGTGATAATGTACTTTTTATTTGTGGTTCCTGGTCACCAATCTGCCATGTATTTGGTTCCCCTTGAATGATCTGATCAAGGTCTTTGTTCTCTCTGAATGTTTTGTCCATATTGTGAGTGACTACGCACACAACACAGACCTGCTTATACCCTTCAGGAGTGCATTAAGAGTGTAAAGAAATAAAACAGTAACTAATCACTGTGTCTGCTTCATTTTTAGTTGATATATCCATTAAATAGTTTGAAGACTGTAATCTATTTGAATGATTTTGCTAACTTTTATTGAAGAGAAAAACTGTAAAATTTGTGAAATATTATTACAATTTAAAAGAACTGATTTCTATTATAAAATATTTTGTAATTTTATTCCTGGGATGAATAACTAAATTGTCCGAAGCAATTACTCCAGTTTTCCACAGCCGCATGGTGCTTCAGAAATGATAAGGCTAATATGTAATATACTGATTTGGTGCTCCAGACATCTTCATTACTATAAAAGTTGTTGGAAACTGTCACACGTTTGTAGGACTGTTTGATGAACATAAATATCAAAAGAACATCTGTGTAAAATATATACAATTTTGGGTAAAAAAGCGCAATATATTACAATTTATCATACTTAAAAGCACACAGGGGCGTAGCAACCGGGGGGGACGGGGGGATACGTCCCCCTCACTTTTAGAGACAGACCATTTAGAAACAGGTGATTAATAATAAAATGAACGTAAAATTTTGGATCTCATTCAGCTGTCCTCCCCCACTTTTAAAATGTCTGCTTCGCCCCTGAAAGCACATATTTAATAACAACAGATACTTTCACATTACTGTCCTTAAAAAGTACCTAAGTAACAAATTCTGTTACTTTAAAAAAGTGCCTTATATATATTGCAAAAATGTAATCTTTACTGACACTTTTTAATTAATGTGTCATTTATGAATCAGATAAAAAAATGAAGAGTTCAGATGCAAAAACCTCTAAATGCCATCTAAAATTTTCTTCTTAAATGAACATTTTTCTCAGGCTCTTGTGTATCTTATGTATCTCGTGTGTAGGTTCAGTAATTTCACTTATTTGGTGATATATGTTATCGCCACTGCCTTTAAAGTGAAATAGCTGAACATAAACATAGGAGGTTGAGAAAAATGCTCATTTAAAAAGAAAATTTCACATGGCATTTAGAGGCTTTTGCATCTAAACTTTTCCAATATTTAATAATAATAATAATAATAATGATGATGATAATAATAATAATGCATGCCTGCATAAATATGATATTTTAATTGTAATAATATATTTTTTTATTATGATTAATAATAACTATTATAATTATAATGTTTAGCTTTAGTCTTTATATTGCTTTATATTTATAAATGTGATATGATTAGTTCAGATTGCAGATTTAAATCGTAGGCTACTTCACATTCAAACTCAACAGTACAGTAACAGAATCGAGGCTTGTCCCTCTTTCTGATTCCCAAACAGAGTAAACTCAAGATGATCAACCACAGCTCCAGCCACACATACTCCAGCGCTTTGGAGGACTCCTGTCAACTTGCAGTAATTCCCCAAAACTTAGGACGGCGCTATTCACCTCCAAACTCCTCAAGTTCAACACCACTCACTTTTTTAAGGAATGGGTCAGTTTTTGAAGTGAACCCCCTCAGTGATGCCTCGGTACGCTGAGAGACTGCCTTTCCCCAGATTTGATCCCACGCCAGAGGTCTGTGTGAGGTCTGCGGAGGCGAGAGATGCTTTTACCGGGAAAACGGTGACGCAGCAGTTGACGGAACTGACAGACGTCGGCGTCGCATTGCTTAACCGAGAAGAGCTTTAAAATCCAGATCACAAGACTTGGCGTCCAGGATTCCAGTGCTGGTGGGTGAAACCACCAAAACTGCGCAAAGACCCAGAGAGGTGAGTATTAAACTTTATTAATTCGGACAAGTTCAATTATTTGAGCTAACGTTAATTGAATCATCGTTTTTTTATGTCGCGTGACAGATAAATGACAGTTGTGTTAAGGTTAAACGTGCTAAAACTTCCGAGGAAACAATGTTATTTGCTACTTGAACGGATCAAAGAGAAGTAACATAGTAACATAGAGTAAATAACATGGTGATTTTATTGATCTGGCTCTACAATAACTGATAGGGTAACGTATATCTGAAGACTTTAAAACGTCAATAAAAAGTCAGGATTGTTTTGCTTAGAGTTTTAGAGTCCCCAAACTTTGTGTTTTTTGAGGGAATTGTATGTGTTGTTTTGCATCAGTTGGTTTGTAAAATTCTCGCAGACACAGAGCAAGAGAAAGGAAGTGGTAAGTTAAGTGTTTGAACCGTGACCGAGTTTCACTATCATCATATTTCAGAGGAGCCCCATCTCAGTGTGGGTCATCTTAGTCTGTTAAAAATACTAGAGCTGAATGGTTTTCTTTTCGATTCCCTTAATAGTACTCGTGAATTAAAAAATTGTCTTGCAGAGTTTCATGCACTACTTTATTTTACACATAGTTGAATACAGATTAGCGAGTCATTCACCAACAAATGATTCTTTTGAACCGGTTCGTTTTAGTGATTCAGAAACATGACACCTGCATAACCCCATTCAGAATCACTCGTATGACCTGATGCTTTAATCAATCAGGAAGATGCTTTCGAGTCGACCAGAGGAACCTGATGACAAATGACTCTTATTAACTGGTTCCTTAAAGTAAAACCATAAACATACAGTCACACCATAGTTGTCTGTGTTAATAGATATTCTTCCTATGAGCCAGTTGTTTTTAATGAACCATAAACTTACACCCGACCTGATTAGCCAGTTCTTGAACAAATGGCTCGTATGAACCGATTCTTTTTAGTGATTCAGAAAATTTACCAAGAATGTTAGTATGCTGTTCATTGAGTAAAAAAAAAGAATTGATTCATATGGGTGTATATTCTGATTTTGAACGAATGACTCATACGAGCCACTTATTTAATTCGAACCACAAACATACAGCACCAATATGAATCAATTATTTTTTAACTCAATGAGCAGCATGTTAAAATTCATGATAAATGCTCAGTTAAGAAGAACGTTTCCAGTTTGAAACAATGTCGTCATTTTGCAACACACTGTTGCACTGTTGAAGGTAATAAAAGGGATATTTCACTCAAAATATACAAATTTCCCACTGTTACCACACACTCAATTGGTTCTAAACATTTAAGAATTTCTTCTATTGAACACAAAAGATGATGTTCTGGAGGTAAAAAGCAGCCATTGACATCCATTGTAGGAACAAAATATTCGATGGAAATTAATGACTGTTGCTTTCCAACATTCTTCAGTATATCTTCTTTTGTGTTCAACAGAAGAAAGAACCTCAAACATGTTTGAGTGGAGGGAGAGTAAATTATGGCAGAATTAACATTTTTGGTATTAAAAAACTATGCAAATATTTCTCCCTGTCAGTCTGTCATGTCTTTTTGCTGTGACAGATGGATAACGGAGGGTTTTGCAATGACAATTATCACAGTGGAAGCAGTGATGATGAGCTGGTGGATATTTCAGATGTTACGGTGGACTACAATGAGGACGTCCCACCTCTGGACCCAGATTACAGCACGGGTATGGACAAAAGCACGTACTTGCACACGTCAGAAGTTGATGTTCTTCGACCTTTATAAAAAAACCACATGGTTTTGCAGGATTAATTAGTTTTAGTTTTACAAACATTTCCATATCACACATTTGTTTTGTAAAACATCCAGCTGTATCTCTTAGTTTGGATCAGATCACTCTG
Organism: Danio jaintianensis; assembly: GCA_903798115.1. Classification (NCBI taxonomy): domain Eukaryota; kingdom Metazoa; phylum Chordata; class Actinopteri; order Cypriniformes; family Danionidae; genus Danio; species Danio jaintianensis. Next base: position 20,865,957 of record CAIGQV010000818.1, on the reverse strand, counting down.
TTATCTGTCTGCACAGATACAGATGATGCTGTGTGTGATGTCACCAACAGGCTCTTATCATACCAAGAAATTCCTCTTTTTTTTTTTTTTAATTGTCTGTTCCTTATTTCTAATTTCAGTCTTACTTCCTTTTTGACATTGCATTACTGATCTATTTCACACACATTAAAAAATGTCTATATTATTATGAGCTTGCTCCTCAACATTTAAATATCTCAGTGTCGTTTCCGTTAGCCATCTGCAGCACATTTTCGGACACACTTTCACCACTTCAGATTCTCCTGTGTATAGATCTGCTACGGGGGTTCATGTTTGTTATATTTTCAGTAGCAGTGTGTTATATTCTCAGACAGCATGTATGTTAATATACTGGAAGTAGTAAATCTCAATTAGTTGACCTGCACCAATAATCAAAGCAGCAGTAGCGTAGCAGATTTATGCCGCCAAGACCAAACACATAAACATTTCCATATACTAGGGCTGCACAATATATTGTTAAAGCATAGATATCGGAATGTGCGCATCCGCAATAGTGACATCGCAAGATATGCAGTGTTGGGTCTGAATTATAGTTGACGAGGAGCTATAGAACACATGTGGTTTGTAGAGTCACTGCTAAGTTTACCCATAATAGAGTGAAAGTTTATCATTTGCATGTGTTTTTAAGGCCTTTGACTGAGCATTTCAAGAGAGTTTAAAACATTTGGGCACAAAAAATTAGTTTTAATTAGGTGTAGCAAAGATTAATTTCAGTTAATTATTTATACAGGATTTATGCAATTAATGCAAAAAAAAACAACTTAGAATTTTTGTCTTGTTTCTAGTCCAAGGATCTACATTTCAAAGCAAAAAACATGATTATTTTACTTACCCAATTTACAGATAATTTTGCTTGTTGAAAACAAAACAATATTTTTACTTGATCTAAGATTTGTTTGATATTTCTACTATAAACAAGACAAAGCAAAGTAAGAAAGGCATTTTTTGCTTTGTGATTATTCAGTTACTGTCAATTACTTTGTGATTACTAAATAGCTGAATACTGTTAGACTCCACAGAAATCTATTCAAAACATCTTGTAAAACTGTATTCCTATCCCAATATTATCGCAGAAAAATAAAATATCGCAATATCAGTTTTTTCAGATATCATGCAGGCCTAACATATACATATTCATTTTTATTCTAAATCTTTCCAAGAGTTGTCATGACAGACATAAACTACAATAACAACTCTTCCAAAACACAAAATACACTGTTGTTGCTGTCATATGTTTGACCTAGGCAGACAGAATAAAGGAAGTAAACCAGAAAAGATTCAAATAGAATAAATAATGTAGAATAATATTTTAAAGAATAATTTAAAATATTTGGATATTTCATTATTTTTGTACATGACTGTACAATGTATTTGCTGAGGGTCCTGACGCCCCCGTTGTCCACTCACACAGTGTATTTGCTCAGAGACCAGGGTCCTGTAGGGGTTAGTTTATATTGACTGATGGTCATGAGGCTGTAGAGATCAGCTTAAACAGTTTATCAGTGACCTCTTATAATCGGAGACACTAGGCTTCATGTGTAGGTTTCAAAACCTAAACCACAATAGGGCTTGGCAGGTCTGTCATCGGAAAGCGTGTGCTGTCATGAATAATTAAGAAGCAAGGTCTTCTCATAGAATAAGAGAAACCCAGTCTGTGAATAATAATGAGAAACCGACACATCATCACCTCACTAACAGTTATAATCATATAGTCATATAGTCACTTACACTAATCGAAGAAAGAAACTTAAACTGGTTTGGAACAAGTGGAAGATGAGTAAATGTTGACAGAATTTTAAATTTTTTGTTGAACTATCTCTTTAACTTGCTTCCTATTAAAGATAATGACTCCAAACAGTTGTCTTATATATTTTTTTATCGGCCTGTTTATATTTTATCTGCCTCCAAAAAAAAAAAACTGTTATCTGTTATCAATATTGGCCAAAATTGCCATATAGTGCCTGCTTTTTGTGTGTATGATTCAAGTGAATTTTATAATGGAGGCTGTTTATTCTTCCAATGACCGAGCAAACAATGGAAAATGCTCATGAAAGCGGCTAGCATGAGCCTGAGGCAACATTGTACACTGTGTTTTCAGCAGTGCACTGACAGATAAAGAGAAAACACACAGAGGATGAAGGGAGAGATCAGTGACATTTTCCAGGGTCTTAAATCAAACAGGGTCAGCTCAGTTCTGAGGTTTGCAGCGTGTTTGATTTGCAGGTCATAATAACATGAGTCACTGTGTGTCAGGCAGGAAATGTTGCTACAGCCCTCATCTCCATTTTTACCAGTAGCTGAAGTCTGATGCAGTCCCGATTAATCTTATCAAAACAAGTCACATGGCCCGTTAGTCAGTATTCATTGTGATTGTGTCAGCACAGTTAACTTTTAAAGAAACCTGCGGCACTTGAATATTTTCGTTCCTTGCAACTGATTTGGCGCTGGGTTGTCATCTGAAAATTAAATGAAACCGTTAGTTAGTTAGTTAGTTAGTTAGTTAGTTAGTTAGTTAGTTAGTTAGTTAGTTAGTTAGTTAGTTGGTTAGTCCCCATAGGGAAATTTCATTTGCAGCATACACTCACAGAGACATCTGACATTTCACATTTGGCATTAATATAAATATATCATTTAAAGACCTAAATTACCATGGTACCCTTACTCTAGATAAAAATCCAGTATACTGGCCATCAACTGCTACTGAGAGAGAGGAGGAATTTAAAAATGTAAATTGAGGACTCAATTTTATGATGAGCTGTACACTCAAAAAATTATGTTTGCTGTTTGTTCAGACTACTTATTTAAAATGAGCTGAAATGACACAATTGGGAACAACTTAATTGTTTTGTTCAATCCACTTAAATTTGGAAAAAACTACTAAGTTAACTTAATTCCTTCATGTTTTCCCAACACAAATCGATTGTGTGGAACCCTGCATTTTTTTTTTACAGTAAATATATCTGTTGTCTTCATAAATGTTTACAAGACGTTATGGAGCAATTCCAGCACAATAGATATATAAATATTAGAAATATAAATTCACATAGAAAGTATATGCTAACATTATATTGAAACATCTGTTTATATTTTCCAAAACAACTAACCACACAGTTATGGGATCAGAAAAATATCAATCAGCAAGCATTTATTTTTTTATATTTGAAATGAGGAAAATGAACATGCGTTATGGATGTGATCAAAAAAGTTTGCGAGTTTACAGTAAGCAACATTCTTTGTAGAAATTCTGTGAATTAAACTGCACAACCCAAAAGAAATAATGCTAATCAAAATGATAAGAGTTTGTTCTCTATAGAACAAAAGTTATTGATTTTATTTTACATTTTTGCATTTATGAGGAAAAAGCTTCATTATGGATGTGACACCTCTCTGTTATGGATGTGACAGATGTGAAATTGCCAACTGTGTGACTTCTGGTAAATCAAAAATAAGTGTTTGAAAACATTGACAGACATTTTTGAGTATTTTTACAGTACAATACAAGCCTACACCAAACTTTTTTTCATGGCAAGGTTGACATTTGCATGGAATTGCTCTGTACACAAACTTATTTGACAGCTGCTGGTTCCTCTTAAACCCCCACACTTCAAGCAACTTCTCTTCTTCAATGTTTTTCCAGCAAGTTAAAGTGAAGCAGACTCAAATAACGGTTTATGGGTCAAAGTACACACTGCTCCCTTAACCTTATTTCCCCATAGTTATTTGACTATTTTGAGCGCTGAAGTTTCCTGTTAACCCTCTTCAGCCTATCTGGGTATGATATAGACATGCACTTAATTTTTAATGAAAGAATCAGCTCACCAAGAGTGCCTTTATTAATGTAGCTGCTTCACGTTTATTTAATTTCAGTGTGGATTAAAGCTTGCTTAACTATTACCTACATAACTATTAATCTCTGGCGCTGATATAGTGTCTGTATGCTTCCCCTTTTTGGGCTTGGTAAGATTTATTTTTAATAATTTATTAAGTCTTTTATGCTTATCAAGGCTGGAATTATTTGATCAACAATAAAGTAAAACCAGACATATTGTAAAATGTTTACAATTTCAAATAACTGATTTCTATTTTAGTACATTTTAAATTTGCTTAATTGTCACCAGTCAGTTCATTTGTTTGTATACTTTATTGTATTAAGGGGGAAATTTTTTTGTGGACTCATGAGCATTTCAGCATAGCCTGATACAGTAAAGAATTAAAAACATACATATAAAAACATTTCTCCAGTCTTTTTTTTATTAAAATGTTTTTCTTAAGATTCTTTGAATTGGAAAGAAACCCCAGCATTTATTTGAAATGTATGTTAAAATATTTTTTTTTTATCAGCATTTGTTATTTGTAACTATGTAACTTTTTTTTTGCTGTCACTTTGTCACTAAGCAGCATCTCTGCTAAAAGTAAATATTAATTTCTACTTTTACTCTTTGAGCGGTAGCGTTTCTCTTAAAGGGATAACTTTTAACTACTCCAAAATATACAAACGACTCCTCTTCACATCACTACAACACAGTTTTATGATTTCCTTTCTTCCACAGAACAGAAAAGAAAAGAATGCAAAGGTTGCTTTTTTTCATAAAATGACTCTAAATGAGGTTTGGGATTGAAAATGTTGGCCAAAAAAAGCATTATTATCTCTTTTTTCACTTACAGTTGTGCAGGCTTTGGTAAGATTTTCATCAGATAATGACTTTTTGGTTTGTTGCTCATCAAAGATGCAATTTTTTTTTGTTCTCTGTATGTTCTCCGTTCTATATGGGAATAAGCAGTTTAAAAATTTCTTAATTTTTTCTCTGAAGGAAAAAAGTCAAAAATAACACAACTCACGTTTGACGTTTTTTTCTGCACAGGCAAAGATTATTATAACACATATCTCTCATATATACAAAGGAAACACAGCCTTTTAGCCAGCAACCTTACTTTACTATATGTCAGATGTCAAAAATATCCACATGCTCTTTTGCTGTCAGAGAGCTTGTTTCAAGTTGAACCTGAATGTTTCTTTTTGTATCGTGCAGTTTTAAAACCTGTCCGGAGACCTGGTGTTTCTCACTTCACTTCTGTCAAACCAGCTGAACTCGTTTGATCTGAAACATTTGATGTGGCCCTCGCTTCACTTTGTCATATGACTTATTTGAATACTGATGTTTAAGATAATAGTCAAAATGTCCTGATCAGTCATCAGCTCCCGTCTAGTAGTCTATACTTAAGCAATGTCTTTATATTGATTCTAATAGCATTACATTACATATCTCTTAGGATTTTTATATATTTAGATTTTTGTAGTGGTGTCCAAAACAATAATGATATCCTGAAGTGCAATCAGTCCCACAATGCACTGCAATAATGAGTGTAGAACTGATGTGCACTCAACAGTTAGAGAATACCCATAATGCACTGTTAGAGTTTGAGCGTCGAATGAGTTTTCATGTCTGACAACAAGATGGCATTCACTGCGGAATCTAATCTGTGTAAGTTTCTAAGTAAGTTATTATTTAATTGTTAAAATAAAGCTTATATATACAGGGTGCTAATTACAGGGGGTTTGGGGCGGTCTGAGTCCCGTAATTAACGCTTGATTCCCCTGAAGGACATCAAAATATGACGTTTTGGGGGGTCTGCTGCCTTTCAAATAGTTAAGAAATAATTTGCGCTCATCTGTATCTTAAATAATATTAATAATTTCAATCATAGATAACTAAACCTACATTCAACCACCCCTATAACGGTTCATACCATTGTGAATGCATGCTCGAAGCAAAAATATTAATTCAGTGGTTTGAAATGGGCAAATCTAGAACACCGACAGACAAAAGTGAAAGTGTTCACTAAACATTTTTGTTGTAAAAGTAGGTGTTTGTATCAACATGTATCCTAAAATACCATAAAACTAGATGCATAGTTTGTATTTTACTATACACTTGCTCGCACATGGAAGTGAAACAGTAAAATAATGTGCAGTCTTTCATGGTCATCCATTAATTGGTGCAGGAATGCAAACTTGTCATTGTTTGTTTGTTAACACAAATGTGATTGAGAACCACTCAATATCCCTCAAAACTTTGAAAACTTAAACATTTGATTAATAAATTAGATGTAATTGAGTTTAATATATAAATTTGGTTCACAAAGGCATATAACGCAAACTAACATTACCAACCCCCCCCCCCCCATCGTTAAAGGTGCTGTATGCAAGTTTTTGACTCTTCTAAACCATAAAAATACCATAATATGTTTGCAAATATTTAAGAAACATGCCAAGTGAACATTCTTGTTTATCTGAAAAGCAATGCTAAACTCAGTTACGTGCCAGAAAGGCTGTCTTTGTTTTGGTTCTTTTAACCCGCCCGTTGCCACTTTAGGTGACGCGCGCGTGTGTGAATTGACTTTTTGTTTGAATCTATACTGCCGGCTTCGTTTGAATTTTGAGACTTTCTTTTCGCGGTTTTTAAGCTTTTCGGGAATCAAACACAAACAACTTTACATGAAAAAGCCACAGCGTTCTTTTTTTAATGTGCACAGATCTACCTACCGATTTGAGAAATATACCATCCTGCGTTACTACATTTGTGTCTGAAAAAGTTAGATTTAAATAAATGTGCAGCATTTTGTAAAAACAGAGTTGTCTTTGTGAATACCCATGCTCTGTTTTGTGTACGTGAATCATAATTTGCAGATGTGTGGATCAGGTGGCGCTCATTTGGATTATGAGACTGATTTTACACATTTTCTCTGCAAATCCACGCACGCACAACTCTTGATCCGTGCGCAACTTTCGATCCACACGCAAATGTACTAATGCAATTTAACCAGTGACCACTAGATGGCAATCTCATCATTACAGAGCAGGCCACGTCCACAGTTTATATAATGTTTTATAACC
>CAIGQV010000818.1:20834856-20846301 GCA_903798115.1 Danio jaintianensis | reverse complement strand
TATCTATCTATCTATCTATCTATCTATCTATCTATCTATCTATCTATGTTAGTGGATGCTCCATTTAGCCGTTTTTGCTCCTGTCAACTTTGCATTTAATTAAAGGATTAATAAAGTATTACAACTGTATTACAACAATGTTTTGTGTCTAATTGTTTAGTTTTGTGGCAAGTAGTTGTGTAATAAGCGGGATAAAGTACATCCAGGTGGCTGTTTTTACAGAATAAAGCCCTTCAGTCTTGTACAACAGCTAATTCGGCCATAATAACTGACTGGATGTACTTTATCCCTTACATGATTAATGAAACATGGATAGGTGTTTACTTGTCATTTGACCTTCTATGTTTATTATGCCTGTATATTTTTGAAAGACACGCACGCACGCACGCACACACACACACAAAAACTAACCATTGATGCACAAACATAAACTTCCCCAAAACATTTAAAATGGCATTGTATTCTGCGTTACAAACAAAATCTTTGCGTTGTTCTTCTTATGACAGCAGCAAGTTTTGTTTTTCAGGTCAGCTACTACTTCCCCCTGAAGACTCTGTGGCGTTCATTCTTTGCAGCTCTGGTTGCAGCTTTCACTCTTCGCTCCATTAATCCCTTCGGCAACAGCCGCCTGGTGCTCTTCTACGTGGAGTTTCACACTCCCTGGCATTTCCTGGAACTCATACCATTCATCCTTTTGGGCATCTTCGGTGGCCTTTGGGGGGCTTTCTTCATTCGTGCCAACATCGCCTGGTGTCGTTTGAGAAAGAACACCAGCTTTGGCCACTATCCCGTCCTGGAGGTCATAATAGTCACCCTGGTCACGGCGTTTCTAGCGTTCCCAAACGAGTTCACCCGGATGAGCAGCAGCACACTAATCTCGGAGCTGTTCAATGACTGCAGTCTGCTGGACTCTTCCAAGCTCTGCAATTATACTAGCGTCAGCGGAGGAAAAGGAGGAAGTGTTAATGCTACTATTGCTAATGCTCTGGCGGATCGACCGGCAGGGCCAGGGCTTTATACGGCTATGTGGCAACTGGCTCTTGCGCTGCTCTTCAAGATGGTCATGACTGTGGCAACCTTTGGCATGAAGGTAACAGACCTAGATGTACTTCTGAAGGCAAAATAGTCTCGTTTCAGAGAATAAAATCACTCAGAGTTAGCATAACAGCCGAACACCACAATTTGTGAAATTGACGTGGTTTTTAGTTTGTTTTATTTACTCTATCATGGCAGCAGATAATTGTAATTACTGTTGATAATAGCAATTATTATTATGCCATGTCTTTTAAGAAGAATGAAAATACTATAGACTACCCACACATTTATTTATTTTTTTATTTGATTTATTTTTCTTATTTATCTTTTTGAAAATATTAGTCCTCCTGTGAAAATTTTAATTCTTTTAAAGTTATTTCCCAAGTGGCGTTTTTATTAGAGGGAAGGTTTTTTTCAACACATTTGTAAACATAATAGTTTTAATAACTGATTTATTTTGTTTTTGCCATAAGAGTACCTAATATTTTACTAGTTATTTTGCAGTATATTAATATTAAGCTTAAAGTGCAATTTAAAGGCTAAACTAGGTTAATTAGGTTAACTACGCAAGTTAAGTTAATTAGGCAAGTTATTGAATATCAGTGGTTTGTTTTATAGGCAATCGGAAGAAAAATCTTAAGGTGGCTAATAATATTCTCCGTAAAAAAATGTATAAAAAATATAGAAAACTGCTTTATTCCAGCCAAACTAAAAAAATAAGGTTTTCTCCAGAAGGAAAATATAATACTGATTAAATGTTATAATACCATATAATTTGTTTTTAAGTTTTAATAGTTTTTTATTTATTTATTTCATTTCAATATTTGTATTTTAGCTCAAAATATTCAAGTAGAAGTAACTTCAAAATATTTTTTTTGTTAGTTGCATTTCTGTTAGTGCCATTTTTTTCATGGATTATTTTTATGTAATTTTAATATTGTGTGTTTTAGTTTTGTAGCGTATTTTAGTTAACAATAACAACACTAATAATTTGGATGAATTCGAGGAATATATCACTCCATCCATTCATTCATTCATTCATTCATCTATCTATCTATCTACTTCTTGTTCTTTCTCCAGGTACCGTCTGGTCTGTTCATCCCCAGTATGGCGGTCGGGGCCATAGCCGGCAGACTTCTGGGTGTTTTCATGGAGCAGCTGGCCGTCTACCACCACGACTGGGCCATTTTCAGAGGCTGGTGCTCTCCCGGGACAGACTGCATCACGCCAGGCCTCTATGCCATGGTGGGCGCAGCAGCCTGTCTGGGTGAGGCCTGATTCAGCTAGCTTCATCTCTCTGAAAATTTACTCAAGTTTCATTTTCCACATCATTTATTTCTCACTTGGCACTTATAAGCCAATTGCCCTGTGCAGTCTTCCATGCAGAAGCATTTAATGGTGGCTTTCGGGAACTTAGCTTGACCTTGCTTAGTCAGTGACTCTGCACTTTTAATGAACTATTTCCTTCATGCGTCCTAATTATTGGTGCTTGAACTTCAAAAGTACTGTTGATCATATTTTCAGCTTGTAGTTTGGGTCTGTTTTATAGCTGCATGATCATTTGTTAAAAAAATGCATTTTCCACTACAACCGTACTCTTAAATTACATTTTAGTTATGTTTATGAAACCTTTAAGAGGCAAAGAGAACAGTGTTGCTGTTTGTGTGCTACAAAAACTCAAATGATCACAAAAAGTACTTGAATATAAGTTTGGGTATGGTACAATGAAGCATGATAGTAATCAAAATAGCTCTTATTTGAACTTTTTTACAGTTGAATTTTAGTATTAATTAGTGCTGGGCAAAGATTAATAGTGATTAAATTGCATCCAAAATAAAAGTTTGTTTTGACATATATGTGTGTGTATTATGTATATTTATTATGTATATGGAATACATACACATACATAGAAACCAAACTACAAAACAATTTTGTTACATAGATATTTAAGTGTATTTGTAATTTGTATTATATACATACTATACATACTGTACTATACATACTGCACTATACATATATTTTTTATATCTAAATATAAATAACATTTTCTCAAATATATGCATGCATTTATATATACATAATAAACATACGCAGTACTCTTAAGTGCACTTAAATTAAAACTTTTATTTTGGATGCGATTCATTTTTTGCCCAGCACTAATATTAATTTAGGTTTTAGTAGATTTTTGTGGGGTTTTTTGTATGTAGTTTTGTATGTATTTAGTAATGTAACTTTTTCATTAAGTCACTGAGTAATTTATTCAGATCATTTTTATTTTTATTTTTTTTTTTTTTGTGCACTGCAACATTTTTTTCTAAGATGTCTATTCAGACTTTTTATGAAAATTGCGATCCCTAATTTAAACAAAAGAAGGGAAAAAAGATTCATTCTCAGTTTATGCCAGCTATAGATTATGTTTCAAACACAACCGTATAACTCATATTTGCTATGAAACGCATGCATTAAAAATGTTGTTCGTTTCTAACATTTGTTTTTATAACCTGTTAAATCACCTTTGTCTGTAATTTAGAATTTTGTTATCTCTTTTCCTGCTCTAGGTGGAGTGACCCGTATGACGGTCTCTCTGGTGGTCATCATGTTTGAGCTGACAGGGGGTTTAGAGTACATCGTGCCCCTAATGGCTGCTGCGATGACCAGCAAATGGGTCGCGGATGCCTTTGGTCGCGAGAGCATCTACGAGGCCCACATCCGTCTCAACGGCTACCCCTTCCTGGAGGCCAAGGAGGAATTTCGCCACAAGACTCTTGCCACAGATGTGATGCGGCCACGACGGAGCGACCTGCCGCTGTCAGTGCTCACACAAAGTGGCATGAGCGTGGAGGAGGTGGAAAGACTCATCGCAGACACCACCTACAGCGGCTTCCCTGTGGTCCTCTCACTGCCATCCCAGAGACTTGTGGGCTTTGTGTTGAGGAGGGATCTCATCATTTCTTTAGGTCAGTGTTTTTTTTTTTTTTATTGGTTCCTTCACATACAGTTGAAGTCAGAATCATTAGCCCTCCTGAATTATTAGCCCCTCTGTATATTTTTTTCCCCAATTTCTGTTTAGCAGAAAGAAGATTTTTTTTCAACGCATTTCTAAACATAATAGTTTTAATAACTAAATTGTAATAACTGATTTCTTTTATCTTTGCTATAATGACAGTTAATAATATTTTACTAGATATTTTTCAAGATAGAAGTATTCAGCTTAAAGTGTGATTCAAAGGGTTAATTAAGTAAAGTTAGGGTAATTAGGCAAGTCATTGTATAACGATGGTTTGTTCTGTAGACAATCGAAAACAAATATTGCTTAAGGGGGCTAATAATTTTGACCTTTAAAATGATTAAAAAATTAAAACTGCTTTTATTCTAGCCAAAATAAAACAATTACGACTTTATCCAGAAGAAAAAATATTATAGGAAATACTGTGGAAAAATTGCTTGCTCTGTTAAACATCATTTGGTAAATATTTAAAAAAGAAAAAAAAAATTCACAGGAGGGCTAATAATTTTATGACTTCAACTGTGTTTCTTTTTTGTCTTTCTGTGAACTGAAAAAGCTAATGTTTTTAATATGCATTTTTGTAATTTATATTTATTTATTTAATCTTTGTCATCTCTTATTGACTCAGACTTTAGACTTCATTTCAAAAATGTACATTTAAAAAAATTATAAAATAACTACAATTATGTTTATAAACAAAGCTAAATAATATGATGCAATACAAATCAATTTTACAACACAAATCAATTTTAACTTGTATATGTCTGAAATGGAGTAGGAAGAAACATATGCTTTATTTAATCTCTCCCCTTCTCCACTCAACATTAATAATAAATATCAGTCCATTACAGTAAATAATAATCCATAGCAATTACCATCAAATGAACTCCCTGAGGCTGCACGGTGGTGCAGTGGGTAGCACGTTTGCCTCACAGCAAGAAGGTCGCTGGTTCGAGCCTCGGCTGAGTCAGTTGGTGTTTCTGTGTGGAGTTTGCATGTTCTCCCCGTGTTGGCATGGGTATCCTCCGGGTGCTCCGGTTTCCCCCACAAGTCCAAAGACATGCGGTATAGATGAATTGGGTAGGCTAAATTGTCCGTAGTGTATGTGTGTGAATGAGTGTGTATGGATGTTTCCCATTGATGGGTTGCAGCTGAAAGGGTATCCGCTGTGTAAAACATATGCTGGATAAGTTGGCGGTTCATTCCGCTGTGGCGACCCCCTGATTAATAAAGGGACTAAGCCAAAAAGAAAATGAATGAATGAATGAATGAACTCCCTGATTCTATCATCTCATTCTTATCCTAATACACTCTTTTCACACGTGTATAACTAAATAAATAAACATTCTGAAGACCATATGTTTATTCTGCTTTTTGAACCAAAGTCACTCTTGGCCATCGCTTGAGCTCTAAACCTAGTCTGTTCCAGAATTTAATAAATAGAACAACTTTGTAATGTTGTACGAAAATAATGATGTTTAAAGTTACACTTTCTTCTAAAATGATATCTCTCCTCTCCATTAATAAACCATTTTTTGAATATTAACAGGAAGTAAATATTTTGTTTTGCTTTATACATTATTTTTGTCAATTGAAAATATACCAAATCAATCATTTTTTACATTTTTGATTTTTAAAATAATACATTTGTGATGCATGTATGTGTACATGTACAACGGAATACATCCGTTTCATGACATATTGAAATGTTAAGATTATTATTATTATTATTATTATTATGTAATATTTCTTTAATCTATTTTGATCTTGCCATGAAATAGGCATAATTTGCTGATGTGGCAATAAATAAATGAACCTGAAACTTGTTTTTCTTGTGAAAAATAAGATGGTTCTGAACTATTTAGCCAGAGACTAAGGAACCATTTACTGTCAATTAATATGACCCCAATCCAATTTTTTTTTTACTCATTTGTGACACAGATCGGATGTGTTCCATTGTCATCTAAATAGGAAATAAACACTTGGATTTGGATATTTTGAGATTAGTTTTAGGCCTGGAAATAAATTTGATATAAATGAAATATATGAGCCAATGGGACTAGATCTGTGGTGAACGATCATTCGAGAAATCAATTCTCTATAGTTTCAGAAATTTTCGAAATGCATCGATATTCTCTCTTAAATCGATTCTTTGCTTAGTTTTTAACAGCAGAAGGCGCTGAAGGCTAGTTTTTAACTGTACATTCAAATGCTCTTGAAGTTGTGGGTTTTACGCCAGGAGATTAATGTAAACACAGCTCAATATTAACACTCTTGTATTCCGCTTGTATCTTTTCTACCTTTTATGATTCGTTAGTGGTATTTCTAGTAATTGGAGGCGAACAGATTAAGGCTGTTTGTGTAAAACATTGCTCACAGACCAGCATGACATCAGTTTGACTTTGGAGTCTTACAAACCAGCCAACAGACTGATACAACCAACCACAGTCTCTGAACAGTTTTTTTCCCCCCCCGACATTTAAGGAGATCAAATTGTGCCTGAGGATATCTCCATTTCTTGCTACTAAATGTTTCAAAACCATATCTGTCAAAAAGTACCGCTGAGATCTTGTCAGCATGGCGCCTTGTAAGTGCAACTTTGTTTCCTCCTTGACTGATTAGAAAGCTGTGTACCCCGACCAAAGTGTTTCTGAGCAGTCAGCCAATCAGATTATAGCCAGTGATTTTAGCCAGCTCTTGCCAGCGTTGTGTGCAATATGATGTTTTGTGAGCAGTCTATGGGCTGCAACAGAGATTGTGCTAATTAACCTTTTGCATAGTTTCTCCAAGTAAATGTCCTATGTTGTTTTTCCTCCCGCATTTTGTATAATTTCAGAAAATGCACGGCGGCATCAGGAGGGTGTGGTGAGCGTGTCTGCAGTCTTGTTCACAGAATGTGATCTACCCGCATCCCCCAACGCTCCTCCTGCGGTCAAACTGCGCAGTATCCTGGACCTCAGCCCCTTCACAGTCACCGTGCACACGCCGATGGAGATCGTGGTGGACATCTTCCGCAAACTCGGCCTGCGGCAGTGCCTCGTCACTCAGAATGGGTGAGTCTGTGAACGTGTGTAAAGTGTGGTCCATTTAAAGCGGTGGATGAGATGTATGATTACTAATTTTATTCATTTTTCTTCAATGATAAACAAAACGAGGCTGTTTTTTTTCTTTTCTTTGTCAACTGGACCAAGGAGCAAGCATTTTAGCATTCAACTCTCAATTACGGCAGGTCTAATTGAAACTTCCCTCAAATTTTAAACATTTGAAAATACATAATCTCTGCGTCCTAAATCGCATACTTCCCCACTATATAGTATGCGAAGTGAGCAGTATGCCTGAATTCAAAGTATTTAAAAAACAGCATGCGAGAAGTACCTGGATGACCTACTACTTCTGGCAAGATTCTGTAGTGTGCATCTGATGGACGCCATGCAATCCCATAATGCAACGCAAGAGAATTCATGAATGAGAGTGAAGCAAAACAACTGACGTGGGTAGGTCACGTAATAATGACAAATGGCGGGTGTAGTACATCTGAGCTCCATTCATACTACTCACATTCATACTATATAGAATGTACTTTTATAATGATCGTGTGGTAAATTTAAATGTAGCACCTACTCTAGTAGGCCAAAATGTTAAAGGAAATGATATTAAGATTACCAGAGAATTTACCTCGCATGATTTCTCATGGTAAACTGGCATATTCAGAACTGAGATGCTTTCCTCCCATGCTTACTTCTTTTGTTCTTACAGTTATTGTAGATTTTCCAAGACACATTATTCAGACAGTCGTGTTGTTGCCAATCTTCCACAAGCAATTTCTCCAACTTCGTCATCCAACAGACCCGTACAGCAGCTTGTTTTGCGGTTGCACATTGGCTATTATAGAAGAACAGACCTAATCATAGATACAATCATCCAGTTTAAAATCCCAAATATCAAATATATTTGATATGATAGGGGGGCCAATGTGAACAGATTGTGAGGTTTAGGATTTGATCCATAAGTGCCTTACATTACCAGATAATCTGGGCTGGACATGATGTCCTGGACATCTTTTTGTCCGATTTTGTCGGGAGGGATTAATTGTGGTAAATCTGAGCCCAGATTTACTGTATATTTGTTTGCTTTAGTTAAGTGGTTCTCAACCGGGGGCCAGGGCCAACTAGAGAGCTCAAGAGGACCCAAAAAGCTTTAAAATAAGACAAAAACAAGCTTTAAAACCAGCTAAAAACCACTGTGATTTAAATGAAATCACAATACATTTTTTTTATGTTTGTTTCAGTCTGTTCACTCACAGGCAGAGCTGTGAAAAACAAAACGCTATTGGCTGTTTTGTTTTTTTTAAAGGGGAAGAGCTACTCGGTCCCACCCTCTCTTCATTTTTCAGTTGAGATTACGTCAAACATTAAATAAAAAATGCACATTTCAAAGCACTTCACAGGACCTTTATTAAGACATATGACGTCACCTTAGAAAATATTGAAATTATTTATAATTGACAAAATCTTACTGTCATGGAAATTTTTGATATAGAATATAATTTTGATAGTTATGTCAAGCTCTAAAATACCTTTATTGGTATAAAACTGATGTTTGTCAGTAAACAAGCACAAATGACTATTAAAGAAACATTTTCATTCATTCATTCATTTTCCTTCGGCTTAGTCCCTTTATTCATCAGGGGGCGCCACAGCAGAATGAACCGCCAATTTATACATCCTATGTTTTACACAGCGGATGCCCTTCCAGCTGCAACCCAGCACTAGGAAACATCCATACACACCCATTCACACACACACACACACTATGGCCAATTTACTTTATTCAGTTCACCTATAGCGCATGCCTGTGGACTGGGGGAAACCAGAGCACCCACGCGAACACAGGGAGAACATGCAAAGTCCACAAAGAAATGTCAACTGACCCAGCCGGGACTCGAACCAGCGACCACCTTGCTGTGAGGCGACAGCGCTAACCACTAAGCCACTGTGTCGCCCAAGAAACATTTTAACTTCTGTAAAAAGTAAAGCTTACAGAGCCGTCAGTTATTACTACTTTTGATATTATTATAGTTTTTTAAAATAATTATAATTTATTTAGGTGGTTCATTCCGCTGTGGTGACCCCTGATGAATAAAGGGACTAAGCTGAATGAATGAATAATTTATTTATTTATTTATATTTTTTATTGGTTGCCATTCCTATTATCTACAAGTAGAAGTATTATCCGCCACTCCTATTATCTAAAAGTGCAAAAGACTTTGAGCAGCTTTGTTATTATAAAAGTACCAAAAAAATTCGGGCGGCTTTTCTTATTTTATACTCTATTGGATTCACATATTTTTGTGATGTTGCTACCCACATTTTAAAATTTGAGATTAGTCTTGTATGAGGTTTTACCTCAGTTTAAGTGCAGCCTTGAGGGTTGTTTGAGATTTGCAGTGTCAGAAGTTTGTTTGCTATGTCTGAGATGTTGTATCCATAAACAGAGCTGTTGTATCCATGTTGCAGTTTAGATTACATTTGTTAAACAGTGTTTAAGCATGCGCCAATCCAAGCAGGAGGGCTTCCCCAGCTGAGGCTTTGTTCCTCCCAAAAGTTCTTCTGCATCGACCACTTCATAAATATCTTGAGGAGTTTTTCCTCAATGCTCTCACTCAAAAGCTGCTTACAAACAATATGCATTGTGAATGACGTTACACAACTAAGCCAAACAAAGATATGCACTGAGAATATGTAGCATTGACTTAAAACCATCTCAGCACCTTTGATATTGTTTCACCATATTTTTTGTCCTGTAAATTAAAGGAATTATTCACCCAAAAATAAAAATTCTGCCATCATTTACTCACCCTTGACTTTTTTCAAACATTTTTGCGTATATTTTTGGGCTCTACTGAACACAAAAGAAGATATTTTGAAGAATATTGGAAACCTGAATATTGGAATTCCTTAGAAGAATATTGGATTTCCTTTGTAAATTTTGTAAAACTTAAATGGTTTAAATGGGTAGTTCACCCCAAAGTTTATATTTTAGTCTGCATGTGATTCCAAACCCATAAAAAAAAAAAATAGTAACACTGTTTATGAAGCTCATGTTTATAAATAATTATAAACATATTATAATCAACAATAACGGTTCTGTAAATATATCTATAAAGAAACAACAAACCTTATAATGTATTGTAGCTACATTTATAATAGTGTTATCAATACTTGTTAGTGATGCCTTTCATTTTTCAATGCACATGTTCATAACACATTATACATGAATTATAAGTCAGTCATGATTGTATTCATAAAGATGCAGTCTGCAATGTTGAAACGTTGTCATGCTATAGTTACAGTCTTCTTAGTAAGTTAAGAGATTTTATTCTGTCAAATAAATGAATAGTTTTACATTGTTGGTAAGTGCCCTGTTGCCAATAATACTTATTGTGAGTCATAATACAGTTACTAACCTTTATAAATGCATCAATTCAATTCATCTTTATTTCTATAGCGCTTTTACAATGTAGATTGTGTCAAAGCAGCTTCACATAGAAGATTATAGTGAATTGGAATGATGTCCGTTCAGTTCAGTTCAGTGTGGTTTAAATTTTCACTGCTGAGAGTCCAAACACTGAAGAGCAAATCCATCGATGCGCAGCTCTACAGGTCCCGAACCATGCAAGCCAGTGGCGACAGCGGCGAGGAACGAACTTCACCAATTTGCGAAAGTGAAGGAAAAAAAACCTCGAGAGAAACCAGGCTCAGTTGGGCACAACCATTTCTCCTATGGCCAAACGTCTTGTGCAGAGCTGCAGTCTAGGCGCCGGAGGCTGGTGAACGCTGGACGTCAGTGAAGACTCGTCTGTCACTGGGGTCTCACAGGAATCAGTCTCATGCTCTCCACTCCTCCATGACCACCACAGCAGCTCCTCAGGATACGGCCTGGTCTGGGATTATGGAAACCTTGGGATCCTCTCTACACAGGTCTTGGATTCCATTAGTGGCGCTGCATAGTCTCTGGGGGCCTCGGGATGAGTATCCCCAGGTGGAAATAGAGAATAAAGAGAATAATTAGCGTAGCTGCTGTTCATAGTGTATATAAACGAGATGCAAAAACCTGCGTGGAGCACATTCATGCATCATACCATTATGCAATGCATTGAGTGTATGCTTTGCTAAAAAGATAGGTCTTTAATCTAGTTTTGAACAGAGAGAGTGTGTCTGAGCCTCGAACATTATCAGGAAGGCTATTCCAGAGTTTAGGCATCATTGATGGCTTTAAGTAAAGTGACCGACTAATTAATACTTACAGGTATAAGTCATGTGTTATATGTTATGAGCATGTGCATTGAAAAATTAAAAACAACACTAATAATTATTGATGAAACTATTATGAATGTATCTATA
>CAIGQV010000818.1:20783288-20802111 GCA_903798115.1 Danio jaintianensis | reverse complement strand
TAATATACCTGTACATACACTTGTCAATTTGTATATTTGCATTCACTGTTTACTTTTATTTTTAAAATATATTTATTATCTGTTTTGTCCTGTCTCTATAATTCTGTTGCACTGTAGAAGCTCTGTCACGAAACAAATTCCTCGTATGTGTGAACATACCTGGCAATAAAGCTCTTTCTGATTCTGAAATAACTGTTGCTTTCCTCGAGGCTAATAACCCTCAGTATTGTTACACGTGTGCACACACATAGACTATACTGTACACACACAATCTCTGCTGGATAAAATCAGTGCTCGCCTGTTATGGGCTTTTGAATGAATGGGGTGTGTGTGTGTGTGTATGCTTACAAGTTGTTTCCTGCCATTCTTGGCTGCCGTCTGAGGTCGGCCCCATTCCTCTGTTCCCGGGCCCCTTCAACAGAGCCCTCGCCATTCCACTACAGAGCTCAACGTCTCCTGGATCTGACCTTAAGCCCTGTGAGAATTAATCTCTCTCTCTCTTTCCCTCCCCCTCACCTGGGGCCGCTCGCACCAGGTGTGTGCAAGTTACAACTTAGGCCGTGTGGATGTAATGTAAATGAAAGCTTACCACTGAACTGTTATACTTAAATCAAACATAATCCTTCGGGTAACCTAAATATTTATGAAATACTACAAGCAGGGGTATGTAATCTAGACAGCTTGCCAGTGATATGTGAGCGAGAGCGTGATATATGTTCATTCGCTATTTATAAACACTGTTTATTTTTAGAAATATAATGGACTTTTGTAGTTGCATTATCCAAAATGTAAAGTACAAATCTAGAGAAATAAGCAATTTAAACTAGTGACTTGGATCGTGTTCTCCTGTGTTGACATGCTAATGTTGTTATACATCACCGATTTTCAGTTTGGATTTATAGAAAACAGGGAAACAACATCGACGTTTAATATGTTGTGTGTTTAATTAGACTGCACAGAGCAGCATTATAACAGAACCCTAAATGCATTTATACTTTTTTCCCATGTGATGATGACTGGAAACGGTCGACTGTGGCATAATAAAAGCTCTACTGCTTTTGTGTTGCGTCTCGCACATCTCTCATCAGCAAATGCTTCATCGCTCTTGTTTCGATTTCAGCTTTACTCTGCTTCCTACTACCGTAATAACACGTTTTAAAAATTTTGGCTCAACCATGTCTTATGGTATGTAATGAAGATGACAACTCCTATGATCCACACACAGTTACGGCATCATCAAAATACGCCTTTCTTCGTTATGAATATGCACCCTCTAGTGGCAATAATGACCTACTGTGCCTTTAAATCTACATTTATTTAATAAAATGGAATCAAATCCTGAATGAGAGCTAGCAAATCAGAACTGAATTGAACCAGGACATTCCATACGTAAATTAATACCCCCAGCCCTAATGTTTATCATCTATGGAAAAAAGTAAAAGATTATTTGGAGATTCTCGGTTTCAGTGGATTTATGACTTATAGTTGTGTTTAAGTGTGTTTGTTTTTTGTATTATTTTGTAAACTACAGATGACAATTATAGCCAATGTAAATGTATAAATGTTGTAATTGAAAGTATTTTTGCATAAAAATGATTGTGTGTGTGTGTGTATATATATATATATTTTTTTTATTTAATTTTTTTTCAGACACGTGTAAATCAATTTTAGAAAACACAATATACTGTATATTTTCATTTATGTGATGACAAAGATGAATATTTAGCAGATGTCACTTGTTTATGGCTCATATTTATGCAAACCATGATTTGAAATAGTGTTTTTAAACATTAAATTACTGTCACTTTCAATCAGTGTATTATGTCCTTACTAAATAAAAGTTTAAAGGGATAGTTTACCCATAAATGAAAATTGTCATCATTTACTCACACTCCAGTTGTTTAAACAACGGTTTGAGTTTCTATCTTCTTTCATAAATGAAGATATTTTGAAGAATGCTGGACAAAAACACTTATTGACTTCTATAATACTTTTTTCCATATTTTTTTCCCAAAATATCTTCTTTTGTGTTCAACAGAGGAAAGAAAGTCATAAAAGTTTAGAACCAAATGGTGAGGAAATTTTCATTTTTGAGTGAAATGTCTCTTTAATTTCTATTAAAACCATAACACTTGTATTCATACAGATTCAGATGCCAATTTCTTGAGACAACTAAAAATCATGGTACATACAAACTTAAACAGAGTGTTAATATCGAGCTAGAAGCCACGAGACCCCTAGTGTGAACTTTGTGTTCGCATTTAGACCTCACGTCTTACAAACAGTCGTTGCAGCCCAACCCTACATGTTAAAAACAGCAGTCTGCGTTAGTTGTGTGTGTATTTGTGTCTCATCAGGGCTCTGTGCCACCATGACACTTAATGGGGTGTTAAAAATGTGACAGTCGGTCTCTCTTTTACTGTGGCGAATGGGCTTGAAGACTTCCGAGGCTTTAAACCCGACTTAATCTCTCTTCTTTTCCTCCCTTTCTTTTTTTCAGACGGAAGGTCGCTGCGGAGCGCTCACTGAAATTCGACTCTAAGTAATACCAGCTTTGAGAGCTCAGCACATATTTGGCAGGAGGCGAGCCATCGTGTATTCCACGCAGCGCAACATGAGAACACCAACTGGACCGGCCTATATTACTTTATTAAGCCCCCCCCCCCCCCCCCCCCCCTTCACCCCTTCACCCCAGCAAATCTTGTGTTCGCTTGTTACCAAATCAACCAAGCTAGAAGTTTCCTGTAGACTTCTGGAACAAAACAATATACATATTTATCCAGACAAAAACCCCATGTAGTAAAAGCAACCGCACCATCTCAAAACAACACAGTGATCATGCAGAAGATAAAGGTTGGAGGGCAGACAGAGATGGCCTTTGTGTTTGTTCTGAGGTTGGCGGAAAATCTGGCTGCTGGCGAAATGCCTCGAGTATGATCACTGCTTTCATCGTAAATCTGTTTCAGACGCCGGCGGTGATGCAGCGCTGCGGATGTGAGGCCCGAAGACGAGATGCTTCCTCATCTAATGAGTCATTAGGAGAATCCGAGACTAGCGGAGAACGGGGACAAAACCTCCCATTTAGCTCTCCGGGAAACTGAGGAGGGATTTGGGGATATTGAGAGGACTCGAGTGGCTGCTGAAGGGTCCTGTTCAGGTGCAGTCTGAGCATATTGTATTCCTTGGAATGCTGATATTATTTCTGGGTTGGATCGTATTCACTCTGGCCGAGATGTTGTAGCGTCTTTTTTGATTTGTTGACTTGCGTTTGGGTTTCTATATGCGTGATTCTCTGCGGAAGTGGACATCTGTTGGATGAATTAACCCAACTCTTGCAGGGTTCGGCTTTTGTTAGCTGTACAGTCATGTTGCATTATGCATCACATTAAAGCCAAAGTGCCTGTCATGGAAGGTTTGCTTCCTCTTTGGCCATATTTGCAAAGCTTCAGGTCAGCTGTTTCTTGCATCCAAAGCCAAGTCCTATCTATAGTAGATGAATGGAGCAATCTTGAAATTTAAAAAAAGTGCTACTACACTACACTCCTTATGAAGTCAAAATCTTTAGGCATCTATTATGACTAAGTGTTAGATGCAGGTATCTATAATCTAGTGAGCGGAAAAAATTTACATTTAAAAGATACTTGAATTTAAAACTTAAGTTGCGTCAACTTATCCAGCATATGTTTTACACAGCGGATGCCCTTCCAGCTGCAACCCAGTACTGGGAAACATCCATACACACTCATTCGCACACATACACTACGCCCAATTTAGTTTATTCAATTCACCTATACAGCGGTCTTTGGACTGTGGGGGAAACCGGAGCACCCGGAGGAAACCCATGCCAACACGGGGAGAACAAGCAAACTCCACACAGAAATGCCAACTGACCCAGCCTGGACTCAAACCAGCGACCTTCTTGCTGTGAGGCGACAGTGCTAACCACTGAGCCACTGCATCACCCCACCAGAAATTCAAACAAACTCAAATTTAAATTCCAACCAACAAAAAAAAGACAATATTTAACAGTTCGTAAATCACCAAACTAACAAATAGTACCTACATTTATATTTTACTTTTACTCATTTTTACCCAAAGCGACTTGCAAGTGAGGGTCAAAGAAGCACTTCAAATCATCAGAGAGTTGCAGCAGTTAAATTCTATGACAAGTCAAAAGTTCTGTGTTTTGACAAGCCCACTCACCTGTGTGGAGCACACTCAAAATTGCACAATGTTTACCGAGAAGTATGGGGTACTTATTAAAAGGAAAGGAAAAAAGTGTGTCATACAGGTGATTTGTCAAGCCCACTCATCTGCACACTAAGAATTGCAAGATGTTTTTTCCAGAAACATAGATTGTTGATAAGAAAGTGTCTGGTGCATACGGAGAAGAGAGAGTCATGAATACAACCCTATTCACAATCAGGAGACAACATAATCGTCTCTGCTGGAAAATTTTGCTAGCACAATTAAAAATAAAGTAATTCAACCTCCGTGCCAGATAGCCCCTCCCATTCTGATAAGCAAAGCAAAAATTTGGTGTGAATGCACTACTTGCACCAGAATAGTGCATAAGTATGCAATTTGGGATACACCAACAGTTTTGATGACATTATTCTGCACTGCATTTTGTCCAATTAAATGATATCAAGTATCTGCTAAAGCTGCAGTTAAAATTGGTCACTTGCTAAACAACTATTATTTTCTACAGCGGACAGAGTGCACAATTTATGGGCTAAACAAAGGCTGTGTAAATATGGTTTCCACTGGGGTGAATGAAGTCTCAGTTCATGTTATTAGTTTCATAACTGCAGCCTGCAAAGACACAAGAGCACATTACGAATTATATGTGCAGACAAAACAGAATAATGTCAATACGAATGATGCTCTGTCTGCCTTTAATTTGCATATTTTCAATCCGCAACAATATCTGACATGAACTGTCCCTTAAAATACACCTGGTAATAACCTGCATTTTAGTGGATCTACTCATATGCAGAGTTTTCTAAAAAACAGCTGTAAATGGGGTCTGAAACTTGACCACTTTTGGGCAGTTTTGACCAATTTTGCAGTTCCAGACCAACAGCTTTCATACAGTTGGTGCTCATGCGGTTCAATAGGCTTTGGGCCACTTAACAGGCCTCTTCTCAGTCTATGCTAGACTAACTGTTAAGATTTATTAAAATTTTTTGATACAATATCCATTCATTCAAATGTGATGTTTTGCCACAATTTTATTATATTTGCAGTTTTGCATAAATTTATATGTAACAATAATAAAGTGTTGAAATAATGATGCAGCCGTATGATGTCACAACTGACACACTTAAGTGCCTTGTTTTTTAGCATGGCATTTCATGCATGAAAAGCTGCAATAGAGATTCGAGCACAATCGAGCCTAAATTCATCTGTTAAAAGCATGTTAACATTAAAAATACAATGCAAAAGCAGTCAGGCGGAATGCAAAATCCTGCACACAGCTATTCTTGTGTTTGATATTGTAAGTTTGCAGTGGGGTGACAGGCTGAAAGGAGCTGTAGTTGTGTTTTTACAGAACATTTACTGTTAATAATAGCCTGCCGCTGGTGTTATTCTTTCTGTCTTTTTGAATTGGAATTGCCTTGAGTTTTTGGGTCAGCCTATACAACTGAACATCAACTTTTCAGCAATTTATCATTTTTCTTATATTATTTCTAAAGTACAATATTTGCATTCGTATTTCATGCAACTTTTATTCAGATATTTGTTTTTACGTTTGCTCCATGTTGACCACTTTATGTGAGCTGCACCGTTCTTTAACCAAATAGTTAACCGGAATGTTGAGTCATGTCATGCGTTTTGTTGACTAGTCAAACATAATAAATCTAAATCATAAATTGGTCAAATGTTGAGTTTTATAATATAAGAAAGATATAATTTTATTTTTGCCACATTTGCCAAGCCTTACTAGGCATATTGTTGAAGTGCATTGGCCAGACAGTATTTAAACCTGAGTTTATTTCGAAACAATGGTTACTGACAGGTGAAGAAAAGGTGAATTTTCACATACACAAACTGTTGACGGTTTGTAAGAAGTTTTACAGATGAGCTCTGTTTCAAGGCTGAAAAATGGCAAACCTTCACATTAAAGTAAAAGAAAGGACATTTACATTCTACATCACCGTTGTCAAAGTTTATATTAGGACATTGCCCTATTAAATGACCTTAAAGGATTGGTTCTTTTCTTTTACTTTCTTTTCAAGTAAATGGTATGAATCAAGTAAAAGGTGAGTAAAGGATGACAGAATTTTTGGATGAACTATCCCTTTAAAAATGAAAAGTTTTTTGAAAGAGTTTATGCCCGTTTAAATGATTATGTTGTCGTATAATCATATAATCAGTGGCATAAAATGGTCTTAAAATGACAATATCACATTTGGCAATCATTTCTGTGACAATATATGGCACAACAAAACAATCAGACCTATAAATGACAGGACTTATTCCACCATATTGTGCATTAAACTATCTCCATCTCAGATAGCGTGTGCATTATCTTAATATATCTAAAATCCAGGTTAAAGCCCTCATAAAGTCAGGAAATGGTCATGGGTTTGCGCATCCACATTCATACGCCATTTGTGTGCTGAGTCCAGCTAAAGTCGAGTATCTGGAGGACGTAAGACTTTTTTTTTCTTCTTCTTTTTTTGAGTCCTCCATAATAACTTCCAGGTGTTCTGGCATTCTCTGGATTCTGAAGGCCTTCGCTTCAGAAACATGCATTTCCTTCGTCTCTCGCTCCTACTCCACTGCGAACACACTCTTGATCCTTCTTATCCCGTCATTCTTTTTTCTGTATACGCTTTACCCTTGTGCTGACATGAATCTGGAAAAAAGCCTGAAGCCTCGGCGTGTGCTTGTCCGACTTGTTTCTTTCTCGGTGTGTAATCATCCAAATCTGAATTCTCGTCCACTTATTTGTATTGACGCGTGAACATGCGCGCAAAGAAAGCATGCACACAAACGTTATAGTGTCTCTCTTTGTGTATTATGTGTACGATCTGCCCCATGCATTCTGGCAAAACCCTCCATTATTTGTTTACTTTTTCCACTGACCGATCCCCGAGAATTCTTTAGCGCACCATAATTGCATCTCTCAGAAGTGGTGCATGTGTTTTTAATTATGAAGCAAATGCCTCTGTCTCTGAGTGCCAATAAATTGTTTGCAGCCTTACTCAATTAGTAGTGAAAGATTTGACGGTACGCACGGGCTGTTGTGCATAGCGATGGGGGGGCAGGACGGAGTAGACATGCTCCATAAAATCCGATAACGTATATTCCCGGAGCTGAGGGACTTGGGTAAGCAAAGAGGTGGCACGGAAAATGAATAAATAATAAAAGTAAGGCATTGGAAATTGCGACATTCCACTTCCAGCGAAGTGAAAACGAAAACTATTTGCTTTGTAAATGAATGTTTCCTGGTCACACTGTGAATGATTCATTGGCGTGGGTTGCTTCAAAGAAAGAACTTCTGATTGCTTTTCTGCTGATGTCGCTTAATCTGTGCTGGCTATTATGTTAATCAGCACCCAGATGGTTGTTTATTTAGTCTGAGATTATGTAGGCGTGCAAGTTTTGTTGCTGGATGGTTATTAAAATAAAAGAAATATTTTTAAAAAATTATTGTTATTGATCATTTTTGTTGGTAATCTTAACATGTATATGTAGCTATAGAAAATAAATCAAGAGACCACTGCTCAGTTCCTCTGGATTTACTAGGAATGGGTTTGAGTTCATTCATATTCGTTTCATTTTAAGATGTTTTGATAATAATACTTGCAATTTTTTATTAAAATGTTATTTAGAGAGGGTGTGTGTGTGTATGTATCTATGTATTGATTTATTGAAAATGGGAATTGCTCATAATAAAAATATATTTTCATTTGTTGTGATTAAACAGGGTTATTCCATAAAATATTGATTTCTTAACATTTCTAACGTTAAGACATTGGTATTTTTTTTGTCTGAAAATAATAATTAACCAAAAATGCCACCTTTTTTTTATTTTAATCAAAAAGATGCTCTAAATGATTATTATTCAAAATTTTGGAAATAAATTCATCAGTAGTTGACAGAATAAAATAAATATTATGTTTTACTCAAACTCATAACTATAAGTAATAAATCCAGAGAATATAAATTAATAAAAACAATGTTCTCATCAGAGGAATAAGTAATATTTATAAAAACAGAAAATAAAATCAAAAATATATATTAAATTGTGTATATATATATATATATTATACAAAAATATAAAACAAAACATAATGAATTAGAAAAGTTATTTTGAACTCTAAAAGTAGTTTACGATATAACATTTTACTGTTTTTGTTTTATTAGAGCATGCAGCCTTGGTCAGCATAAGCACAAACATAAACAAAACTAAAAGATTTGAAAGATTTGAAGTGTTTGACTTGCAGAGCATCAAGCAGTAATCACACCTTTAGAACAAGACTAGTTTTAAAAGCAGGCCTGAGGCTTCCAAGCATGTCGGTTTTATTAACGCCACAACCACTTGAAGGCTGTGAAGGGAAAAAGCTGGAATCTAAAGGGAAAACCAGCCACGCCAGGGGAAAACCAAGCCATTTCCTTCAAATCTGAGCTCTGACTGCTAGACTGGTTCATGATCAGGACAAGAGGGTGAGTCACCCTCCACAATGCTGCATATACAAGCACAAATGCCTGAAAAATACTCCCATGACTCAACCATCCACATTTCTTCCCTGAGGAGATTGCAATCACTTGCCAGGACACATTTATGGTAACAGCAAGTTTCTTCATGCTGTGAGGAACCTTCACTAGCAACTGTTGTCTCCAAGAATTGATGATGTGTGTTTTTAAAAGATCTTATTAAGAGACAGCTTGCCTCAACAGATATCCCAACAAAAGAAGGCAGAATTTAGTGCAACAAACCAAAACGTGTACTGTACTCACCTTTGAAATATACGCCTTGATACCCTCGGCGAGCTTCATGCAAGGCTCTCCGAACAGTTGGGCCAGGTCTTCGGGAATGTCCTGATCTTTACCCAGGACGTTGAGCAAGCCCAGGCACCGCAGCTCTTCTGTAACCCCCTGACTCTTAACCTGCCAATAGGATAGAAGTTAGAACCCAAATCACATGCTCGATCACCAAATTAAAATGCGGTTTCAATGCAACATATCATCCAAAGGAACAATGAGAACTGCACTTTGATTTAGGAGGTGAACTCCGGACTCGATGAGGAAACAGTCCGAAGCACAGGCTGAACATCAAAATGAGGGCACGTGTCCCTCTTGACCCTTACCGGGAAAGTACATGAGAACATCAACAATGAGGCTTGCTATGGAAGGCCAATGGGTTACAAGTTCAGGTTGAGCCAGCTGGAGAGGTATGTCCGACATAATGAGGTACTTTCGAATGACCTTGCTCTGAAACCCTTGCACTGATTTTTTTCTTTTTTTTTCTTTTTTTCTGTCTCTTTCTCTCCAAGCTCAGAAACCCTGCAGCCTCTCCAAGAAATATATATGTCGGCAGTTAAGGATCTCTGTGTGCAATTTCGGAGTCTTGAGTCACGGTCCGCCAAAGCTCTTAATGACTCTCCAGTCGCCTGCGGAGCGTGGCAGCAGAAGGTGTGTTTCGTTAACTCTCACCGCCTTACAGTTTTCAAAGCGGGTCGGGCAGGTAATGAGGGTCCCTCATGTTGAGTAGGGCTTGCACTCACAGGAAGAGCTTAAGACTGATCTGAAATCAGCAGCGTTAGTCCTGGAAGCACTTACAGGCTCTTTTATATGTGTTGAACGACAACCCGTTTTTGTTTTTTTCCCATGGGTCAATGTACATAAAGAATAAGGGTTTAGTTTAATTTGTAATTATTTACTGTATTAGGTTTATTGAACTAACAATAAAGAATTTGTATAGCGTGTATTATTTCTGTATTTCTCTATAAATGTATTATTCATTGTCCAATCATTGCTCAACAAATGCATGGCAGAGTAAATATAATTTCATTTTAGGCCTCGTTTGCAGTTGGTATTAAGGGTTTTTGTCAATCCAGTCACAAGTGGACAATTCTAAATACAAGAATATTCATTCATTCATTTTCCTTCGGCTTAGTCTCTGATTTATCAGAGGTCGCCACAGCAGAATGAACCGCCAACTATTATGGCATATGTTTTATGCAGCGGTTGCCCTTCCAACCGCAACCCAGTACTGGGAAACACCCATACACTCATTCACACACACACTCATACACTACGGACAATTTATTTTATTCAATTCACCTATAGTGCATGTCTTTGGACTGTGGGAGAAACCAGAGCACCCGGAGGAAACCCACGCCAACACAGGGAGAACACGCAAACTCCACACAGAAATGCCAACTAGCACAGCTGGGACTCAAACCAGCAACCTTCTTGCTGTGAGACGGCAGTGCTAACCACTGAGCCACTGTGCCGCCCAATACAAGAATAAACAGTATAAAACATTTAGAATTCTTCAACTGATTAGACAAAACAAAAAACTAGAATTTTATTTTTCACTTTTATTGGTTATCTGGCTTAGCGTATATGCAGCTATGGAAATAATTAAGAGAAAATAAGTGAAAATTCTCTGTTTCTATAGATTTACTGAATTTATTAGGTAGGAGTTTGAACAAAATGTTATTTAATAAAAAAAAAAGCGCTTAATTTAATTAAAAAAAATTATCAGTAGTTTGCCAAATAAAACAAAGAATATGTTTTACTAAAAGACATAACTACAATCATAAATATTGAGTAAAAAGGGTCTAAAACATTTTAAGCTTGTCCACTTTCATCACTTTCAGAGATAGTCGAAAACACATTCAGTCAGATTGCATTCATAAGGTCATTACTCAAGTGGTCAAATGCATTTGAACAGACACAAATTAGACAAATGACAAACATTTTTTTGTAATTAACATTATTCATGTTTAACATTATGTATTAAACATTTACTAATTCAGAAGATCTGCCACCAATATAATGTTATGTGACTAGAACAGATAGCATACTCTTTGCTGCAAAAATAACTAGTTATTTTGTAAAGCTGCCACCTTTTATAAAGCTGATTTGAAACAATAATTATTGTGAAAAGCGCTATTCAAGTACAGCTGAAGAGTATCAAACCAATGTTTGATGTTCTACATATTGTGCCATCAGTTAATGTCAAGACATAACACATTTTCCTTCCCATTTCCACACATTTGTTCTTGTGATCACATGGATTTCACACAAAAATGTTCCAAAGCTATGTGTTTCACTTGTGCTTCACATATTTCATGTCAATTTAACCTGTAAAGCACAAGCGAAGCTCATATGGTTTTTCCTGTAAGGGTTTCTAAACAAAATAAAAGACAATCTGAAACAGGTAAATAAATAAATCCTGTTAAAGTACTGTTGATTTAAGGTTAATGATACCTCAAGCTTTAATTAATGCGAACCAATTAAGTCTTCCTGTAAAGTGTTTTAAGTGCTGCAATTTACTGCCAGCGTCTCTGATAATGGATATATTTACCACCCAAGCTACTTTTAGCAGGAAAACCGAAACAACCTCTGACAGCTCATGGATATCACGTATTATCTGACGCGCCATATATCTCCTGCTTGCGTGTACATGTTCAAAACCTTCACGACTGTAAACAACATCTTGTTCAGTAAGTGCCTATTTCCTGCAATTTCTCGATTAGAAATGGGTCAGTTGAGCATGACCTGGAATCTGAAGTATACTATCCAGGGTGTGGAGAAGTGTGAGCCAGCAGTTGATCATTTGTCATTGTGAGTTACACCGAATAAATGAAACGACTCTGGGTCAATGCCGCTACGCCCTAATACATGTAAACTACAACAGCATTGCTATGCGTAATGGTTCACAGATGGGTCGACCCACACAAAAAAAACAAAATGTAGCTCCAATCACGGTGAAAGAAGCGAAATCGACATAGATGGTGGTATTGAGTCACTGGTGGTGGCACTCCGGAGGGTTTCTGATCCCAGCGAGGGTAGCAGGAAATGGGGAACAATGCTTCAGTGTTAGCCCTGATTTCTCTAGCTGGGGAAAAGAAGCCACCACTGAACTTTCTGCTTCACTCCACATCCATTGCTTTTTTGGGAAAGGATTAAATAAGAGAAACCAGGCGTGTAACTTAAATCCATGCCAGGGGCTCTCTGTCTCTGCATCTCACTATAACGTCTTACCCTTCCTCTCTTTTTTTGGCTGTCCCTGATCCATGTGTATGTGTTTTCTAGGTCCCCCTCTCCCCCCCACCACCACCGCTGTGGTCTCAAAGAAAGGAAAGCAGCCTGAACGTTGGTGGTGATCTAAATGATCTGCGAGAGCTCTGCATCTCCGGACAAGTTCCCACAGGGCAACAGGTTTGTCTAAGCAGGTCTTCAAAGCAAATTCCTGCTAAATATTCAATTTGCGCATTTGGCAAAGGGCGAACTCTTGAGGAGATTGCTCTCTCGCTTCTTTTCCTTCTCTGGAAGACCACACAGAAGTAGAAACCTGTCTTGGCAATAAGCAAGCAATGCCGTGGCCTTGTCTTTTTAAGCAATATATCAAGTCATGCTATGAAGGGAAACCCCTATTTTGAGCTAAGTTTGAGTTTTTATTTAGACTCAGACAATGAAAAGTATGCAAACAAGTTCAGTGGGTGCTTTCCCTCCAATGACAAGTTTCTCTAAAATTAGCACATGACTGAAAGTGAACCTTGATCTAGGCGTGTGACACAAACAATGCTTACTACAATACGGGACACGTAGTTAATGTATTTACTAACATGAGCTAATAATGAACAATGCTTGTACAGCATTTATTATTCCTAGTTCAACATTTGCTAAGGCATTATTAAAATCCAACACTGTGATTGCTAACATTAGTTAATGCACTGTGAGTTAACATGAGGGCGACATGGTGGCTCAGTGGTTAGCACTGTCACCTCACAGCAAGAAGGTCGCTGGTTCGAGTCCCGGCTGGGCCACTTGCAATATGAAGTTTGCATGTTCTCCCCGTGTTCACGTGGGTTTCCTCTGGGTGCTCCGGTTTCCCCCACAGTCCAAAGACATGCGGTATAGGTGAATTGGATTAACTAAATTGGCCGTAGTGTATGTGTGTCCATGTGAGAGTGTATGGGTGTTTCTCAGTACTGGGTTGCAGCTGGAAGGGCATCCGCTGTGTAAAAGATATGCTGGATAAGTTAATGAATAAAGTTAATGACCCCTGATGAATAAAGGGACTAAGCCGAAGGAATGAGTTAACATGAAATATGAGCAGCTCTATCTCTTTCATTGATTAAGGTTAACAAACATGAATATATCCTTTAATAAATCCATTGTTCATAATTTGTTCATGTTAGTAAGTACAACTAACTAAGGTTGCAAAATATATTGTTTTAGCATTGATATGGCAATGTGCGAATCTGCAATAGTCACATCACAGGATCTGCAATGTTGAGTTGGGATTATAATAGCAAGGAACCACATTTCAGAACTTGATTTGTGGAGTCATTGCAAAGTTTAACCCTAATAGAGTGAAAGATTTCATTTGGATGTGTTTTTAAGATCTGTGACTAAGATATCAAATGAATTTAAACCAAGAAATGTGAAAGTTTACAGATTTAACAAAGCCTGATGGTATTTAATTATTTGTACAACGAAGACTATACAGATATTTTGCGTTTGATTAAATATTGAATTTCTGTTCTTCAATGCTGTTAGACACAGAAACGCATAAAACACAAAACAGTACATTTTTATCCTTGTTCTATTTTATTAATCTATGCTTGCAAATTGTTTTTAATATGTTATGTTTTATACAGATATAAGTAAAATTATGTAAGATAATGAATTCTTTCCAAGTAGAGTTATTTAGGTCATCGTTTATGAACTTGTATTGATATCGCAATATACAATATATTGAAGAAAACCAAAATATTGCAATGTCAGTTTTTTCCTACAACTAACATGAACTATGTGTTCTGTACTGTATAATGATACAGTGCATACTTGGCATGCCATCAGTCCTCTAGTACGCACCTGTACATACAAACATTCGCCTTTACAATGACCAGTGCCATTGTGTTCGGCAAAAATCCCCCAGTTGCCATGGGTAACAACTGTTTTTTTTCCCCTCATAATCACCTTTGTCTTGGCTCCCACATTGGTTCATAAATCTCTGGTAAATGGCCAATGAAGACAGACCTTATTAAGAGTCCATTGTGATGCGTTTTTAAAGCCCTCTGGGTGTTCTATGAAGTCTCGGGCCATCACCGTCCCGTTCTGCTTTGTCTGACTGAATGTTACACTTCCAGAATACTAACTACGTGCCTGTCAGTGCACCCCAGCTTCTTTCCCCGATCCAAATGGGGCCCCAACAGCCATCCTGCTAGAATATATAAGCACCTCTTGAGAAGCACTTTTTTTTTTCTTTCTTCTTCTTCTTCTTCTTCTGAGCACATAATTAATACAAACATTAAACATGACATGGACAGATTGGAGTAATTATGAACTTATTTTAACTCGAGTTACTTCACCGAATAGCAGTTTTTAGAGCTAATCCCATTAGAAAAGTACTTTTTCATGTTCAATTTGATCGTCATCAAGTACAGACGGAGTCAGAACATTCGGTTCGCAGAGTTTTCATTACAGCCCTAATGGCACTAAATGAGGGTGTAGCAGTGTTTGTTAGCACTCCTCTTGGTGTTTGTCCTTGTAGACTCTGATAATGGGGTAAAATAAAGCTGTTTACTCATCTTTTAGGACAACCCTGTGTGAGCATCCCATCTGGCCAGTGCACCAAGCGTGAGCACAGGATATTTATGTTAGTCTTGAAGAATGTTCATTAGGCAACAGCTGTGTGCGTGTGTGTGTGTGTGTGAGAAAGAGAGATGTATTTATTTTCAGTGCATTCACACTAAATATCTCTCAATTACATATCTTTAATTGATAGCCGTCCCTCTGAAAAAAAAAAAAGTCTTTAATCCTTCAGCAAACACCATGGTGATGTTTAATCCCTGAAAATATTTTCCTAAGGCTTTCTGTTCTTGTACAACTGAAACCTGGGTCTCAGAAAAAGCCTGGAGATGTTTCAAACCATTCTCAGATTTATTAGAAAAGCCTGCGTCTTGTGCGTTACACAAAATTTACACAGAGAAGTGAATTACTGTACTGGTGGCTTGGCCTACTTTGATTTATTTAGGAAAGACAAAAACTAAAATCTACACTGTGATCCCTAATAAAATTCAGCGCAGGGCAACAAATTACAAAACTGTCTTAAATAGCTCAAAAGTCACTGTTGTTTATCAAAGGCTTTGTCCTCGTGTCAGTTTTTTTTGTGTTTAAGGTTTAATTTAAGGTCTGTATAACGTTGGAAGCTATCCATGCCTTCTTCGGGCCTGGCAAACCTAACGTAACTTGAATCTGCAAAGAATTATCAGAGAAAGGCAACCACAATTAGCTGTAATTATATGTTCGGAATAACAAAAAAAGCATGGTATTAAAGTCAGAACGAAAAAGGAAAGACGGAGGAAAGTTCAATATGAATAAAGAACGAATTTGAAGGAGACTGGGAAAACAAGAGGGTGAAAGAGTGAGACGTTGTGGATCTTGGCAGTGGAAAATGTCACAGGAGGTTTACCATGGGGAGCCCGAGAGGAGACAAACATTAGCTCGCAGGGTATTGCTTTACAATGAATTTCTGTTATTGTTGATGAGGACACTGTCTAGAACTACACGTATAGCATGTCGAATGGGAGAGATGGAGACTGGGGCTTGTTTAAAGTGATAGTTCACCCAAAAATGAGCATTTACTCACTATTTAGCCTCGAGTGGTTCCAAACATTTATGAGTTTCTTTCTTCTGTTGAACACTAAAGAAGATATTCTACTGAAAACCTGTAACCATTGACTTCCATAGTAGGAAAAGTCAATGGTTACAGGTTTTCAGCTTTCTTCAAAATATCTTCTTTTGTGTTTAACAGATGAAAGAAACTCATAAATGTTTGAAGAAAGTAAAGGGTGAGTAAAATGTGGCAGAATTAACATTTTTGGGTGAACTGTCCCTTTAAATCTGCTGTCCCGAAAGTAAACACCACGATCCAACACCACCTTCCAGCTCAATCCGACAACTAATCTAAAAGCATTTTGTCAATCGCAGTTACTTATAAATAGGTCAGCCAGAACTCTGAACGGTGATGGCTTGTGTGGGAGCTTCTGCCACCGTCCTCTCTTTTTGTGTTTACAGTCTCGCAGTGTGACCGTGAATTAACCTCACTTTCTTTTTCCCTTTCGAGGTAGAGCGTTTATTTGAAACAATCTGGCTTATCTCACCAAGCCGTATCGTTTTACAGGCTTTGCTGATCGAAGGGCAGGTTTTTAATTTGATTATTACAGCCCTATTATAGTAAATGCAGAGCTTTCTGTTTCTCATATTTGACTTTGAAATGACACTAATATGGGTTCAGAGTTTAATATTCAACAGTGCTTACAGAATCTTAACTTAATCTTCTGTAGTTCACCCAAAACTCAACATTCTGTTATCATTTACTCATCTTTCACTTGTCACAAACCTGTCTGAGTTTCATTCTTCTGTTGAACTCAAAAGAAGATATTTTGAAAAATGCTGAAACCTGTTACCATAAACTTCCATAGTATTTGTTTTTTCTATTATGGAGGTCAATGGTTACAGGTTTCTAACATTTTGTAGAATGTTCATAATGTTCATCACTTAGTTTTTAGGTTGAACTGATGTGATTAGCCTTCAAATATATAGGTGAAAGTTTGACCGTCCATTATTCAGTCATTTAAAAAAGGCAGAACTTGACTGATATGCACTACATAACGAGGACTTGTTACTATTCAAATAACGTTTATTCGAAGATCTCAACATTATGATTTTGATTCATAGAATACTGGTGTTGTTGTATTCTATGCAATTTTATCATAAACACCTGTTGTTATCTTTCTATTACCCTGAAACTACACCGAGACGAGGCAGTAAACAGGACCTTTCGTGTTTCAAACAATGCAATGTTGCAAAACAAGTACATTACTTCCTTGTCAGATTGTTTTGATTGGGCAATTGTGTTTTTGTTGGGTTCATGTGTGGTTTTGCATACTGTTTTAATCTGCCAGTTTACACACATTAAAATTTATAATAATAATAGTAATAATAATATTAATTTTATAATAGGTATTATTATTATTGTTGTTGTTGCTGTTATTATTTATTTATTTATTTATTATAGCAATAAAATAAAATAATGCAAAACCAATAAAAATAATTATATAATAATATAAAATAATAATTATTATTATTATTGTTGTTATTATTATTATTATTATTATTATTATTACTATTATTAATATTTATTTATTTTTACTACATGCACATTTCAAATTTGATTTAGTTATTCTAAACACTGATTTGAATCATGGCGCTTATTACTTGTAAATGAAAAACTTTTAAAGCATCAATCCCCTCACAAGACAGCAAGTGATCAAATTAAGTATCAAGAAATGAACCATTTTCCAATAACAATCCTTTTATTCCTTCCAATTCCTTTTACCATGTTTAATGCCTTTCGTCCTATAGTGGAATTTATCTAGTCACATTAACTGATTTATCACCAGTCTGCAACTTAGCAAACGTTCTCCTCGTTTGCAGACTTGACTGTATCCCAAAGCCCAGTGAGCTGCCTACACTGACATCATTTTAGGGGAATATTAGCGAGTAAACATTGCTGTCTATTCAGCGTACGCGCCTGTGGTGCCCAAAAATACTCGTTGGCAGGAAGCTAACAAACTTTTAAAGTTCACCCAAACAAATAATGAGTGCAAACGTTTGGCTCACCTGCGATAAAGACATGTTTAAGTAGACAAAGAGTCCCGTGGTTGACGCGATCTGCAGGACGACCACCACGATCACCACCATCGCGATCCATAACTTTGACGGCGAGTCCCGCCCGCGGCTGTTCGCCGGGACCATCATGTATGTGGTGGACTCGCTGCTGACCGACCTGTAGTAATCCTGGTTGTTCTGAGTGGCCATGGCATTCCTAAGACGTGGGTAGATACGCGGTTAGTGACAAACAAATTGAAATCAGCGACGGGACGCTGAATAAACTCCTTGTTGGCTCAGCGCGCGGCCGTGGGAGGGTAGTCTGTCCCACACACACGCAGCCACTAGTGCTGGAGGAATTGTATGTGTGTGTGTGTAGACGCCGAGGGGTTGAGTCTCAAGAGTTTCTCAAGGTAAGGCTACACGAGCTACAAAGTTTTTATGACTTCCTTAATCCTTTTCCTCATGCAAGATATCCCACTGATATCTTGTTTAATTATATCTTGTGTATCTAGGGTACATGTTGTGATATAGATGTTATATTGCAATATTATTTAAAATAATTAATAGCTATTTTCATAACTGTATTGTCGTATAATAAATAGCTTAATCTGTCAGCTAAGCACACAATTACAGTCAGAAGAGCTCAGATTTGGTCCTTTTAAATAAGATATTATTGACCTTTTTGACTCCTCCTTGTCTGCCTGTTGACCATCATGATTTATTGAATGAAGATTAAGGGTTTAAAATTAAGTAATTAAGTATAGTAATATATAGTAGTACATATTTAAGATCTTTGCATTAAACATTTATATACATTTATAAATATAGCTTTATGTTCATAATGATTTATCTATAAAATGGTAATTATTTTTATGATTTTCAAAGAAATTTCCGGGCCTATATTTATCAAATCTCTACAAGATTTTACTTATAAATCCAAATCGTCCAC
>CAIGQV010000818.1:20741213-20782888 GCA_903798115.1 Danio jaintianensis | reverse complement strand
TCAAATTGGCCAACTGCTGTGTGAGTTTATGAAGTAATGTGCTATATTATGCTTATAAGCATATTTATAATGATAACTTATTTTCGTTCATTCGAAAAGTTCTGTTTAACTCAAATATCTTAAATTTCACAGCAGCACAGATACATGTAAAGAACTAACACAGAGAGATTCTTACTGCATCAGCAACTAAACAGCTACTGTCTTTAAATAAAGAAACATGTAGCATGACATCAGCATTTCATTGTTCATCTTTGACTCAAACACTGGCTCTACTCTCCTCCACATAGGTGACACACAGAAGAAATTTGCTTTAGTTTTTACAGCAAAATACAGTTTTTCCCTTGATTTTACAGTAACATACTGGCAGCTGGGTTGCCAGCAATTTACTGTTTTTTTTTTACAGTCTGCTTCCGTAGTTTGAATTAACATTATATTACTGCTAAAATAAATTTTTACACCGTGTTTTTATGTCTCACACCTTTAACCCTTTAAACCCCAGAGCAAATACCTCAGTTTTAATTGAACACTTCCAAGTGTCCACACTACTGAGTGTTCAAGAAACATGGAGCAAAGCTGAAGTAAATGAATTAATTAAATGACTTATTAAATGATAATTGAGGATTACCTCACACCCAGCATGCATTGCAGCATGAAACATTTTAGTTACATAATAGTGAACAAGGTCACAAAGTGTGATTTCAAACACAGACTTCAAATGTCGACTCTGAGCTCTGTTAATTCACAGTTTACTGCTGTTGGTTACTTTCTCGAAAACAAAAATATTACCCAGAATACAATATTTTTAACAGAATATTACTGTTTTAGTGAGAAAACAGTATTTTACTGTAGAATCTGACCGTTTTTTAACAGCAATTATTTACAGTGTACTTCAGGTAAATAGTGAGTAGATTTTCATTTTTTGAATGAACTGCCCCTTTAAATATAAACTAGCAGAGTTTTAATGTATTTTTGGATATATTTCAGGAACATAAATATGAAAATCTGACCAAATCAGATTCAGAATTCCTCTTTTATTTTACTGGTTTGTCTGTATATTTAATTTAATGCTGCTATATTAGAGTTGAGGGTATATCGAGATTCTTAAAATAAACTAATCAACAAACATTCAATTTGACCAACTTTTAATGAATTAATAGTGATATATACCAAGTGAATGATATATGAACAAACTATTTCTAGTTCAGTGCTTGAGAAATACAAATTGTTTTGGAAAAAACTAATGTAATTTAATAGAAATTATACACAAATTCTATTTAAACAGACACTTTGAAAAGAAAGAAATATAATCAAAAATTCTAAATGGATTAGTGTATGGACACACACAAACAACAACAACAAAGGTTAAGTCTGCAATGCCTAGACTTTAAAGGCTAGCTTACACTGTAAAAATGCTGGGTTGCACGCAATCGATTTGTGTTAGGACAAAATTGAGGAATTAAGATAACTTATTAACATAAAAATTTAAGTTGTCCCAAAAAACCCACTCAAGAATTGTGTTGTTTCGTCTTACTTTAAATGAATATTATTTTGTATATATTCATTGTATAGAAATAAATAAATAAATAAATAATGAAACACTGTTGGAATTTTCTAAATATCTTTTTGTATGTTTTGCAGATAGGAAACCAAAGTGATTTGTGGATTTCTGTTTTTAACTTCTTTATCTGCATGTTTTGTCTAATTTGAAGTTATCTTCACTCTGCATTGGAAGTTTGATGAAGCCCTCTAGTGGACCCCGGTCTGATAATTACTGGTTAGTGCCCATAAACCTTATAAAACCAGCCAACAGACCTGTTTGACCAGGTTGGGAGATAGTTAGCCAAACCACAAGATGTTATCTTTGCAGCAGAGCATGTAAAATGTTTTATGTTTCTATAAAGTTTTCAGTTTTATTGATATAGTCGTTTAGAAATTACTGGCCAGACACATCTGGAGCTTGATTCACAAAAATCTCCATCCCGCAAGAAAGTTCACCCAAGAAATGAAAACTGATATTTCCAAAAAAACAAAAGAAGAAAAAAACACACTATAGAGACAATTCCCGTCTTTCTCTAAGGTTTGAAAGGACATGATAGAGAGTAGATGATGACAGAATTATTATTTCTGAGTGAGCTATCCCTTTAATATAGTCTGACACACATCGAATCACATTACTGGGTGCAAAGAAAATGTCATGTTTTCCACACACTGACCTTATCTCCGTGATCGATACGGCCTACAAAGAAGAAAACGTTCTTTGAAAACCCATAAACCCCAACACACATCCCTATTCTCCAGAGCCGGCATGTTAAATGTTCTGCTCTTGTTTTATTTGAATTTATTTCATCTTTAATGCAGTTTCCCCTCTTCTCTGCCGGCCCGTTTGATCACATAAATACGAAGGATTGCTCGCCGTCCCTGTTGACTTTAGTCACGGGTGCTTCAATGCTTCACTAGGCTTGAGTGTTACGAATAGAAAATATATGAGTACTTTAAGTCTACCAGGCCTGTTTAGTGTAAGAAATTCCTTTACATGCGTCTGGCTCTCATTGTGGAGAATAAATCGATGCGTCATAGCTTGGGGAAAAAGATTGGGTGGGGGGTGTTGGGAGATTTTCCAGAACCCCCTTGATCCATTTGACTCTATATGTGTCAGCTCTGTTGCAATCACTTCATCCCTTCTCTCTCTCTCTTTTCTTCCCTGCTATCTTTTTTTCTTCATGCATGCTTTTTTTCGCCATCTCATTTTTGGCAGCGACGGTTCCTCAGACATTGGAACAAACACTTCTCCAGATGCGTGTAACGGGGCAGGACTGAAAGCCATTGTGTGTCTTCACTGACACTGCAGCTGTGAAGTCAGTCCCCATTGTGTGTGAGAATGTGTGTGTGTGCTTGGTTATGTGATTTATGAGGACACAGATTTGTATAATGACATGGGTATGACCTAGGAATTACTATGTTAATATATAATATATAAGCAATATAAGTCATCTCATATCCTGATAATGATATATATCACAATATAGTACCATTTCTGTAAATTTTGTCAATTAATAGTTAATATATTGACAATATGTCATGGACTATTTATTTTTTACATTTTAAAGTATATACTCAGAAGAAATTGACTCATTCATAAGCAGTGTTGGGGGTAACGCATTACAAGTAACACGAGTTACGTAATAATATGACTTTTCTAAGCAACAAGTAACACATTCCTTAAAAAAAATTAAGTAATAATATTTGAGTTACTTTTTAAATGCAAGTTACTTTTTAGTTTAATTAATTAGCTTTTAAAAAATAAATTGCTGAATTAAAATGAACTAGACTGCGCTCCCCATGGGAACAGTTAGAAATGAAGATGGCAACAGACCAGAGCCTTATATTTCTGCAATGGAAGTATTCTCATAATTTCGAATGCATTGATAAAAAAGAAAAGGGGATTGTCTCAATGGACAGTGATTTTACTTCCCTAATAAGACAAAAAGTACAAAAGTAGCAAACACATTGCTTTAAACTTTCAGTAAACTGTATATACAGCATGCATAGCTCTGGAGTCAGGAAGTTCTCAGAAGATAACACTAACCTCAATTATTATTTACATTGAAATCATAAGTCCAAGGCACTCGAAAGTAAGTGAAATTTTTTTAAAAGCCTTTATTAACATGGCTATTCTATAAAACAGCACGATTTCCTGGTTACCCTGATGAAGGCAAGTGTTGCCGAAACGCGTAGGTGCTGTTTTATAGAATAGCCATGTTAATAAATGCTTTTACTTTTTTTTTTGATTACTTCGAGTGCCTTGGAATTATGATTTTGTTGTTTATCATTATGAATACCTAAAGAGCACCAGGGTGGTGCAGTGGGTAGCACGTTCGCCTCACAGCAAGAAGGTCGCTGGTTCGAGCCTTGGCTGGGTCAGTTGGCGTTTCTGTGTGGAGTTTGCATGTTCTCCCCGTGTTCGCGTGGGTTTCCTCCGGGTGCTCCGGTTTCCCCCACAAGACATGCGGTATAGGTGAATTGGGTAGGCTAAATTGTCCGTAGTGTATGAGTGTGTATGGATGTTTCCCAGTGATGGGTTGCAGCTGGAAGGGCATCTGCTGCATAAAACATATGTTGGCTAAGATGGCGGTTAAGGAAAAGTAATGCATAAGTAACTCAAAAGTAGCTTAATGCAATATTTACTGTACCATAAAAAGTAACTAAGTAATGCAAATAGTTACTTTTTTGAGGAGCAACTCAATATTGTAATGCATTACTTTTAAAAGTAACTTTCCCTAACACTGGTCATACATGTATGTGCATTACACTTCTCACTTTATTTAGAACTTCAAGGCAAATGTTTGATTAAAAATCAAGAAAATATAAAATAAATATTAATAAAATTTGTTAAATTATTACAGGTTCTACATAAAAATTTTAATTATTGGTAAATAAAATGAGTATTATATATTATATAAAATATAATATATATATTATATAGTATTATATAAAATGATGAAAAAGGATTACCATAAACAATGTATTTTGCAACACCACGATATAAATAATAGAACATAACATGAAGTGATAGACTTTTATTTTGTCCATTTGATATATATCGGCATATTGCACAGCCCTATATTCATAGTAATTTAAAACTGTTTAAAATCATACTTAACGGTAGGGCTGCATAAAATATCGTTTCAGCATCGATATCGCAATGTGATCATTCGCAATAGTCACATCGCGAGTGCAATATTGAGTCTGGATTATAATTATATAATACAATAAAATATACAATATAATAATAATAAAAATGTTTTTTGAGGCCTGTTACTGTGAGGGTTTTAAAAGCATTCAGGCCTAAGAAACTGTACCGTTTGTAAATTTGCCAAATCAATAACGATTGAATTGCTTATAAAACGAAGACTACGCAGTATTATTTTACATTTGATTATTCAACTACTGTATACCTGAATACAGTTTGACTCCTCGGAAAACAATCAAACGTTGTTTATTTAAATTGTATCTTTTTATTTACTGTATTTATCTATGCTTGTAGATTGTTTCTTATATTTTATGCATATGCACTCCCCAACAGAATCATCCCAATCAATCTAAAATGATGAATTCTTTCCAAATAGTTATACAACACATCTAGTTAAATTGTATTCATATCGTAATATATATTGCAGAGTAAAAAAATATTGCAATGTTAGATTTTTCCAATATCTTGGAGCCCTACTTAACGTTTTTTTTCACATTCAAAATTTGCCATGGGTTTCCTGGGACTGTTGGGTAAGGCCATAATATGCTTTTCAACAATGTTCAATATGTTTTTTACCATGCTTTTACAGTATAAAATAGGCCTATATTATGCTTACAGTGAAAAAAAAATATTTTGCTGCTTGTTTGAACTACTTCTTTAAAATGAGTCGAAACAACACAAATTTTGAGATTTAGATTTAAGATTTTTTGAACAACATAATTGTTTTATGTTCAATTAACTTAAATTTGTTAAGTTAACTTAATCGATTTGTGTTGGGACAACTGCATTGTTTACAATGTACACTGTAAAAAATACTGGGTTACACACAATCGATTTGTGTTGGGACAACATTAAGGAATTAAATTAACTTATTTTTTTACAAATTTAAGTGGACTGAACTTAAAACAATTAAGTTGTCGCAAAAAAAAAGAATTGTATTGTTTCAGCTCATTTTAAACAAGTAGTTTGAACACGCAGCAAACATCATTTTTTGAGTGTATGGAGAGTCCCCATAAATAACAAAAAAACGACCTGTGTGTTTTTGTGAAGGAGAGAGAATGAGAATGTCCGGGAGCAGTGGTGCCCCCAGAAAATTTTCTTAGGTGTGGCCAGATGAGGCCACACCAAATCTTGGGGTAGCACACAAAAAAATAATGAATTCTGTGTAATGTTATATTTTTGTTTCTGGTATGAAATAATTTGGTTTTAATTCATTTAATTACTCTTAAAATATTGCAATTTATTCCTTGAAATAATTCAGCAAGTACATGTGCAAACCAAATAAAAATCAATATTTAGTTTAAAAACACTTTTCAGGTCAGTTATTTTTCACATACTTTTATTGTACAGCATACAGCACATGCCATGTCTAAAATTAATGAATGAATTAATAAAACAGACAAATGAACAAACTGAACAAAAGGCATTACTACATGCATACACACACACACACACACTCACTATACAGACTCTAATTATATCATTTATCCATATTCCTTTTTGAGCCACAATATTATTAATACAGCTTTTTCTATTGATGTACCTTTTTGCAAAATACTTGCACAAAATCATTGAGATTTCTGGCCCTTGTAAGTCAACAAGCAAAAAATGGAGGTGCTAAATAAACTCAATTCTGAAAAGCTGATTTCAAAATGCATTTATTCATTTATTTATTTATTGGATTTGTAATTTTCAATCTAATAAAACACACTTTTTTTTTATTTCAAAAATAATAATTTCTTAATAAAAAGTGTACAATCTTGTGAACCCAAAGTTGTTTCGTCTCTCGTCGTCGAACAATACTAAACTTATGTTATAAGAACTTTACCCTTAATTATTTTTTTAGATGTGTAGTAATCAAAAGCGAACGTTCTGTAGAAAAGCGAAAACACTAAACAATGCAAACCAATTCCTATTTGTGAGCCCTGTTAAGTAACGTTAACACATTTAGTATTTAACTAGAAAGGTTAACAGAAAACAGAGAAAGTATGACACACATACCCGTAACCCGTTGCTGTCTGTTGAGGGTGTGCGCGTGCTGTCAACAACTATCGGGGAGGGAGGGGGGCAATGAATCAGCTACTTCGGTGGCACCAATCAATCTACAATAATTTAGTGCCTCCATTTGAATTATAGAAATATTGTGAATTTACGTAAGTACATTTAAATTAATAATATCAACAGCAAAATCATATTGGGGTGGCCAGAGTTTACACAGGCCGTGGGCACCCCTTGGAGGCGCCCCTGTCCGGGAGACTGATAGAGAGGTGGAGGGTCAAACAATGAGTATGTGTGTAAGTTCGTGTGTGTCCCCGATTTTAAAGCCGTTGGTCGCCAAGAGTGGGAGTGAGAGTGGGATGCAGGTTTTTGCTAAAACGCATTCCTGCCATGTTAGGTATCTACTGCTCGGGGAGTATTAATGGGATGCAGTAAAAAGTCCTGCTTTTTTACACACACCCCGCAAAGCCTTGAGCACCGCACCATTAAACAGCTCCAACAATACAGCAATGGCTGTTTATCATTATTCAGACACACTTATTATTGGCAGTGACATATAAAAACACAGACGTTCAGAATACAGGATCTTTGGTCAAGAACGTGTCAGTGTGTTTTGGGTGGTGGTAACATCTAGAGCTGATTTGTAGTCTGATTTCTGCTTACCTAATAATGGCTGTGGTTTTTAAGCCTTTGGATCGGATGTCAGATTGTTGTGAGGAGGCAGCGCATGCACAGCTGTTTCGTTTTTAAGGGCTCGTTTTCAATGAAATCGATTGTAACTGCGTATGCTTTGTTATGACTCTGTCTGCTTTTATTAGCGTTCGGGACGTTGAAGATTGCGTAGATGGAGATTGATGTCTGCTGTGTTCTGTCTTTATTTCGGGAGGGGTGGCGCACGGATCAGCGGCCGGTTCTGCAAGGGTGAAGCTGGCCTGAGATCAGTTTAAACATACGCTGTCAGTCAGGTGCTGCAGATGCTCCATGAGAGATT
Source organism: Danio jaintianensis (assembly GCA_903798115.1). Taxonomy (NCBI): domain Eukaryota; kingdom Metazoa; phylum Chordata; class Actinopteri; order Cypriniformes; family Danionidae; genus Danio; species Danio jaintianensis. The sequence continues at coordinate 20,775,149 of CAIGQV010000818.1, read as the reverse complement.
CAGAGCTCTCGTAGCGCCCTCTGCTGGCTTCTTGCTGCAGGTCGCAAAACTGGTGGAGGGAAGCCATTAAAGCGGCCACTGTCCAGCCATTCAGACGGGCACTCCGAGAGAGTCTGCAGAGCTGAGGGGAAAGAGTGAGGAAAATAAGAAGCAATACAGGTGTTTTATAATGAAAATGATGCACTTCTTTCTTTATATGCATAAGAACAATAATATATTTGACAAAAGCAGAGGAATACATTACTCACAGTTTTATTTAACAGTAACATCAAAGAAATGAAAAAAAAAAATATATATATATATATATAATTTTTTTTTTTTTACAGGGGATAGATTAAATTAATTAGTGAATTAATTTTATTGGTGAGACAGTATTTACTAGATAAAGTCCAAACTTTTTTCTATTCAATCTGCTCAAATAAGGAATTCCAAAAAGGTTTCCATTTAGGCAATAACGTGGTTCTACATAATTGTTTAATGTAATTTTTAAAAAATGTATTGTCCATAATTTTCACACCATTAATACTTAACTAATTGATATGTAAAAGATCAGGTTCAGAGGATACATTAACAGATAAAAGCTGAACAAGATCACTAGGAATTACATCAAATACTACTGCAGGACTTTATTGTTTCTAAATAAACCAAGGAATATACAATGAATGACATCAAAAAATTACAGTGCTTTTACTTTTATGAAAAATTCAAGATGAAATTTCTGAATTATCTTTAAACTCAACACAATGTGATCTAAAGCCTTTTCAGGAAGAAAAATCAAATCAATTAATTTCCGTCTTTTACTTTTTTGCAGGTAAGTTTTTTACATTACACACATTAAAATTAATTTTAAAAAAGTACATTTCTGGTTCACACCATGGGCAATAACTATGTGATGAATTCTGAATATTAATTGAAATTCTATGAGAATAGTGAAGTCACAGCTATAATGATAAGGATACTAGGGAACAATATCATTCAAATGGCTTCTCAGAACAATTTCTTTTATTCCGGCTGATGAAAGACAGTAAGAATTAACTTCAAAGAATATGAGAAAACTGCAGTGCACACTTAAATTAATAGACACAATGTTAGCAGCTGTGTGGGCACTAAAATAGTTTCCAATATTGGTGTGAATGGGCCTTTAAAAATAAAGGTACAAAGTTTTAAAAGGGATAGATCACCCAAAAATATAAATGTACTCACTATTTACTCACCCTAAAGTGATTCCAAACAATTATGACTTTTTTTTTTCTGTTGAACACTTAAGAAGATATTTTGAAGAATGTTAGACATGTTGACGTATCGCCATCTTGAAATGATCAACATGTTGTCTCTCGCAGTAAAAATCAATGAGTTTTCCTTGATACCAAAACTGCGCTGTGCCACATCTGCTTGTAAAAACCACGGAGATTTAAATTCCCAAAGAAATGTGTTAACCTTGTTTTGGTTTTTGTTTTATATGCGTTAAGTTACTATTGTAAATTTTAATGTTGGGTCATTTTGGGTTATTGTGTTAGTTTGGCAAAAATCATCTCCTGAATTATATTACAGATATTGAAATCTATTGTTTATCCATATAACTACAGCTGAATGCGCACTGTGAACTTGCTTTCTGGTTTGACTACCAATATGGCGGACAGCTCATAGAAACAGCCACTAATGAAGCATCTATGTATATATTTTAATGGCTCTCCTTGTGGAATTAGACCACCATATAATTATTACCCTTGGTGTGAATAGGTCTCTACAACCATCCCTGATCTCCTTTTCTCAATTAAGTTCAGTCTGTGAAGACATTAACAATCCGTACCTGTTGTTGAAGCCTTGTGTCTGGCAGATCAAACTGAAGTGCTGATGTTCCTCTCAGAGAGGCTGCAGCCCAGAGTAGAGCACACTGCAGTTCCTGCATAAGATGGCTTTCCTCAGTGCGTATCTTGATTATTTTTGTGTTTTTGTCTTTTTGTGAGACAATGTCACTTCTCTCAGATTGCTTACAGCTAAAGTGCAAGCTGGAAGCATCAAATATTGATTGCTGAAGTACGTCTTCTGCAAAGTCATTGGCAAATCTTTGTATCAATGATGCCACTTTTGTGTCACCAGCTGAAATGGTGTTCAATTCAGATTTACTGAAGGCTTTGTGGGCGTTGATTGAGTCTTTACACAGTGTGTTTGAGTATCGTTCTTCTTCCCAGGGCTGTGGTTCCACCGCTTGGTCTGAAAGACATGACTGGGTTTCATGTTTAACCTCATCCTGTCTTAGTTTAGCAAAAGCTTGAACTATAGCATTAATGATTAGCTCACTAGCTAACACTTTCACGCTGTCTGCTGCAGAGACTGGCATGCTAGATCTTTTAGCTGAAGGCATGTTTACCTTATCCTTCCTTTCTCCGCTTACCATCACATCTGCTAAAGACCCTGAGACAATTTTATCTGCTAGCTGGTCAGCAATGTCCAACACACATTTGAGATAATCCTCATCTTTGACCTCATTTGTGGTGATAAAATTCAGAATATCAGCAGATAGTTGAGCTGCATAGTCAGTCAGCATGCTATTTTGACCATCCTCAAGTTCTGTGGACTCCTCTTTTTCTTGTCCTCCATTTTGATAGCACTCTAGTGAAAGGGAGCGCATTAGCCTGACCACAAAGTCAGCAGGCGTATCTACCGTTTGGTTCTCCAGTAAGGGTTGCATGTGGTCTTTGGGGGTTGGCGGAGGTGGTGAGGGAAGAAACTCTTTGGCCAATCCTCCCTTCAGCTTCCTTGTGAAACTGGCTCGACTCCTTATCATCTCTGGAAGTAACGGGGTGCTTGGAGGAGCATCAGGGTATTCAATAGAGCCAAAACTAGCCATGCTTTTTAAGGATGTAGCATATGCTACAGTATATGCGTCATCGTATTCTTCCATCTTGCTGTCTGTTTCCATTTCAGATGTGTTTTTATCACAGCCCGAGGAGCACTGGACCAGTGTGTTTTCATGAGTTGCCACCATTACCCCATCATATATATTTTTGGATGATGGATCATCAGAGTAATGATGCCTCTCCATCTCTTCCAATGCTTTGCAACAGACCTGTAATGTTAGCTCTTCGGCTAGCATCTCAACTTCGTCCTGTCTCACTCTGAAAGATTTACTTGGATCTCTGAGCCTTACTGCGGAATCTATAATAGTTTGGGCTGTCATCTCTGCAAAACGTTGAATGGGCTCTCTATTGTGTGCTAATGTGGCATCCAGCAATCGGCTGTATGTTTCCAAAGCATGCTGGATTGATGATGCGTTATAAGCAGGTTGTGGGGATGAATCACTGATGATTACTATCTGTGCAGAGTCCTGAGAAGGTCATAACAGAGATAAGAAAAATGTCATTATGTATAGTTGCAAATACTTTTAAGGTGGCTAACACTACTTTTTACATTTTTTTAAAGTCTGTGTGTCAAAGTCAAAATTTACACTGTTTGTTTTGCTAGCTCACATTGTTATTCTTAAGGTATTATAATTAATTTGTGCAAGTTAATCCAATGAAAAAAAAAAAAGTTTGTTTTGGTGATCTTCAATCCAAGTCTGACCACTTGCTTCTGCGTTTTGGAGTATAGCGGTCCTTCTGTTGACTTCAACTTGATGGCCTCCATAGCAACTGCATAGCAATATTCTTAACCACACCCCTTTTACTAGTTTTCAATGAGGGAATGATGCGCAAAAAGAAAGCCTCGCCCCCTACTCAATATTCAATATACCTCTCAGCAACTTCCACTTCATGCAGACCGCCTATTTATTTAAAGGCTGTTAGTACAGTCTATACTAATGGTGGTGCAGGTATTCATACTGTGATTATCATAATACATACCTGTAAAAAGCATTTATGTCATTATAGATCTTGTAATTACAAATTGTAAACTGGCAAACTTGTTCAATATGACTCAAATTCATTTAGATGTTGTGCCATGGAAATGCACAGTTCTACAGGTTTTAACATCTTTGAGTAGAAAGTCACATGTTGTCATCTAAAAATGATGGCAATTGTAATATGGTATGAACGTCAAATATCTGTACTTACATGACCAGATTCTAAAGTGGTGACTAGATCACACAGTTTAAATGAACTGCACAGCCACTCTTCATTATTCATCTGAAAACAGAAAGAGTAAGATGTAATTCAGGAATGTGCAATATATTGCTACAACCATATTGGTTATTAGCATGTTATATGTCATACATATTTGTACATTTTAATTACCTTTGCAGCATGTACTGCAGAATTTTTTGATAATGAACTTTACTTTGTATTTCAGGACAAGAAGTTGACACAAATACATTGATCTAGTTCAGGGTTTCCAAATAATGCTCCTGATGGAGACATAACAACCTGCAATTTAGTTTTAGCCCTTTTCTAACACCCCTGCCAATGATTTTCATGTGAAATTAAAGACTGTGATTCTTTGGAAGTAAATCTCCAAGAGCATGATTGAGAAATACTCTTAGGGTACATGCTATTGACATACTATTATGAAATTATCATTGTGGACAAAAGAAGTCCTTTGTGATTATCTGAAATACAAAATGTGGTGGTTTGATTGGTATCCATCATACCTTATTAAAGGGATAGTTCACCCAAAAAATGAGAATGAACTCACTATTTACTCACCCTGAAGTGGTTCCAAATCTTTATGAGCTTGTTTCGTCTGTTGAACACTGAAGAAGATATTTTGAAGACAGCTAACAAAATATGTAACCATTGACTTCCATAATAGGAGAAACAAATAATATGTAAGTAGCTGGATACTTGTAACCAGTGTTCTTCAAAATATATTTTGTGTTCAACAGAAGAAAGAAAGTCAAACAGGTTTTGAACAAGTGGAAGATGAGTAAATGATGACAGGATCTTCATTTTTGGGTGAACTTTCCCGTTAATGCCATTTTCTGACTATCCGATTCAATGATTTAGCTTGTAAAGTGTTTGACTAATGGATCGTGAATGCAGAAAATTTGATACTGGTGAAATTACAGGTCAGGAATGAAAATAAGCAAAAGTCAAAAAACAGGTACATTTTGTGGCCATAATCAAAGCATGACAGACAACGATGTCAGATGAGCAGAAATAGACCTAGAAAACCACAAGGGATTATCAGATGAATTGCTCTTACAGGAACTAAGACACGTGACTGACAGGAAACGATGGTGGGTAAAATGTTTCCATTTGCATTCTACTGCAGACTTTCAGCTTAAAAGAATTAAGGCAAGATCACGATTTTAGAACCAAACGCAACATATTAAGAAATGAAGCTTGTGAGGCGGGTGCCTATTTAATCTCTGATAAACATCTGCTCAGGCTAACGTGTGAAAAACTGTGTCAGACTCCACGTATTTACTTTATTTGGCAGTGAACACTTAAACACATGCATAACCTGTTAGCTGCACTCAGTTATTATTAGATTAGTAATACATTTAAAGAGAATTGGAAATAAAAGGTCTCCTGAGCAATGTGGTGGAGGACATCACCTTGAAAAGTCTTTGGTTTTAATTACAATCTATTGTTTGTGTATCTTCATGCTTTGACATTTTAAATGGAGACGTTACACTCAAAGGAGATTCTCTGATAAAGCACAGATGATGGAGATTTTTTAAAAGATCAATAAAATGTGTGTGATTGTATTGGTCCAAGGAAAAGCAGTGCTGTTTGACATCAAATGTCCCATAAAACAAAGTTTTAGAGGGTGGGATGCAGCGTTAAATGAAATTTCCTGGTATTTATAAAATATACTGGAAAAAAAAGTGAAAGCACATGTGAAGCAACTTTTGGTTGACACTGCATCTTGCAAAAAATGGTGCTTATAAAATGAAAGATATTTAACACTATATATCTTTAACTTCTATGATTTCATCACGCTATACAACATAGACTGTCAAAAAAAGTTAGTTTCTTGACTTTTAAATACTTTAAAAGCATATCACCTTTACATTAGCTTATTTAAAGTAGATCCACAAAAAAAGTAAACAGTTATGCAAAAGAATACATTAAAAATAAATATTATAAATAATAATTAAAATAATAAATACATTTTCCTCTTCGCACATTTGGACAAATATCTGTTTTTCATACCTTGTGTGATATCAGTCAAACAAGTTCAGCTTGATAGACTTGATGTAAGTGAAGGGACGACTTTGATGATTTCCTGTTTGAAACAAATGCATTGCGCGAGTGTGTGGGTGGCTGAGCTGAGAGGTGTGGCTTAAATGTAAAAACAATAATATAACTAGTTATATCATGACTGTGTGAATATAAACGAAGCATTTAACTTGAAAACAGTTATTTCTATCTAATAGGAAAATTCTCAGCTAGTGTCATCATCGATATTACCAAGCGCATTATTTTCAACGTCAAAATACGCGAGCTCTCTTCCTATTGGTTGCTATGGTGTTTTTGAAAATTCTTTTGTCCCGCCCCTTAACAACGGCATCCTAAGCACAACGCTTATTGGCCGAGAGGGTGGTACAGACAGCCAATCAGCTCGCCGCGTGGAGATTCGGACGCATGCAGACTGTAGTGCAGTGTTTCTGTTTCAGCCTGGGCAGCGTTTCATTGTGCTTTTCGTGAATGTATTGCACATCAAAATATTTTTCTGCTTTAATTGAGGTTGTACAGCGTGTCGTGAAAAGGTGAGACAACTTGAATGCAGCTTTGTAGTTTATCGTAAAACTAAACATTCGCACGCATGTTGTTGTCGTTTAACGCAACCAACTTGTTGCTTCCTTCGATCAAAACAATTTCTTTAATCATGTTTGTTTGAGTGTTTAGCATCTTTGTATATGCTCTGATTGAACTGTATGATTGAAATTATTATTTTTGCACGTGACTGCGTATGATCGTTTTGATCCTCGTTCATTTTACATTTAAACAGGGTAAAACTGTGAAGTACCAGTAAAATGCCGTTTTCAAGAGGAAAAAAACCCACCACCAGTAAAATCCCCAAACTTAACTCAAAAAAACTGGAGAACCAGGTACACTGTGAGATTATGTATAAAACTGAATTGCGATTTTTGCTTATTTATTGTTGTTGAGCTGATTAATTCTTATCTTTGATCAGGATGGACCCCAGACCAAGCGTTCATCTTCTTCTCCTCAAGGGGCCCCTAAGAAAAGAACAGCCTTTGTGGACATCACTAATGTAAGGATTGCTTTCCAGACGTTGTTTTACACACGTTTTATCTAACAAGCTCCAATCTTTATTGCTCTCATGTCGCCTGACTAGGCTGTCACTCAGTGTTTTTTGGCCCCTCGGTTTGATTCTGATGATGTCAAACCAGTAAGTGTTCAGCATCTGATTTGTAACTCCACTAACACCAGGAGTGTGCTCGAATTACGCAAATCAGCGCAGATTTTTTGCATGATCTTGACCTGATTGAAATCTCATTCATGTCAGAGCAGTAAATTACAGTGTACACAAAAGCAGGGGATCTCACCTTTTATTAACTCAGTTGGGCTCTTCGGTGGGTCTGAGTTTCCAGGTGAGGTGCTCTCACATGCAAATTGCAATGATGGCTCTATTCATCATTATCTAACACCTTGAATTTGTTCTCTTTGAATCTCAGATCAAACTTAATTAAATGAGTCGGTGTGATTCATACTCGTTTTAACACAGTCAATCCTAAGTACAGTTTTGTTTTTAACGGACATGTAGGAAGAATTGTGTAATTTCTTTGGTGAAAATAACCCTTAAAATACACTTTTGTTAAAGGCGCACAAGATTGAGCTATGCAACCCCATCAAAAAGAAAGATCCTGCCAAGAAGCTGCAGAAGACCGCAGTACTTTCGAAGAATGATGTCAACTTAAAGTAAATCATACTTTACTACCATTTTATATTTACGGCACCTTACATTGTGTTGTTTAGAGTATGCCTTGAACTGATTGGCCTTGAATTTACAGATTGCTTATGTTTTATTCCTTCAGATCTATAGTCAGTCCAGAGGAGAAGGTGGAGGAACTGAAGAGTGTGGAGTCAGATATTGAGGAAACGTCTTCCAAAGATTTGATTCCTTCACATCTACTGCCTCCAGAGGTAAGAACTTATGCCTTAATGCTGCAATGCTTACTAGGATCTGGAAATTGTTCAATCATCTGAGAATTCATAGTGTTCACATGATGTCACACTTGGTGAGCAAAATTAGGCCTTCTTATGCCTCATTCACACTAGCAGCGAATTTGTACCTGCCTGTCGCTCTAGGTGCCGATTGAAGTTGCTAGTGGGCGTTCCCACCTTAAGGTTGCTTGGGTAACATTCACAGAGCGAATGAGTTTACGTTAGGCATGGGACGATAACAGTTTTCAAGGTATACCGCGGTTTGAAAAAATCAAGGTTTTAAAGAAATCTTTTTTTAGAAAAGATATCCGAAGATGCCATTTCAAATCATAAAGAAATCTGTGTTTTTGAAACAAATGAAGACAGCAGAATTCATTTTCGTTATTCAGCCTGACATGTTTACTGCTCCAAAATATTTTAAATGTTTTTCAAATTAAAATACATTGTGTTCAAAGGGGAAAAAGTTATAGTTTTTTACCCAGACATTTAAAAATAATATATTTTAAAACAGTAATCACAATACCGTGAAACCGTAATATTTTTATCCAAGGTTATCATACCGTCAGAATCTTATACCGGCCCATGCCTAGTTTACGTTCCGCTGAAAGTAAACATTGTTCAGAAAAAACACAAAATATAAATGTAATCAGAACATAAAATGCCTAATTACAAAGATGATAAAGAAAAAAGTGTGTTCTCTGTCATTGCGGCTATTTATCTGCTGCAAATGCTGCAGGCTCTGCTTGTATTGGTTGTCGCTCAAGAAAGTTGCTCTTCATTTGCACAAAGTTTAAGGATTCTCAACTTTGTTGCTTCGTTCGACATGCCCACCTGGTCGCCAATGGTCGCTGTCGCTCTGGTAAACAGAGGTCGCGGAAGTCACTCGCTCTCCATTGAAATGAATGGTTGCTTGTCGCTTTGCCACTGCGAGTTGCTCGTAGTGCAAACGCAGCTTTACGCTGCTTGATAGTTTATTCTTACCACAGACTAATAGGATGGTTTACCTAAAAATAAAGTCATCATCATTAACTCAACCTAATGTCACTCCAAACCCTTATGACCACGGAACACAAAAAAATCTATAACTTATGAATCTGAATCTGTGACCCTCCATTCAAAATCTGTTCAACCAAAACTAAATTGTCTTTCGTAGTTTGCTTGGTTTTTCAGCAGCAGAAGAAAGAAATTCCTGCATTTTTGGAGCAATTTGAGGATGGGGTAATGACAGAACTATCTCTTTAAAAGGCCAAATGCAGCATGTAAATTATTGATGATGTGGGTGAACAGAATCACCTGGAATATGAATGCAACGAAGTTTAATTCATCTTTTTTTCCCATAAAAAATCAATAACAAAAATGATTGCCATGCAATTTAGCGAGTTTCATTCATATTTTCATCAATATACATATATAAATACATACATATCACTTAGTACATCTGACATTCATTGCAAAGTGTAAGCATTTAAGCATTTCAGAATGTACTTTTTGTTTTTAGTTAAATAAATACCGTGGCAGGTGCTATATATTATTGTTTGCAAGTGGCTCAATCTTGTCATGCTTTATTACAAGATGTGAACGTAACTCTCAGGTATTTCAAGAATGTGTTTGTGAGGTTTCACCTCAAAACACCTCACAGATCATTTGTTAAACCATACTGCAGATGCCACTTTTTAGGTGGAGACAAAAACATTCATGTTTTCCTGTCTTTTTAAATGCAAATGACCTTTCTTTCCAGAAGAGGGCAGTGCCTTTACAGCTTGAGCCTCGGTTGCTCTCTAACAGCAACTAAAAACATCTATATACATATAAAATTCTTATCAGTTTAAACTGCTGATGTATGTTTTTCTTTTCCCATCACTTTGGGCAGGAAAATCTTAAATTTACAATATTATGAAGTGTATCTTCCTGGAATAAAACTCAACATGGTCCAAGCTAGTGGTGTAACGTATCACAAATCTCACGGCTCGGATCACATTATGGTTTTTATTAACCTATTGGTTAAATAATGTAATTGCTGCCTACAACTTTGATTTTTGAGCGTCAAGTTTAATGCATATGACGGTGATTGTAATCTTTACCATAAACATCAGTGGTTTTATCTAAACTATAAACTGTTATCCCAGTACTTTTGTGTTATTTGACTGTTTTTAACTTTATAACTAACTCAAAAGACTAAAGCCTGAATCTCTTTCTTGATTTTTGCGTTTTTCAAACACAGATTTGAATGCAGCGATTTAAAGGATAATTAAACATATGCAAATCACCATTATTTATAAATTATGTTGTGTGGGTGTTGAGATCCTGATCTTTTAATGATTAATCGTGCAGCTATACACTGAATGCACGAATGCAGGCTAAACAAGTAGTGACAGAAAACACCTTTAATAAGCTAAGAAACCCACCACATCCCGAATAGCCTACAACTTCTTTCGTCATCATTATATTTTACAGGAAAGCCTAAATGCTTTCATACATGTGACTTGAATGATGCAAGAGGTGATCGTTACAAATTTAGGATTATACTACAAGTAGAAAAAAATGTATTAATACGCGGGTCACATGTGTTCTGAACCGTGGGTTGTGATCCGTACGAATCATGGATCAACCGTGATCCGTTACATCCCTAGTCAAAGCACTGACTGATATAGAGGAAAACTGCCTTTAGAGTGGACTTTATAATTTGCAGATATATTTGAATGCTTTTTTATTCTCAAACTGCTAAATTGCTCCCTAAAAGGGATTGAAAATGTAAAGCATATTAAAACCCTTTAAGAAAAAGCGCTTCACTGCCAAAAACAGAACTTTTTATTTTTATTTTTTTTACTCAGATTAATTCTAATTTAATTGATGATCACAGTTTACGGACTTAAAAGCCACCAACATCTTTGTATCTGCTGTCTTTCAGATCCCTCCAGAGTTTGACATCGATTCAGAGCACCTCAGCGACTCCAGCCATACATCAGATTATGCCAAAGAGATTTTTGACTACCTCAAGAAGAGAGAGGTTGGTTCAGCAGTGGGTTCATTGAGGATCTTGCGTGCAGAAGAACAGAAAATGTCAAAATAAGGCTTCTTATTTCCTTTTATTTGCAGGAAAAATTTCTCTTGTGTGACTATATTGTTGATCAGCCAAATTTGAACACTAATATGAGAGCGATTCTGGTGGACTGGCTGGTTGAGGTCCAGGTAAGTTGATGTTTGACAGCTTCCAGGCATGCTGTTAAATGTTGTTGGCGTTTAGTGGCCTAAGCACTGATGCGGCTTTATTCTTGTTCTTTATATTCTGCAGGAGAATTTTGAGCTGAATCATGAGACGCTGTACCTAGCTGTGAAAGTGACGGATCATTATCTGGCCGTGAGCCAGACCAAACGAGAGGCTTTACAGCTCATTGGTTCCACTGCCATGCTCATTGCTTCTAAATTTGAGGTAAGACATATGCCTGAAAGTCACTCCTTTTGACCGACACTTTTCTGGGCTTAGTTGTACTTACTGAATGACTTAGTTCTTCCATTATCTTGCATTCACACTTAAACAACTTGATAAAATGCATTGCTCTTAATGTCCAAATACAGGCATGAATATGTATATTTTCTAGAATATACATGTTTTTTGTGCTGAATATGGATATGCAATCTATTTGGAATAATGAACTTACACTTAATGCATATTATTCTTTCTTTTGTAAATAAATTATAGATATATTTATGTATAATTAGTAATTACAAGTTAAACTCTCTTTAATTTTCTAAAGAGATACACTCAGAAATTATTATTGTTCTTTTTTTGTATTTCTATTCAATTTTATGCAACTACTTTTTGGCAATTTTGTCAAATAAGTCAACATTCAAAATGCACAATCTTCTTCTGCATTTAAGTTACGCAAAAAAAAGTTTGAAACCTTACGCACCTCTAGTTTGAAAAAAAATCTGGAAAATCAGGAGTCAAGCTTTGTTTAGGTGGAAGTGTCGAGTGGCGAAAGAGGGAGGGGTTTGCATGAAAAGGGGAGTTTCATTAAATGAACTAGAGCTGATTTTCACAGCGGCAACACAAATACAGATGCAGGGGAGACAGTGACTACGTGTACATGGACATCAGTAATCGAATTATTTGCCTTAATCTGAATAAGACAATAATATGATGGTGTTTACATGAGTTGCTTTTTGAATGTTCCTTTCATAATCCCGTTTTACATGTTATAGCACATAATTCGATTAAAATCATTGCCGCGCTATCCACATTTCCTCTGGAGTTTCATGTAATTTCGGGTGTTTCATTCTTAATTTGTCGACTTCAACTGCAGTTTGGCACTTTCACTTTCATTCACGAACATTTCATGCATGCCCCCCAGTGACAAACGAGAAATTGGATGCGAGGAACTGCTGGAGGAGTGTAGTTTTAATGTAATTTGATACTGCACGGCGAATGGGAGAAAAAAAACCTCTGCATTTCTCGATGCAGAGACTTGGTAGGTGCAAACAATAACGTCAAACAGCCGTGTGTGTATAGACTATACTGTCACAAAATGCGGCGAAAATCCTACACGACGGTAATAGTTTGATTAAGGTGTTTACTTTCGGAGAGCAGCATTTACAGCAGATTTTTCAGTCCGTAATATTGTAGTGATATTAACGTACTGTAAACTTTAGTAACTAAATCATTTTGGCTAAGGTATGTCTTTAAAAACTGAAAGAGTACTGCTCACAATACTAACTTTGCCATCTGAACAGGCATAAACAAAGAACATTGATCACACACTTACCAGTTCTGTAGGGACAGGACAATCAACACGAACTGGAACCGTGTCTTTTTTAAAAGGAGACGAGCGGCAAATCTGGATTTCACCATTTCCAGATGCTAAAAGCTCTCGGGTAAAAAACTGTTCTTTACAAACATATTTTTGTCATGTGTTAGCAGACCACTGTGCCCTCATCCCAGGAAAATGGAAACAAAACCTTCATCACATTTATAAATACAACACTGACGACCCATGTCTCCGAATAATTCTTCTTCTTCTACTTGTTTTAATTACGGTTGGTAACACAACGTGCGTCTCTCTGTCGTCTGAACACTGTACAGGTAAAAACAGTCTTCGAAGCTATATCATGCATATTAATGAAGTTGCGCCTCATTCACAATAGAGAGCGCTGATTGGTTCGAACCAAGTCTTTCTCATAAATTAATGCTGAAAACTCAAAGACGTCACGTTGTACCGGCCGGTACAGACAGCCAATCTCCACGCTGGAATTTAACCAAGGATCTCATCGCCGTGACGTAGCTTCAAATTGTCTTTTCGAACCGGAAAAACAAAATTGTTTGAAATAACGCAAAAACAAACATATTTCACAAAAAAAGTGAAAATTGGATGTCCTAATAGTGTTTTTAGCAACGTGGGACACATATATGACTGTCAACATCTCAAAAAATGTGTTTTGGTGTTTCGTGACCCTTTAAGTAGTTTAAGGCCCTTAAAAACTATTCAAAATCTTAATGCTATTTTACAAGGTATTAAGTTTTGTATCGTTTTTGATTATATAATGTATAGTTGTATGCTGCATTTAATATGCGAATATTGGGATGCTGTGTAGTTTCTGTGTAGAAATCAATAAAAAAATCCTGCTAGATTTCATGTTAAGCTTATAGCGGTAACCAAGGAAACACTGTTATTGCTCCTGTTGTACAACCGCCACCTGCTGGAAGAGAGTGAATTAGTGATCCTTTGTGTGGATCTTGGTGAAAGTGCAATTGTTTATCTGTGTACAGTAGGCATGTAAGGATTCACCATGAGTCGGTTGAAAATCGATTCAAATATGTGACGATTCAAATCGATACAAATGTTGAATGAATCGCGATATATTTTTGAACAGAGGTGGCGCTGTGGTTACAGGCGCAAGCTTGCTTTACTTGCACATCAGCGGCGAGCAAGAGGTGGGGCGGCAGAGTAAAATGACAGGGGTGAAGTCCGCCAGACAAAACACAAACTGTGTGCAAATACTGCAAAAAGACGTTTACTTAAACTAACAGAACAACGAATATGATGCACATAAACCGTTAGCACAGTGAAAAACTACTGTCACAGACGTCTTTATGCAAAAAAACTATTAATAAGCCAAACCACTTTTATTAAGACCTCCTGTCTCTATCCTACTATATAATTAGTAATTTTATAATCAGTTTTTTATGCTAGTGGCCAGTCACCTGGAGCAGAGGGCCTATTGATCACCTCTGTACACCCTGCTCTCTGGTTTAGGAAAGGCTTTCCTCTCCACACCAGCCATCTCAGTCCCCAGTAAAAGAGTTTTTTTTTTTTGCAGGGGACACTGTATGTGCAAAGACCTCAGCTTATGCCAGAAAACATAGATATGAGTCTTCTTTAGTTTGTATTTTTCTTTTTGGACTTGTTTTTAAAACAGCAATTTAGTTATGGCAGAAAATACATTATTTTGCAAAAAATGTGCAGCATTTAAGAAAAAAATAAAAGGGCTCTTCACCTTAAATTTGTTTCAAATAATTTTGTTTAAAAATCGTGACTAAATCGTGAGATTAGTATCGTGAATTGTATCGAATCGTGAGTCAGGTTAATCGTTACATCCCTTGTGTACAGAAAAAAACCCCACTTTGAAATCCAGCCAGTAAGGTCAATATTATTAGAAATACTTTTTTTGATTGTCTACAGAACAAACCACTGTTTTCCAATGACTTGCCTAATTAACCTAAACTGCCTAATTAACTTAATGTATCTAAATATGCCTTTTAAATTGCACTAAGTGGAATAATGGTATCGTGTAAAATCAGTAGTAAATTATTTTGCACTTTCATCATGCAGGATGTCCACAGGGTCTTAAAAAGTGTTAAAGTCCCAAACTAAATGTTAGGCCTTAAAAAAATCTTAAATCTACTGAAAAATTGTGTTGTAGGTCTTAAATCTTTTTTTAAACGGTTCTAAATTTTCCTTTGTATGGTTGTTGTCCAGACTGGGTAGCTATACATGAACACTCACCAACAATCCATCTCAATAAAATGTTTAACTTTTAACTTGGTGAAACCTGCTGAAACCCTCATCATGGAAAAGACAAAAGAAATTAGTTATTAAAACTTGTTTTAAAATGTAAAAAAAATAAAATAAAACCTTTATTACACAGCACTTGGGGGAAATATTTGAAAAACAATTACAATTTCACAGGAGGGCTAATAATTTTCTCTCCAATTGTTTATGATAAATAATATGTTGATTGAGAATATAAGTTTTCAGATGATTGAAAAAACAAGAATGATATGTTCTAAAATGCAGTTCTGTTATCTAACTGGACATTGCATTGTGTTTTGGGTCGCAGTAACTGCTTTAAACTGTATTTTAACATGCCATGCACAATATACAGTGCATGCTGTGACGAGAATCCTGATGTGTCAGCTGTTAGCCATCATCTCTGTGGTGTGTCCTCACAGGAACGGGCTCCACCCTGTGTAGATGATTTCCTATATATTTGCGACGATGCCTACAAGCGCTCCCAGCTCATCTCGATGGAGATCAGCATCCTGCAGGCGCTGAACTTTGACATCAATATTCCAGTTCCATACCGTTTCCTTCGCCGCTATGCCAAGGTGAGAGACAACACACACACACACACACACACACACACACACACACACACACATATATATATATATACACTCACTGAAGGGACAGGTGGAGCTCTGACACACACCAGGATGAACATCAAGTGTTTGTGTGTGTCAAAGTCAGAGAAAAAGACTATGCAGGGAAGCATGCATTGGATGTCTTTGCTTTTGTCAGGTGTGACCTATTTGTTTCCTCTGTATTCTCTGAGGCGTGTGTGTGTGTGTGAGTGTGTGTGTGAGACAGAGACCGACCGGCTGTTATTGTTTGTTGCTGCTTACTACTGTCAGATCCATTTCCATTTTTAACAGCTGAATTAATTGAGGTTTAGTGAAAAGCACCATGATTTAGCAATGTTTTCATTTGTCGACAGAATGGCTAGTTTTTCTAATCGTTTTTTTGCAAATAAATTAGCTCCTCAAGTGCGCATTGACAAATAATAGCATTATATTCAATTAGAAGAACAGTAATTAAAAGAAGAAAACAAAATTCAAATAATTTTAAATAGTTTCTTGGTTTTCTGAGGAAAAGCCATTACAGCATGCACATAACAGATCATTTTCTCTTTTTCAGGCTGATGTTTTTATTCATGGACTTGCTAAAGGAATTTGTTTTCCAAGTGATCAAGACAGACTGCTTTTAAATGCGGTTGCTGATATATCACAAAAAAATACTTAAGTATAAGTATTTATTTTCTAAACTTCTGCATTTTGGTTTCAGTAAGATAAAAAAAAAAAAAAAGAATTAAAACTTTTTGAAATTAATCAAAAGTAACACAAAAATGATGAAACAATTCCATTTCAATTAAAAAAGGATTGAAAATTATGGATCAGGAAAGTGTTATATTATGTATACTGTTTTTTTTTTTTTAACCCCTATACAAAATAATAAACGTCTAAAAAAAGAAACAAACAAAACAATAAAATAGAAAATAACATTTTATATTAAGTTATTTTAAAATGTTTCCTGCTTTATTGTTATTTTATTTGAAATAAAAGTTCCTTGTTAAGCAAAAAATATGTCTTTCAAAACATTGAAAAAAATTACCCTACATATTATGTACAGCTATGGGAATTTATTTATTTTGCATACAATAAAAAACAAAACAAAGGTGCAATATTTTCATATGTTAATATTCATTTTTAGATCAACAGTACCATTTTTTTTTTTTTACTTCAGAATAATTCAGTCACAAAAAATACAACATTCTGTATTATTCTGATTATTCGCAGTTTCCAAAAATGAAAGGCTCAATACTTTAACAATAATTTTATTTGAAATTTTAAAGAAATCTTAATTAACTTTTATTTAATAAAACATACAATTTTACTCAAACCCACACTCAAATGGGCACTTAAAGTAAAAATGAAATCAAAACTAACCATAGGATTTTGTTAGCTCACATTTCCAGTTTTGTCGTGAACAATTCATCAGTGCATGTCATTACAAGGGCAAGCTATTTATTTTTTTTCTTAATCTAAAAAAGTCTGAAAATGCACTTCCTGTTTGTTTTCAGTTAAATTCTCAGATTACATGATTTTGAGGTATTGGGTGCGGTTAATATACTAACATACAACCCTCCAACTGTCAGTTTTGACAACAAACAGAAATGGGGAGGAAGAGGAGGAGGAGTCTGTTAGGTTGTAATAACTATTCTAAAACCCATTTCCTGATCTTTCTGAATGAAATGCAAACTTTACTACATCCAATCAGCTCGCAGCAGAAAAAAGCCACCCCCACTGTATTCTCATTCAATATTCCGTTTCTCCAGGAACAAAAAAATGGACTTTAAATTCATGTGGACTTTAGATTTGTTTCCGTACCAGTATTTAAGTTAGTATCTTTTATTTTTTTCTGACTTGCATTTTACACTCCAGAAGATGTTTACATTTTAAACACTTTCCTGCTACGGCTCACTGGAGCATTCCTTTAGAAATTGTCCACTGAATTTGCCAAGTACAAAACCTGCAAAATCCTGTAGGGTTGAATGATTTGTGTGTACTTTTTCTGCAGGGTATAACTCTGCTACTGACCAGTGTTTTTTTTTTTTTCTGTAGACACATATAATTTTGCCTCTCCTCTCTATGCACTTCATTGTATTGACGTTCATTCTGGCTTGTGTGTGCGTGTGAAATGTGATGATTAATGTTCTCTTGTTTCCTGGCAGTGTGTGAATGCAGGTATGGACACACTGACTCTGGCGCGCTTCATTTGTGAGCTGAGTTTGCTGGAGATGGAGTTTGTGCCTGTAAGAGCGTCTTTACTGGCCTCTGCTTGTCTGCTCATCGCTCTGGTTACGAAGGATCTGGGAGGATGGGTATGTGTGTTTACGTTTGTGCTTTTTTAAAATATATTATATCCACAAGCACAGAGCTCCTGAATTCTACAGTATATTTCCACAAAACGCCATTGTTTCTTGGTGATACACAGTGAGTTTAGCATTCCTGTGTGCTTTTCTGATAACGTTAAATGAGCGACAGGTTTGTGATGAGCTACTGACTTATTATTATGGATGCGAGTTTCACATTCAGACATTCACACCCCATCCAAGTACTGGGTTGGATTGTTGTTTAAAGGTATAGTTCACCCAAAAATGAGTATTTGCTGCCTTAGGGGCTGATCAAACTGGATGCGCTTTTCTGTTGTGAAAATGCGAGGTGCAGGCGAGGCGCAATGCCTTTTTTGTTGGTTGTTTATTTATTTAATGTTAGATATGTCTTGAAGACATTAACTTCAGATTTATGCCACCAATAAAAGGCTATATTCTTAAGAAATGACAAGCACAATGGGATCAGTGCTCAGAAAATACACTTTTTGAAATCCAGCCATTAATAGGAAGTAAATCACACAATTGTTTTTAAAACTCAAGACATGATGTGATTGTTTGCACAAGATGCCGTATCGGACACATCAGACACATTTACTTAAGGAGAACAACCTCCAAAATGTCAATATTGAAACAAAGCAAACTGTTAAACATATACTTGTGGAATGCCCTATTTTTAATGTTATCGGACAACAATTTTTATCTGGCGAGACTTTAAATGAAATATTTTTAAATGTGAATCCTTCCAAAATTGTTCAATTGTTTTCAAATGTAAACCTTAAACTGTTTTAGATTTTTATCTTGTATTTTATCTTATGTTTTTTTTATTGTTGTTGATGTCTTTTTATTGTAATATTTTATTAATATTATTATAGAAAAGTTATATTTATAAAATGTTGTAAATTTGATCAGTTTTTTTTGCAAGAGAAGCAAATATAGCAATAAATTCAAAACTCTCTCTCGCATGATAACTTTCAGGCTCTGATTGCAGAGAATGTGGATTAAAGGTAGTACTGTTGAAAATGATTCAGTTTCAATTGTTCTGGTTCATAACACATTTAAAATATGTGTTCGTGATTTTTCCGCCATGTGCTTTTTGAAGCCCAAAGTGCAGCCACCTAGCTATTAACTTTCTTTTAATACATCAACAAGGACCGTGGTTTATTATTATTTAATTAACAGCAAATTAATTTAGGCTGGAATCATTTTATACCTTATAATTTGATTCAAATGAATTCTTGGGGTCATGATTTAATAAAAAATAGGATCTTGCTTTTCAGAAAGGTTTAAACTGGTTTCCAGGTGGCTGTTTAGTGTTATTTTTGTTTTTCTATTTGATTGTAATAGACAGGTCATGAAACATTCAAAACATTGAGATTTTAAAGGTCTCGTGAAGTGCTTTGAAATGTGCATTTGTTTGTCATTTTTCCGAAAGTGACAAACTACAATCTTTACATGTTTATATCAGTTTTATGTTTTCTAATAACGAATTTTGTCACTGTTTTAAAGCACACTAGCTAATAGGTATCCTTAAATTTAACAGACTGAAACTAACATCCCAAAAAAATTATTTTAATTTCACGAGACCTTTAAGGCAACGACAAAGGTATTTTGGAGGTTGTTTACGCAACAAAATTTTAAAGCAAAAACTGGAAAAGTTTTATGCGTTTTGCCTGTTTGTTTACATGACAACAGCATTTTGGGCACTGAAAAAACAGCACCATTGTCATGTCCGTGTAAACACCTGAAAACTATCTTCTCTGAAAACACTGTTATGCACTACATTACAAATGTGTTGAATTAAAGCAAGTGTGAGCAAACATACACACCAATAGCAGAGTACACTATAGTGTTTTTGTTGCTCAAGTGTTTGCTTCATCAGCATAGTGTGGATTTACTTCACATTACAACCAACAGCATTATACACACATGACAAATTATAAATAAAAATCAGTGCAGATGTGCCCCAAACATGTGGTACTTTTTACAAACAAGGTGTCAGCACCAAATACTGGCCTGACATACGTAAAACAGCATTTATGGCTGTTTTGCGGATATGTGTAAATGGAGCTAATTTTGAAAACACTGTTGTGTAAAATGAATGTATAAACATTAGTGCACTGAAATCACATAACTGAGCTGGGGGCATCCCAAGTCCTGGTCCCGGCTCGTGTACCTTTCCCGTTTCCAATCCCCCCTATCTCTCCTACTTCAAGTTCTGTCAATATGTACTGTCATATCAAAATTAAGGCAAAAATACCAAATATAACTCTTTGGGGAAAAAAACGCTTAAACGTTCACGCATTCATTTACATTCTCTCCAGATGTCGTTTCCTTCTTATACTCAATTATTGACAGCTTGAAGGCTTTTTCCTCTCACACCTTGAAATATTTGCAAGCATCTTAATGTTAACATTGGTTATGCAACACTCATTAGAATCCTGAGCTTCTCAGAAGTCTGTGTGTGTGAAGGTTTTGACTGAGGTCTCTGTTCTGTTTCCAGACGCAGTGTTTACAGTTTCACTCGGCGTACAGTGCAGAGGATCTGGCGCCTGTGGTCAGAAAACTCCATCACATGCTCAGTAGCCCAGCGGACAGTAAACTCGCCGTCATCAGGAGCAAGTATGCACACAAGTAAGTCATCAGTGCACTTTTATTTAGCATATTCTTCATCTGAACAGCAGGTTCTTTGTGTCTGCAGGTATTTTGTGCTCATCCTTAATTACCTCAGGATTATTAAAGTATTGTGACCAATTACCAGCTGAAATAGGAAAGTGGGTGTTTTTGTATTTATTTGTTTTTTTACGCATTCTTCATTTGCCTTATTTCGTTTGTAGCAAACTAATGATTGGTGAGAGTGAGTTAATAGCCAAGCTGTCAAACTGACATTATCAGAGAAGGAATGCCATTTCAGAGCGTTGGCAAATTTTCAGATTTTGATTAAAGACTACATAGACAAACCTTATGTATTTTTTCTGTGGATTAACTTGCACAGATTAATTCCTTACCTCAAGAATAGCAAAATGAGCTAACAAAACAAATAGCGTTGAGTTTGATTCCATGGTGACTTAAAGTATCCAGATGAACCATACTAAACCCTAAAATCGGGGTTATACAGAAAGATCTGTATATACAGATTGTTATAAAATTTTTATTTAAAAAAAAATAATAATTTTGTCAAAGCCATTAAAATATACTTTGAACTGTAGGACACTTGATGAGTGTGTTTATGGTCTAAAAGTTTGTTGTCTGTCTGTTTCTGAAGTTGCATCCTATGTTTTAATTTAATGTTTTGTTTTCAAAAAAGTTGCTTTAAAATTAGCTCGCAAGCTTTCCAAGAATAATTTTATTTTCATTTTATATGTATAATATAAATAATGACTTTTCGATTTATGTAGATTTTATTTACCCAAAACATTGTAAAGCATGTTTAACAACACATTTTATCTAAAAGCTGTTTCTTAAAAAATGAATATATATATATATAAATTGTGGCAATGTTAAATTATATCTATGATAAACTATCATTCCTGTTGTGTTTATTGTTTGAACTTTTTTCCGATTTTTTTTTTTTTTTTTTTTTTTTTTTTTTTTTTTTTTTTTTTTTTTCAAAAGTTTTTACAGTTTAGTTTAATCTGATTTGCAGCCAAGGAAGAGCATCCACCAGTAAAACATACGCCAGAGTAGTTGGCGGTTCATTCTGCTGTGGCAACCTTTAATAAAGCATGAAATAAGCCAAGATAAGTGAATGAAGGGGAAAACGTAGCAAAATTTTATGTATGACATTTTAATAGTTATATTTGTTTACCCTCAAATGCAACAGCAATATTTACGGACATGTCTTTATTTCTAAAATGCCATTCAAATGCATTTTAACTGCAGGACTTTGTGTGGGTTTATGGTCTCAACATTACCGTCTACTGTTTTAAAAGTTTACACCACATTTGACAGTTTTGATAAAGAAAATCTATTGTGTCTATTTAAAGTTTTCGGCCTTGCGAAGAAAGCATTCGAGGCAAATTATACTTTGGTTTAATGGTGTAGTGAAATTCATGTGAAAAAAAAATGCTTATCAGAGTCTGAGCATGTCTGCTGTGTTGTTTTGAAGCTCTTCCCAAACCTGATTGGCATTTTGACGTGTTATTTAATGTTATGCCTGCCTGAAGCAGATGGAAAGCATTTGACTAATGAAGCAGTTTGATTATATTCAACTTTTGTAGATTATGCTGTTTAAGTTTATTTATATATTTTCTCACTTATTTTTTTACAGGGTTTTCTTTGAAGTTGCATTGATCCCCACAGTCAATCTGGAGAAGCTGGAAGGGTTTTTGAAGTGAGCTGAAGAAAATCTTGTTTTTCAGACAATGTAAATAATTATATTTAACTTTGTATTTTAATCTTTTGAAATAAAGTGTTTATGTGTAAATTTACATAAGGTATATGCATGTTTTCCACTGTAAATTTGGTTGCTTTCACAAACCATGTAATTCTGCTTGTAAATGTAAAAAAAAAAAAAAATCAGCTGACCAAAACACAAACCAGTTGTTTTAATAATATATTAGGTCATTTAGATTTGTTTTGTTATTAAACGTTGTTACTAAAATGGCATTTTAATGCTTAATCTTGTATATATGTTTTTGTCTACTTTGTATATTTCGATGTACCGCTTCAATTACTGTGTTTTTTGAAACACTATGGTTGATTAAAAAAGTTATTTTTCTGATTCTTGCATTTCATTTAGTTGCTATTTTCAAATGTAAAAGGTTATTCACCTCATTTATCCTCAAGCTCATTTATTCACATTTTTCCAAATTAAATTTGTCCATCTTTGCATTTAAAAATATTCAAAAAGTTAATGAAAGGGGTTAAAAATCTGTAAATCCATATGAATTTAAGGAAAACGGTTCATTTTTGCTTGCCAGTCGGCGTGTTTAAGCTTCTACAAAAACTAGTGAGATTTCTTATTGGCCGCCAAATAATTAGTTAAAGTTATTTTTTTTATTTTTTTTTACATTTTGATATACAAAATTAAACATGAAAATCCAGAAAATGTAGAAAATAAAAAGTAAATAACATTATGGACTGAAGAATTATGAAAATGTTATTTAAACTAATCAAATAATTTTTGTTTGTAATCAAAGTAAAATCTGATTATACAGATTTGTTGCTTTTCAATTGCTTAACCATTCATTCATTCATTTTCTTTTCGGCTTAGTCCCTTTATTAATCCGGGGTCGCCACAACGGAATGAACCACCAACTTATCCAGCATATGTTTTGCAAACTCCACACAGAAACGCCAACTGACCCAGCCGAGGCTCGAACCAGCGACCTTCTTGTTGTGAGGCGAACGTGCTACCCACTGCGCCACCGTGACGCCCATTGCTTAACCAATAGTGTGTTTAATTCTTAGCCCATACTGTGGTACGCAATCTTTAAAAACATTTTTTTTAACTTCCCATGACTATATACAGATGAATCTGAGGATGATACATTTGACACCTTATGTTTTCAAGTTTACTATGTTGGTATTTTCCTATTTTCCCCTCATGTTCTCTCGTAAAAATGTTCTCATCTTTTTGACTATTCTAGACTCTATAATAAGTTGGCCTTAATGGAGAAAATATATTCTACCCATTTACTCATTAAATTTCTCAGACTTAAGAAGATTCATTGTTTGCCCTTTCATCTTGTAGATTTCAAAAACTATTTCAAATCAGTCACTAATTTGAGGTATGCTGAGTTCTAATCATTTTCTGGTTACATCCTTTTTACAGGCTGCTTAAACTCAGTTTTTTTTTTCTTCTTTTAACAGGATTTGTGAGGCCTAAATTTGAATTCAATATGAGTATGGAATATATTCTCTAAGCACTTATGAATTTCTTGCCAATACGCCTACATTTTTAAACTTCCAGAATATGTTTATATGGTTCGCTTCATTAAAGCCACACAATCTTCAGCCGATTTTTGTTTTAAAACTTGTATCAAAATTTCATCATTTACTTTCTCTTCACTTGTTTCTAACCTATTTGACTTTCTTCTGTTAAACACAAAAGAAGATATTTAAAAAAATGTTGGAAATCTGTAACCATTGACTTCCATAGTATTTGTTTTCCAGGCAATGGTTACAGGTTTTCAGCTTTCTTCAGAATATATATTTTACAAAATAAAGAAACTTTTAAAGAAGGTTTGGAATCACTTGAGGGTGAGTAAAAAGTGAGTACATTTTCACTTTTAGGTGCACTATCTTTTTAAGCTTTTATGTTAATATGTGGGAAAAGACCTTAAAAAAGGGAGAGTTCACTCAAAAATGACAATTTACTCTCCAAACATTTCCAACACAAAAGAAGATATTTCGAAGAAAACTGAAAACCTGTAACCATTGACTTCCATAGCTGGAAAAACAAATACTAGGGAACTTAATGGTAACAGGTTTCCAACATTTTTCTAAATATCTTCTTTTGTGGTTAAAAGGTGAGTAAATAATGACCGAATTTTCATTTTTTTGGGTGAACTCTCTCTTTAAATGAAATCTGTTCATCATATGAAGTGATTGTGTCTCTTTAAAAGACTGATTAAACCACTTGATTCATATAGATACATTTTTTAATCAATAATTTTGAAGCATCAGAGTTTTGAGTAGTTAAACAAACTGTCATCAGAGGAACAGAAACCCCTGGGTTTTATGTTGAGTAAACAAGGAAAGAATGGTCATTTTGGGTGAACTAACCTCAACATTTCACAGTTTAATCAGTAGGAGGCGTCGTGTTGCCAGATCCTCCATCATCATCACCATCGATCATGTTTGTCTGCATTCAACCGCATGTCTTTCCAACCCCACTCAATCATTGCGCCTATATAAAATAATAAATAACCTCGATCGCACTCATCCCCAGTGATTATTGAATGTAGGAAACCACTCTTGTTTATCTTAAGAGATTGTCTGGCGATTTTGTTGTCCAAACAGCCTCTGTGACGTCTGCTGGTCGCTTTTGGATGCAACTCGAGTCACAGCTGTGAGTCTGGCCAATCCATCACAGCCAACGGCGAATAACAAACCTCTCGGACCTGCTTCTGCTTGCTCTTTTTTTTCTTCTTTTTCTTTCAGTTATTCATGTGTATTTCTCATGTGTGGATTGAAAGGGGGAAAGACGGCCTTTGATTAGCATAAGTCTTCTCGACTTGCTCATTGGGATGGCAGAATGCTGATTGCTTGTCTTCAGGGCTTTAAAGGCAGATGTTTCTAATCCTTGTTGTTATATTCCACTCATTGATGTTTGTGCGTTTAGGTCCCAAATGGCGTGTTTCTGTGCGCATTGCTATCGGTCATCAGCACACTTTGATCACTGACCGATTGGATGCTGGGGTTCTGCCTTCACATGTTTAGGCCTATACGCTGTGATTATAAGTGGCAATGATGGGATCTGTTTATACAGTCTCTGGAACACCACCAAACATTGGCACAAGCAACAAATACTTCTCACTCTACTGAACGATATGTGTATATATGTATTTTTGTATGTGGACATAGTTTTATTTGTCATATATGAAAACATCTTTACCTGTATAACTGGATTTGGATGCTTTGGGCAAGAGGGAGGGGGTTAAAATCTAAAAACAAAAACAAAAATAATTTCATGTGCCTTTTTTACAATAATAAATGTAAGAAAAAAGGAAGGGCAATAAATTTGTTTACAGCTAAGTAATGGCCATTTATATTCAGAATGCTTAAATATTTGTGAATAAATGTCTGTGTGACTCTATTCATTGGGATTAGAGGGCCAACACATGAATATCTGGCACAGTGAAAAGGGAGGAGCCATCTGTTGAGTAATGTTTTTATCTTTATGTGATATTCTGTCAGCCTGTTCAGAAATCTCATAGAGCACTGAGAGCTGTCAGAATATAGCTCATTAATATTCATGACTGGTCCAAATATGGTCAATATGGAGCTTCTGATTCTAGTGGTAATTTATGGAGTAATGAATGAGCATATAAAATGTTTTCTGGATATTTTTTTTAATTTACATAAAACACACACCTACAGTCGTGGCCAAAAGTTTTGAGAATTACATAAATATTAGAAATTGGAAAATTTGCTGCTTAAGTTTTTATAATAGCAATTTGCATATACTCCAGAATGTTATGAAGAGTGATCAGATGAATTGCATAGTCCTTCTTTGCCATGAAAATTAACTTAATCCTGAAATCATTGTTCTTCCATTGTTAACCATGGTGACCTGCAAAGAAACGTGTGCAGCCATCATGGCGTTGCATAAAAATGGCTTCACAGGCAAGGATATTGTGGCTACTTCAAGAGTTCGCACTTTGATAATGCTCGACTATGATAGCAGATTTGGCATGCTGTCCTGGGAGAGAACCCTGAGCTCGGAGATAGATGAGCCCAAGGTTCCTGCCTGGTCAATGAGCATTAGGAGGGATACGAGATCAGGTGTTTCTCGAGAGCCCCCCAAAGAGCTATTGACTCGGGACAGCAGCCATGTATTCGGAGAACGCCCCCCAAAAGGCTGAAAGAGGTACTATATCCGGCTGCTGGATATAGCGGTTGGGAAGGAGGAAGAAGAAGAGAGAGGGCGGTGACGTGACTCGAGCTCGAAGTCACAGCTCAGGAAGTTGAGCTATTAAAGGCTGGCTCTAATGGGAGTCGGGGAAAAGGGATTGGGCGGTGAAGACTCCTTTTAGAGGGTGACGAGGGAAGCTTGGGGTGCCAGCATGGTGCTGACATGCGTCCGCGAAAGTGGGTATGTGCGGACGCATATCTACATCATACGCATACGCCCGCTCTCGCGAGCAAGTAGCAGGCATGCGACGCTGGGGAAGGGGAAGGGGCAGTGACGTGACTCGAAGCTCGAAGTCACAGCTCGGGTAAGATGAGCTATTAAAGGCTGGCTCTGGCAGAAGTCAGTGAGGGAGGGAGGGTATGGAGACTCCTGAGAGCGGTGGGAAGGCTAGGCGGGGTGGCGGGGGACTGCTGAAGTTATGATAGGAAGAAACAAAGCTGATGCATTGGGTGATTTATGGTAATATCATCTCTGAATAAGAAGGGACGGGAGTCAGATGTGGGATGGTTGTTGGAGGCAGTTCTGTTTCTGGAGCCAGTTGCTGAGTTTTCTGAAAGGGAGGTGAGAGAGAAAATAAGCCATTTATTTATTATTATTATTATTATTAATAATATAATTTTTTATATATATATATATTATTATTATTTTTTTTTAACTATTGTCGAAGGGAATGTCCGTTTGATGGACAGTGCTGTTGTGGCGAGGGTGATCCTGGAATATTTCTGGCGGAGTCTGGGGGAGGTTCAGTTGGGGCTTTCTTGCTGTTTATTTGACAGTCCGGGTTGATCTTATTCTGGCAGAGAGATGGTGGGTTGAGGGTATGGAGCGTGGCATGGGCTAGTATCCTGTAGGTTCCTCTTGAATGCAGGGTAGTGACGTAGTGGTGTAGTAGAGTTTTAACCCTTAAATGATCCTGTAAATTTGCTTAAAATGCAAATGTATCTACTGCTGAGTCAATGGATGAAACACTACTCCATTCGTCAGAAATGTCCTCTAATTCATCACTGTCGAGCGGGAAGTTGTTTGCTCGTTTCCTTGCCATTATACCACCGACCAACTTGCACATGTAAACTCTCTCGTGACGCTCCTTGTGTATGGAATGGACGCATGAGTTGCCATGGCATGATACAATTAGATTTCTACTCAATGATTTTTTTTTTCTATGATGTCATCAAAACCCTGGACTCATTTACTCAGTACTTAACTACTTTGATCGTAGTGAAAAATAACTATGCTTAGTATATTAACATTAATATCACAAGCTTATCTGGCCAAAGTCATATTCAAGGTCATTGCAACTTCTTAGTTAATGGCGAACTGCATTTTCATGCATACCATTTCTCTACTGTACTTATGAAAACAGAGACTGTTGTACTTGTTTACCATTGCACTGTTTCAATCTCACGATTTTCTGAGCTCAGGAATCGGTTGGCGCTGCGTGTTCAGCTCCTCCCCCCTCCACACTGAGCTCATTAATCTCCAGAATTTAAACAGAGCACTTATTTGTTTACATTAATTATTTAAATTTATATTACGTGCGTTTATCTAACCCTGTAAAAATACTATACCTTACATTGTCGCTGTTGAACTCATGTCCCAGTAAGTACCCAATGTTTTTTATTTCCTTACGTTTCTCTTTAAGAAATCTATTATTTCCTTTCTCTCTTCTCTTATACTTTAAGCACTCGTGTTTAACATGCTCAATTGTTACTCGTTGTGACTGAGTTGGTCCATTCACGTCAAAGAGAGGGCGGGACTGATTCTCGTTGTGAAGCTCCTTGGATGTTGGTGGTTTGTAGCACTTCTTTGATCCAGCTATTGGTTCAATGACATGTCAATCACAGTGTGCAGAGGTCGGCGGCCATTTTGTTTTCAAAATAGTAGTAATGTTTACGTACGTTACTCTCCCGAACGCGTTATAGATTTAGTGGTTCGGGATACTAGTTTGAAATGATAGCATTGTATTCCGTGGATGTTTATAAACGAATAAGTGCGATATGGACTGATATGGATTCTTGCAGTGGAGAATATGGATCTGTGGACGGACGGGAGGCTTGAAGGGTGAGTTTCTTCAGTTATTGTCTTCCTTGGTTGTTGTCAGAAGTTCGGCTTATGCAACGGCTCAGATGCCGGAATCTCTGATGTCTGAGGGATTCTGACAGAGTTCGTGGACTGTCAGCTTGCTGGAGATTGGGTTGAAGGTATGCGTAGGATGAGCATGGGAAGAGCAGGAGGTGGTGTAAATTGGAAGGAGAGGAAGATCTTTGACGGCGTTGTGGTTGACTTGTAGAAGAGCTGGTGGGCCAGCTGTTTTTTGCGGGGCTTCGGGCTTGATTTGTAGTCCTGGTGAGGCTGGGGTTTCCAAAAATGAAGATAGGGAATGAAATTTAGGCAGGATATTTATAGTGATTCATAATGATCTGATAGGTTAGCTAATGATTAGCGATAGGTATCAGCTGTAGTCGTTCATATCACGTGCTCCTCTTGAAATTAGTTTGTGAAACTTCACTAAGATTGCACCTAAAGCAACAATTTATAGGATCATCAAGAACTTCAAGGAAAGAGGTTCAATTCTTGTTAAAAAGGCTTCAGGGCATCCAAGAAAGTCCAGCAAGCGCCAGGATCGTCTCCTAAAGAGAATTCAGCTGCGGGAATCGGAGTGCCACCAGTGCAGAGCTTGCTCAGGAATGGCAGCAGGCAGGTATGAGCGCATCTGCACGCACAGTGAGGCGAAGACCTTTGGAAGATGGCCTGGTGTCAAGAAGGGCAGCAAAGAAGCCACTTCTCTCAACAAAAAACATCAGGGACAGATTGATCTTCTGCAAAAAGTATGGCGAATGGACTGCTGAGGACTGGGGCAAAGTCATATTCTCAGATAAAGCCCCTTTCCGATTGTTTGGGGCATCTGGAAAAAGGCTTGTCTGGAGAAGAAAAGGTGAGCGCTACCATCAGTCCTGTGTCATGCCAACAGTAAAGCATCCTGAGACCATTCATGTGTGGGGTTGCTTCTCATCCAAGGGAGTGGGCTCACTCACAATTTTGCCCAAAAACACAGCCATGAATAAAGAATGGTACCAAAACACCCTCCAACAGCAACTTCTTCCAAAAATCCATCAACAGTTTGGTGAAGAACAATGCATTTTGCAGCACAATGGAGCACCGTGCCATAAGGCAAAAGTGATATCTAAGTGGCTCGGGGACCAAAACGTTGAAATTTTGGGTCCATGGCCTGGAAACTC
The DNA here is from genome assembly GCA_903798115.1 of Danio jaintianensis. NCBI lineage: Eukaryota > Metazoa > Chordata > Actinopteri > Cypriniformes > Danionidae > Danio > Danio jaintianensis. The sequence continues at coordinate 20,745,309 of CAIGQV010000818.1, read as the reverse complement.
CCCAGATCGTAATCCCATTGAGAACTTGTGGTCAATCCTCAAGAGGCGGGTGGACAAACAAAAACCCACTAATTCTGACAAACTCCAAGAAGTGATTATGAAAGAATGGGTTGCTATCAGTCAGGATTTGGCCCAGAAGTTGATTGAGACCATGCCCAGTCGAATTGCAGAGGTCCTGAAAAAGAAGGGCCAACACTGCAAATACTGACTCTTTGCATAAATGTCATGTAATTGTCGATAAAAGCCTTTGAAACGTATGAAGTGCTTGTAATTATATTTCAGTACATCACAGAAACAACTGAAACAAAGATCTAAAAGCAGTTTAGCAGCAAACTACTGAAAACTAATATTTGTGTCATTCTCAAAACTTTTGGCCACAACTGTACTATGTAGATATCAGCAGTGTTGGGTACGTTACTTAAAAAAAGTAATAAATTACAAATAACTGATTACTACTGGAAAATTGTAATTTAGTTACATTACTAATTACTTCATGTAAAAAGTAATCAGATTACTAGTTTTGTATTAGTTTTAAAACATATAAAACATTAAAAAAAAATAGCAAATAAATTGCAGCTCTTTCAGTAATTTAATATTCACTGAAAAACATTACAATGGGTTTAACACAGCAGTTTGACAAATTCAAATGATTTAAAGAGATAGTTCGGCCAAAACTTAAAATTCTTTCATCATTTACTTAATCTTCACTTGTTCCAAACATGTGTCTTTTTTTTTGTTCTTTTGAACACGAAAGAAGACATTTTGAAGAAAACTGGATACCTGTAACCATTGACATTCTTTAAAAATACCCACATACTATGTCTACAGTTGTGGAGACAAACTGTAAACGCTCAAATGTTGAATACGTGAAATCTGGAATACGTAAGCATGCCGCATGCTCGCCACTCCAAATATGGAAATAACAAACTTGAGCACGCAAAAGACACGATATGTGAATGGGCCCAAGAAGCTATGCTTCTTTTCCCATTTTAAAGTTACCTTCACTCCTGATCCTGCACAAAAATCCAATTTAGGCTGTTAAGTTGGGCTGCTGTATTTTTGGGCGCCGGTGTCCTCATAGGTGATGAATATTGTCCTAGAATGCTTTGGAGTGCTTGAACAAGTTGTTGGTCGAGTTAAAAGCAGTCGATAGTTCTTTAGAAACTGGACATAGACTGCATTTCACAGCAATATTTTTGTTTTTACGCTCAATGAGATCAAAGTACTGTCTGTATTTCCACTTGAAGAAGCAACCACTCTCATCAGCAGTTACTTCAGCTCGCGTTCTCCAGCAATTTAAAAGCGAATGCTTATTAACTGAGGATGCAGCAGAAAAAAACAAATATTGTTTTCTAAAATCTATATTTGTAACATTCATTCATTCATTCATTTTCTTCTCTTCTTAGTCCCTTTATTAATCAGGGGTAGCCACAGCGGAATGAACCGCCAACTTATCCAGCATATGTTTTACGCAGCGGATGCCCTTCCAGCTGCAACCCACAAATAGGAAACACCCATACACTCCCATTCACACACATACACTTTATTTGTAACATAAGTAAAACAATTACACTGACTTTAACTGTAATCAAATTACAAAGATTTAAAATGCAATTCGTTACATTACTCCGTTCCCCAAAAATGTAATTAGAATACAGTAACGTGTTACTTTGGAATGCGTTACACCCAACTCTGGATATCAAACCTAAGGCAATGTCCACGCTAATACTTTGTTTAAAAATGCATATTTTTCTCTCCACTTTGGCCTTCAGTCCACACTGAGACGGCGTTTTTAGGAAACGAAAATTTATCTTTTTGAAAACACAGTCCAAAGTGGATAAATTTGAAATCACCGTTTTCGTGTTGCAGTGTGGACTGTGAAAATGGAGGCTTTCGAAAACAATGATGCATTTTAGTCATGTGACGCATTCAGCTAATATGGTCGATATTGTAAAGCAGATTTTTTGGATGCTGTCTGTATTGAGATTTATTAATGTCAGTTTGTACATGATCCATATTGCCTCAACATTTTAAAGGGATAGAATTAAATAAACACCGGGTGGATATGCATTTAAATGCGTTTTATAAGAATTTTAATTTGTTTTAGTGTGAATGATGGAAAGAATTGAAAACGATTGTGGACATGGAGCGTTTTTAGACCCAAGTAGAACATTAAACAAGATTTTTTAGCTGAAATTGTGGTCTTTTGTGATTCATAAATTAGACATTTTTCAATGGCCACTTTGAGAGACAAAAAACATAGATAGAAAATAACCGAATTAAAAAAGCTACCTATGTCTTGGAACGCCTGAGAATAAAGAAATTAACAGCAAGTTTTCATTTTTGCATGAACTATCCCTTTAAGTGCAGACATTTGTCTTATAATGTATTCTGTGAAAATGCAAGAGCAAGGATTCTGATTGCTAAAACAGTAGAATATCAAATAATTGCAATTTAGCTGACATCAATTTATACACGACAATCTCATGCTTTTTAGCTTGTTTTTGAACCAATTACTCCAATTGCTGCACATTGGTTGTCACCTCACACACGTTCGGCACGCAACCTCCTGTTTATCTCTGCTGAAACAGACATTCAATATTTGAATATCATTTTTTGAACGGTTTTCCTGTCATTTTCTCATGGACTACTGGGGCAATTGGGTCGCATCCACGATCGTTCCTCCCCCCCCAAAAATAAAATCAAGAGTGTTGAGCCACAAACGCTTCACGGAGCAAATTACCTCAAAGACAGAACAGAAGTGTTTGCCTTAGCCAGCTTACTACAAATGAAAATTCATTAATCAAGTTATGAGAAGCATTGCGAACACATGCAGCTCTGATGGGACACGTAAACATGGCAGTTACATAACAGCAGGCAGCAGCTGCGTCAGTTAGAGGTGAAAAAGATCAACCAAGATCATAATGAGACTGTGACTTGCTGCCGAGCTTACTAATGGCTCTATCATACATGCATGAATCCGTTTAATGGACATGTAAAATACGTGAATGAGGTCAATGATGTGTACCCAACATCATCTGGTCTGCACATCTGTCTCGGTGACTAATCACCAGAGCCGGCGCTACAGTAATGCATCTGTCCCGCGACTTATAGCCTGTAATAGATTCCCCTGTGTCTCATCAGTGTCTTTTCTTCGCTGACATAAATGATGACATTTCTAACCATTTAAAATAAGATTCTAATTAAAATCATTGGGGCCATTTAGCGTCAAGCGTTTTCCCTTCTGAAGAGTTAAGAAATTAACATTTGATGGAATAACCCATTTTCAATCACAAACAAATGGAAATAGGCTATTTGCTATTCTGACCAGTTGCCATTTTCATGTTCATTCATTTTGCTTCGGCTTAGTATCTATTTCAGAGATCGTCACAGCGGAATGAACCGCCAACTATTCCGGCATATGTTTTTCGCAGCGGATGCCATTCCAGCCTCAACCCAGTACTGGGAAACACCCATACACACTCATTCACACACACGCTCATACAGTACGACCAATTTTGTTTACCCAATTCACTTATACTGCATGTCTTTGGACTGTGGGGGAAACTGGAGCACCCGGAGGAAACCCACGCGAACACGGGGAGAACATGCAAGCTCCACACAGAAATGCCAACTGACCCAGCCGGGACTTGAACCAGCCACCTTCTTGCTGTGAGGTGACAGTGCTAACCACTGAGCCACCGTGTCGCCTATGATATATTTTAAAAACAAAATGTTTGTAATGTTGTGATTTTCCCTCTAGATGTTTTGGTTTATGGCTTAAGTTACAATGCTTCAACAATGACTTTTTAAAATCCCTATGGGAAAAATTAATGGAAAAATGGTTCCTGACCAGAACCAGAAGTGCTGAAATGTGGCTGGGCACTAATACACTCTATGGTTACTCCTCTTGGAGTGAACAGTAACTACTTTCATCATTTATTCATGTTGTCCCAGAAGATGTATGACATTTTTCTACAGTTGAATCACTTTAAGTTTAAAATAAAAGCATTTTTGCACACATGCCATCGTTTCACTTCAGTAGACTATTTCTTTCTTTCTTTCTTTCTTTCTTTCTTTCTTTCTTTCTTTCTTT
>CAIGQV010000818.1:20713758-20737001 GCA_903798115.1 Danio jaintianensis | reverse complement strand
GTCTGTCTGTCTAATCTAAATACGCCTGAAGTTCTGTCTTTCTGTATTCCCTTCTTATTGTGGTTAGTTCAGTTCTACTTTGACTGACTAAAGTGTCTCTTTTTATCACAGACATTCATGTCTCATCAGTCCAGATGCATCTGAGGTGGACAGAAATAGAGGGATTAGCCACCTAGGGCCGAGAGACTTCACTTACATTTACAAAAGGAAGGAGCGAGAGGAGGATTAAGAGGTAAAATGGGAAGTAAGCAGGAGTGATAACCGAAGAGGCTGAATGCAGAGTGAACTTGCAGTGAGAGAAAGATGTAAGATGAATGGAATAAAAAAACTGATGACTACAAGGGATACATTTTTTCTCTCTCTTTTTACATAATCCCAAGAACATGACCTTTTATACTGTAGTCCATTATAATTCCAGGGTCTGAAATAATATTTTATGCTCACATTTTTTAGACTTTCATTTATTATTATTTTTTGAGTCATTCAATATCGAGGAATTTAAGTTTTTGAAGCCATTTGTGACCCAGGACCACAAAACCAGTCATAAGTGAAAGATCACTTAAAAAGCTGAATAAAGAAGCTTTCCATTGATGAATATTTGGTTAGAATAGAACAATACGTTGACTAAGATACAGCTATTTGGAAATCTAGAATCTGAGGGTTTTAAAACATCTCAATACTGAAAATTTAGCTTTAAAGTTGTCCAAATGTAGTGGACATTACTAATGAAAAATTGAGTTTTGATACATTTACAGTAAGAAATATTTCCCAGAACATGATATTTAATTAGTATTCTAGTCATTTTTGGCATAAAATAAACATTTTGACCCATACAATGCATTTTTGGCTATTGTCAAAAATATACCTAGGCAACTTGCTTTTGTGGTCCAGGGTCACATTTGTGTGCTTCTAAGTCATATAGTTATGGATTGCATTTCAAAACTTAGAAAAGGAGATGAACTTAAGATAAACTTAAAAAGACTTGAGATAAACACAGGCCTTTGAGAGATTAAGAGATTCTCCCTGTTCTCGAACACACACACATCATATTCAAGGCTTTACTTTTGGGACACTAAAGGATGCGCATCGGCTCTCCTGTATAATTTGTGTCTCTCTAATAGGCTTTGAGAACGTTTGAACTCCCTGCCATTTCAACAGCAACAATCAATAAATCCTCACAGACCCGAGCTCATGTGCTCCACACAAGCCTATTGTCGTTTCTAAATACCAGTTTAGATTTGAGATGTATGTATGTTTGTATGTATGTATCTATGTATGTATATGTGTGTACATATATATGTGTGTGTGTGAAAAATATTTGCTCTGGGGAAAAAAGTTTTAATTCACTCACTGACAATTCTTAAAATTTATGTGAAGTCAAAATATACTAAATTTATTTTGCTAGTTCACATACTCTGTAGGTGGACAATTAATCTGTGCCACTGAACAAAAAAATTATTGTTTTGGTAGTCTTCAATCAAAATATGATCATGTGCTTCTGTGTTTGGAGTGGTGGGCCTTCTCTGTTGATGTCAGTTTGACGGCTTCAGTCACAATATTCTTAACCACGTCCCCTTATTGATAGTATTCAGGTTATTTAAAAAATAATGGGCAGATACTCTGGGATCTTCATAGCAACGCAGCACAAACCGGTCATATTTCTATCTGTTTCAAGCTACAAATATTTGGATCACATATCAACAGAACAGAACCGAGATGTGGACAACTACAATCCATATACTGCACCCGCAACCATTTTTCAGTCATTTAAAACCATCATGTCCTTGCCAGAGCTCCAATTCTTATATCTAATGTTATCTTTTGGATATTCCTCAGCGATTTAATCATTAGTGACGGCGGTATAGCATGTAAGTGTCTGCTTTTATATTTGGTGTCGATTTTCTTTACTTTGACTTTGCATTTGAATTTACACTTTAATTGCACTTGACCTACAAAATAGAATAGAAACTGTATAAAAAGCACATTGACAGTTATAACGTTAGGTACCACTGATTGTTATGGGTCAATGATGCTACCATTCGGCACAAATCCATAAATTTCTCCTTTCTGGCTGTTCTTTCTCTGGCGGAGTTCTGTAGAAGCACAGCTTAGGTGTGTATCCTGGTCTGTTAGTAAAGCTAAACCTTATTGCACAACAATTATCTGGCTTTTTGGTTAAAAAAAGAGAAACTATTCAGCCTGTGACTTTTTGGTCAGCAGGAGATAGTAATGTTTTGATCTCCAGGGGGGCTTTCCCCTAATGGTGTGACGACTCATAAAAAATATGAATGTGGGAATGATGCGCAAAAAAAGCCCCGCCCCCTACTCACTATTCCGTTTCAATAGGTTGTTTGCAATCACGTGATTCTAGTGGCGCGCAAAATTCAGATGGAGGGCAGGAGACATAGAGAAAAGTCCGTATTTTTGCGATTTATATCAAATTTCAAAGGAGATATAAACAGAAAATAACCACATGCTGGGCATGATCCTTATATCATGAAGAGGGCCGAGTTTTCAACTGAACTAAAATATATTTGCCTGTCATCGAGGCGGTACTGTATAAGCAATTATGCTACATAAAAAAATACTATAGTAAATACTATAGTGTTTGGAAGCATACTATAGATAATTACTTGAAGTAAACTGCCGTAGTAATTCTATTGTTACTGTGGTACAACACAACTGTAGTAATAAGCAAATTCAATAGGCTTCAGTTGTCTACGCTATAATTATACACCATCACAATGCACCACAGTTTACACAAACGTTACAGCATTTTTTAGTTTATTATGCTACTGTATTCTGTAGCATTCATTAACAAAGAGTTGTACACTTTATACACTTTACTATGTGGTTTATTATAAATTACTATTGTTTTTTCCCCATGCGGATATCTTCCAGACATCATGAAATAACACATGAAAGCATACAAAAGCGTGGACGCATAGTCTACATGATCATTTATTTATTTTTGTAAAGTGCTCCACAATAACCGCCTAGTTTTGTTGCAAGGGTTGCATTTCTTTTTTGTTCTGTCGATGAACTTACCATCAACAAACATTCACCGCTGCTGTGCATCTCGATGTTCACGTTACGGTTGTTTATTTCGCCAAAACGCCAGTAAGGACATGGATTATTGCAAAACAAGATGGAGATTTCATTGCAGCAATTACATGGCAGGGTACGTTATTTATATTCTACTGGATTTTGTATAAGCGTGGTGGTGTTTGTATCTGATTTTTATATAACACATTAACATATTTATACACATAGCTAGGCCTGTATAGACCATTTTGAAGGATGTAAACAAAAACATTGGTCCCAACGTATTTCCTGTTTTACATTTTTAATTTCTACAGCTTCTGAGAATCCAAAAAGAGCCACATATTGATAAATAATGTTATGATAAGCTGTTTTAACATTAAGTTATGATTGAATTGCCTCTTGTTACACTGATAACAAGCAGGAAATGTTCATGGGCCAATGACATGACCACATTGAAATGGTCTATATAATCTTGATTAGTGCTGTAAAATGAATTATCGCATTAAAAAAAAGTTTGTACACATGGATGTACTGAAATTTTTTTATTACATGCTGCCTTTTCTTCCGTTTTTCAGCCAGTTTCTTGAACTTTCCCCCCTTTATGAGCAAAAACTTGTGGAAGTCTATAAAAGCTGTTCGGCATGTCTTATTTTGGCAGATTTAAGCAATTATAAACAACATAAAACAGAAACATTTTGATGTTCTGATAGCGATTCCTGTGTAGAAGAATCACTTCCTGCCCTCCATCTGAATTTCGCGCGTCATCAATGACGTCATGTGAAAACAACCTATTGGAAATACATCAACATGTTGAAATAACAGTCTCAGCAACTTCCAGTTCACAAGAATTTTAAGAAACTTTACTTTTATGTTCCATTAAAAAAACAGTTTTGGAACGACACAAGGGCAAGTAATGATGGAGTTTTTATATAGTGGTGAACTTTTCTTTTAGCTCTTTTTATTCACGTTCACAGCTTTACCACAGTGATTTATGATGATCTTACTGTCTTTTTGTGTCTGTGTGATATTGTGGTGGCATCCTGTTTCGCAGCTTGAAAAGAACAGAAAAGATGAGAACATTTTTAACAAACTGTGCCCACCTATACCACTGCTTATTTGCATTTGCTGTCAGCTTTGTTTTAATGCTGCTTCACTAAAGCTATTATGCAAATTAAGGAATGGTCCACTCTTAACCACAAAATCTGTGCTGAATTCTGTGTAATCTGTGCAGTTCTACATTTTAAGGTTAATTCATACTGTGTCGACAGATGTGTATGTTTGGTTTTGTCGGATCAGTGTCTATTGGCATTGGTCAGCGTGTTTTCATCTGAGTGAGCGTTCAGTAGATGTTTGTCTGTTCTTGGAATGTCTGAGCAATGTGATGCTTTTTTTGACACAAACTCTTGCGTAATCTGACCTGCCCATGAACTGCTGCCAGGATGACCAAATAAACCTTTCTGAGAGAAAAGAAAGACATTTTGAATGAATAAATCAAAAGGAGTTTTGCGACGTGAACTGATGTCTGTACAACTGGTCTCATTTTATTTGAAGAAACTGTGACAAAAATATATTGCTTTTTTTTTACAGTCGAATGTACTTCAAAATAGTATATTGATAGCAATACTAAATAAGAATTTAAGGAATAAGAATTGCACTTTTTATTTCTCAGATTTTGAGCAAAAATACAAACTTATTTAATATGTTTCCTAAAAAAAATAATTGACCTAAGTTTTATGATTTTAAGTAGCTGATCATACTAAGGAATCCAGAAGAAAAGGAATGGAAAAAAGGAATTATAAAAATAAACTCAGATATTTTGGGAAAATAAAACTAATTTTCATAGGGCTGTAATTATATACTGTTATAGTATTTTTTATTTTTATTTAAGTTAGAATTTTTTACTATTTTTGGGGCTGTTGTCAGTTTTACAACAGGGTGTCCGCGGGGTCTTAAAGTATTACAATTTGATAAGTCAATTTAGAGAAGTTTAAGGCCCTTTTAAAAAGTATTAAAAAGTAATACTTTTAAATGCTATTTTACAAGGTATTAATATTTGTATCAATATGCTAAAGTTTGCCTGAATTTAATCTGCAAATATTGGGGTTCTGCATTCCACAAATAACTTTTGTTTAAACTACTTATTTAAAATGAGTTGAAACAACACAATTCTTAAGGTTTTTTTGGGACAACTTAATTGTTTTGTTCAATCCTCCTAAATTTGTAAAAACAATCAAGTTAACTTAATTGATTTGTGTTGGGACAACATGAAAGAATTGTGTGGAACCCAGCATTTTTTACAGTGTTAAGTTTATAAAATCGATAAAATCCTGCTAGATTTGACATCACGCTGCTTTGTTTACTGCAGTAACCAGGGAAACACCTGCTGGATTAGCATTTTAATTCAGTATATAAATAATGTTTTAGTTTAGGATTAGTTTCTTATGATCAGTATTTACATTTACATTTAGTCACACGCTTTTGTCTAAAGCGACTTACAATTGAGGAGGTATTCAGCGATTCAATAAGAGGCAATACATACAAGAAGGGCTAGTTATGCAAAGTAACTTGTTAGTGCTCAGAGAATTTAGTGCTAGAGTACGAGTTTTTTGAGAGAGAGAAGGAGAGGGAGAGAAAGTAGGTGGTTATAAAACCATCTTCTATAGGTGGTTTTGGTATTATTCACCGGGGTTCAGATTTTCTCTGAAGAGATGGGTTTTTAGTGGTTGTTTGAAGGATACCAGTATCCACAGCCTGAGTGGGAAATGGAAGCTCATTCCACCAGCAAGGAACATTGAATGAAAAGGTTTTGGAAAGTGACTTATCCTTAGCCTCTCTGCGATGGCACCACAAGGCGGTGCTCACACCCTGACCGGAGGCTCCTGGAGGGGATGTGGACCTCAGGAGCAGGTGGAGATAAGAGGGTGCAGTGATTTGAACTTGCTCCGAGCTTCAACCGGTAACCAATGCAGTGAGATAAAAAGAGGTGTTACATAGGCTCTCTTTGGCTCATTGAAGACTAGACGAGCTGCAGCATTCTGGATCATCTGTAGAGGCTTGAGAGTGCAGAATGGGAGACTTGGGAGGTCTTAAAATGTGTGGCAAGAGTCTTAAAAGGTGTTGAATTTCACTCACTGATTCCTGTATATACCCTGTAGAAATTCATGTTTGTAAATACACATTTCTATATATATTCTGTTGAGCTTTATTATTCTGTTTTGCTTTATTTTAATTTCAGTTATTGCATAAGCAATTTCCCCTTTATTTTTTTCAGTTACTTGCCAAGACAGTACTTCTCATTTTTTACTTTTAATTGAATTATTTCAGCTTTATTCACATTAAAGAACATTTTCAGTGGCCCCATTTGTAGTCAACAATACCTGAATGATAGTGATATCAAGTTTTTAAATTGACTTGGACTAGCAGACTACAGTTATTTTTTCTTGCACACAAGTACCAAACAGTAACGCAACAGTTCATTGAACTAAGCTTTTAATGTTGCAGCTTTTACAACCAATATACACGATTTCATGTCACATACGAAGAAAACAATGGGGAGGGGGCTGTCAAATCTAAGGTGAAATCATTTCAGCGAAGACCGCTCTCAACCTTGAGCTGCTCTTAGCATCCTGTCAATTTTTGATGGCCTGTGGAGGCGAAGAGTGAGTAGAGAAAAAGCCAGCCAGAGCTTTTGTATTATTTCTTTGGAGAAGTCGAGGACGAGTAAGGTGAAAGGAGAGAAAGGCATCTTTGAATGGCCACCAGAAGGGAAGATTGGCTTTGAAATTTTCCAGCTCTTATCAGGAGTTCACAAACAAAAGACCATCGCTGCTGTGTTAAATGCGCACACACACTTCAAATCATTGCGTATGTGTATGTGTGTGTGCTTGCCCACAGGTGGTGTGATGTATATGTGAGCATTTGCCTTGAGGTCTCGCCACAGGCACTGACAGATGGACCAACCAGTCTGCCAGACCACTTTCACAGGACACAAGGGGGGGAAAAAAAGCAATATTTCTTTATTTACTTACAGGCTACATCTGGAAATATTATAATCAAACCTGCCAGCTTTCCCAAATGCTTGGACAAATCCAATCTACTGACCCTGAACTGAGTTCTTAAAAAAAAAAAACGACTTCAAGTCAAAGGATTTTTATTTTTATTTTTTTCCGCTCAGTACTTTGAGGCACGTCCACTTTTAGGGATTTTATTTTTTTTGCATTTCCTTTTCTCTTCAATGATTCAGCTTTGACTTGTGCAGCGTTCTGGCAGTTCTTGGGGCTGAAATGTCACTTTGTGTCTCGCTCTTCTTCCCCCTTTGCTTCCTTCCAGTAACCTCCCACACTTCAGGCTGTCGGGCATCCTGCGTTTCTCCATTTACCATCCCTCCATCTGCCCACACTGTCCACATCTAGCATCTCCATACTGATGAAAACCACCACAAACATCCGCCCTGCTGAAACCACCCGTTTCTTTTTCAACTGCGGTGTGTCCACGGGGTCAATTATTTACAGTGTGAGTGTTTTAAAATTTCTCAGATAGTGTGGAATCTGGGAATTGAGACACCAGGGTGCATTTTACTGAAAGCTCAGTTGAGAGTAATGGCTGCGTTTGTTGAAAATGGAAGAATGTTGCATCCGAGACGGGGTGTTAGTGTGTGTTAGACTTCCCTCATCTCTGTCCATGTATTATTCAGTCTCTATGTGTGTGTGCGTGTGTGGATACTAAGGCTGCGCTGAATTTGTAGGCTCATTAAAGTTAGGTCAGAAAATTGTTTGGCCCCTGTAGGTCGTCAAAAGCAGCGCTCACATCAGTTTTACGAAATACAACTGATCTGAAATCAAAAATCAATACTTTTGAGATGAAATTCCTTGTTATTAAGATGAAATCTATGGCTTACTGCTGTCAGGAACATCAACTTCTACATGTATTTTTAATAACTTTTGATCAGTACAATTCAGTTATTCACTTATTTCTGTTATTTGTATTTCTCCATAAAACATACTTTTTACCTTGCAAGCATCATACTCACTGGTTTGACAAGGGGAATGTAGTGATGCAACTACAGAATAGACATCTGCCAATTCAGAGTTGCAAGTTGCCATTTCCCTGATAAATTTGTGCTGTTGCATTACTCTTATGAATTAGTATGAGAGTAAAGTAGATGATGATAAGCACTACCAGCTGTTGCACTGGCATAAATAACATCCCTCAAAAACCCCTGTTGAGACCACATATTGTGAAATGAAAAAGTATTTATTGGACTGATATAGCTTTGCAAAGTCTTAATTTACAATTTAACTTAACAGTTTTCAATTATATGTTTGCATTATGCATGACAATATATACATTATATAATGCAAATAAATGCTGTCCTGGTTTGCATAAGAGATGGATGTATGCTGAAATATTGTACAACCCCAAATCAGAAAAAGTTGGTACAGTATGAAAAACGCAAATAAAAAAAGAAAGTAGTGATTTCTAAATTGACTTTGACTTGTATTTCATTGCAGACAATACAACAAAAATTATTTAAAGAGCCCCTATTATGCATTAAAAAAGGGTCATATTGTGGTTTTGGGGTCTTCAACAACAGGCTGATATGCATGCAAGGTCAAAAACACTTTCATTGTCTTATAATATGCATTTATTTTTACCTAATTATCCCAGCTACTCCCATATGATTCGTTCAGCGATTCATTTGTTCCCAAACCCCTCCTTAGTGCGATGCTAATCTGCACTGATTGGACCGATGACAGTCTGTTGCGATTGGTCCAGCGTTCAGCACGAGAGAAATGCCCACCACGGCTTATCAACAATATTGAAGTAGTCAGAGTGCAGAGTGTATGTGTGAGCATACCTGCCAACACTCTCGTTCTGTGAAACCCCGGGTCACCAACATTGGTATAGGATCCGATCGCAGCGGCCGCTCGAAACACGCTTCATAGTACACTAAGCACATAGCACACAGTACCCGGTTCTCAACAGTCTTACTCAGACACTTCACCCCCGAACCTAACCCCCCTGGTCTCCCGGATTTTCAGGGACAAATGTTGGCAGGTATGTGTGTGAGCCCAATGCAGGAATGCATTAAAGCAATGCAGTTAAACACCAGCATATTGCTCTATTCTTAACCATAAGAAAAAACAGTGACACACATTCAGTATTACTCCACACAGTGGCAAAGCTGAACTATTTTGAAACTTGACCGCCGCACGTGTGTAGGAAAAGCTGATGGTGGCCATAGCAACGACAAACGGCAGTGTAACGCGAGCTCACAAACGCATTTAAATCCGTAAACAAAGCGGCACGCGTCACGTTTTCAACGTGGCTTTAGACGCGATAAGAGAATATAAAGAGTTAACCAGATACAGTACAAGCGGTTACAAGTAACAAAACACAATTAAATACATAATTTGCAAGCTAGAGAAAACAAGGAGGCAACCATTTTAATCGCACTTACTTACACTTGTAAAATGGAGGAAGAAACTGGTCCATGAACTGTGTACTGAATAAGTTTATGTCAAGATCTGCAAAGTCATATACATCAATAGTCTTTTCTGATCCTTACTTTAACAAACAAATCCCCGTTGTAAGCGTGTAGATTGCTGAAGCACTCGTCAGAAACACAGCACAAGGCCTGAGCTATAATGCTGAAGTATTTTTGCAAAAATAAACTTCAACCACTGACTCTTCACAGCCTCATCTTTGGGTAGGGAAAATAACACAAATTTTCCCTCACACTTCCAATGATATCCAGCTGAGCACAGCGTCTTCGCACATGATTCAACCGGGTTCTGCTACAGTGTTTTTGTCAGTGTCTGTTTGTGGGCGGGGCCGGAGGTTTCAATTTTCCCGGGATTGCGTGTGCAACAAATGGGCGGGGCTTAAGTTCCGTAGCGATGTCATGCCGGCACGGCTAAGGACTCGTTATCAAGACGATTCATTTGAAGCACTATGAGTCGATTCTTTTATAGATGAATCAATAGTTTTAAACACTGCCCACTTTCAGATTTAAGCCTTCGCTGGATATTTCACTTCACTTAGAGCTGTATTACGCACTACATGGAAGGTAATTTTCAAAAACCCATAATAGGGGCTCTTTAATGTGTTTCTCATGATTCTTTTATTGCTTTTTTTTTTTTTTTTTTTTTTTTAAATAAACACATTCAAATTTTGGTTCTTGCAACACATTTTAAAAAAGTTGGAACAGTAAAGCATTTACCACTTTGTAATGTTGCCATTCCTTTTCACATCACTTAAAAGACATCTAGGGACTATAGACACCAAGTGATGAAGTGTTTCAGGTGTAATTTTGTCCCATTCTTCCTGCAAACAAGTCTTAAGGTGGGCAACAGTACTGGTCTGTAATTGCGCTTCAAAATGCACCACACATTCTCTATTGGAGACAGGTCAGGACTGCAGGCAGGCCAATCAAGTACCTGTATCATCTTCCTCTGCAGCCAGGACTTTGTAATTTTTGCAGAATGTGGTTTTGCATTGTCTTGTTGAAATATGCATGGGCGTCCCTGGAAAAGAAGGCACATCATTATTTAACCCATTTTCCTGATTACTAGCCCTAAACTGCTCCTGTACCAACTTTTTTTTGGAATGTGTCGCAGATCTGAATGACAGGAAAGGATGTATATTTACAAATGAAATGAAGTTGACCAAACAAAACATGTAATATTTTGTGTTCATATTACAAGTCAAAGTAAATTTGGAAATCACTACTTTTTTATTTGCTTTTTCCATACTGTCCCAACTTTTTCTGATTTGGGGTTGTATATAGTTAAATGTGTATGTGTATTTATACACTATTTGTGAATGAATCAGTCTCCTGTACTCACCAGGGCAGGATTTATTTGACATTTTTGAAAGTCTGTGACACTTAAGATTAATTTAATACATTGTTGCTGAATAAATTTATTAGTTTCTATTTTTTTTTTTAAATCTTACTGTCATCAAGCTTCTTAATTGAAGTTTTTAAAAAAACTTTATCTGTTTGTCCTTCTAGTTGTCAGTAAAACCTAACAATTTTCTTCTATATAGTAGTTCAACTTAAAGGGACTGTTCACCCAAAAATTTAAGTTCTGTCATCATTTACTCATACTTGTTTCCCACCTTTATGAGTTCCTTTCTTCTGTTGAACACAGAAAAAAATATTCTGCAGAAAAATGAAAACCTGTAACCATTGACCTCCATAGAAGAACAAATAAAACTATGGAAGTCAGTGGTTACAGGTTTTTGCCTTTCTTCAAAATATCTTCCTTTGTGTTCGACAGAAGAAAGAAACTCATAAAGGTTTGCATCCACATGAGTGCGAGTAAATAGTGAGATAATTTACAGTTTTGCGTGAACTATCCCTTTAAGTTTGCCATAGACTACTGTTATTGATTGGTTTGCTATAATACATTAGCAGCGAAAAGAAAATCTTATTGATACTGTACACAAAATAATTGTTAAGGAGTCCCATTTGGATGATCGATCTTAAGTAGTCCAATACATCAAAGTCAAATACTAAATGCAGTCCATTACAGTAGATATCCTACAATGAAGTACAAAAGCTGTGGTTCACAAAACCAATTAAGTATTGATATTTTAATATAATCAGTAAGGGCTTGTAATGAAACGTTTTTGTGCTATCAATTGTTTTCAAATCTCAGCCAACTCTGCATGCATCCTCAAACTACAAGCACTTTTGTCTTCTTGTGAAATAACCTGCATGACAAAAAGATTTGTTGTCTTTTCAGGAGGGAGAATCAAATCAGCGGAGAGTGCAGATGTTCTCCACAGCTGCCCAGATGCCTAGAGGTAAAAACTAGAGAATGAATCACTTGTATCTTAGCTCTATTATTTGCTGGTCCTGATCTGTAATTACCAACCACAAAAATCATAATGCAAACTTATGTTAATTTAACGGCTAAGCTTGCAAGATGTTCTCAGCTGTCTGCTTTTGTCAGGTAAACAAAAGATACATCACGACTTTGCTGTGAAATGTTTATTTTACATATGTTGGATCTTACAATGCAGTTTGAATAAAGACTTAAGTAGAGTTATGGAAAAAATTGCTTCCATTTTTCATATTTTCGATCAGTGCTGCTGAATATACTCTAATTAATTTACAAAGTCTGACATTTTTCTCCAGCTGTTCAGTTTGTACTGTAGTCCTAAAACCCAAAAGATAATTGGCATTTTTGAGCCATACTTAGGTTTTAAATGGTGTTTTAGAATAATGGTTTTCCATTTGTGAGTAAAGTTTGTGGTTATCTTTGCTAGAAGTCACAGCATAAATTATACATTCATACCATAATGTGAAATTTGAAAGTGCTGTGTGTGTTTTAAGAAACATTATAGGACCACTCCTGTATGTAAAAACAACGACCACTAGGATGTGGCGTACATAGATTTTGCACTTACATTACTTGCTTGAGGTATATCATGGGGGCATTTCACATAGGAGGATTGTTTGCTTATTTCCTAGAACAACTGGTGAATGTAGCCACTTTTTGGCATGTTTGTGCTGCAGTGATTGGGAGTGATTTAAATTCTAGAAAAGCCTTTTTGGCTAAACTACAAATTAACAACAGATTTGCAAGAAGAACTCTTGCTTTTGTTTAATGTTGGAGTTGGCTTTGGCCTGGATTTCCATTGCAGTGCATTCCTAAAACAAACCTACCAGGTGTGATTAACACCACCTTATGTGTGTTAAAGGGATAAAAAAAAAAATCTTTCTTCTTTTGAACACATAACAAGATATTCTGAAAGATGCTGGAAAAAGCACCCATTGACATCCAAGGTTAAAAATACTATGAAAGTCAATCCGCTTGTACTGTTTCCAGGTCCAAGCAGCTACTCAGCTGAATTGAGAAATATTTGTTTATGACCACTTTTTAGTCATATCACACATTAAAGTGAATTTTATATAAAATCATGGTGTATAACATAAGACATAGTCTCTGGACTTGCTGCATCACAGACACCAATATTGTAACAATTTAAAAAAATTAATCACTCTCTGGCCATCTGATTTTAGGCATGGATATATATATTGCGATCATGATTTTCGAAAGTATTACATCGTTTTGTAAATGTTTATTATTACAATTTGTTGAGCCTCCCCATACAATTTGATATAGCGTTTGGACCTGGAAGCCGCTTCGCATGATGTCACACTTAACAAGCGGATGGCAGTTTTTTTTCAACATTCTTCAGAATATCTTGCTTTGTGTTAAACAGAAAAAAAGAAACTCAAACAGGTTTGGAACAAGTGGAGGATGAGTAAATGATGGCAGGATTTTCATTTTGTCTGAACTCTCCCTTTGAATGACTAACTACATATTTTGTAGGTAATTTTACAAATGTATTTTAACATTTCTCATTTAGTTAATCCAAACGCCCTCAAACAAAACTCCTAAATGGGTTTCAAAGATTCAGTGGCATAAACCGTTCAAACTTTGACAAGCGCAGTGACTGGTTCTTTTCCTATAAGGGCAGTCTGGCAGTGATGTTAGCAACGGCATATTTTATTGTCAGCAAGTACTGCGGCATGCTGTGAATTTGACAAATTGTGGAACTTAAAATTTGAGGCTATTATTTTAAGAGTTCTACAGTTTCTGATAAAGCTGCTACAGCATATATTGTGAGGAATGAAAATGAAAACTGCAGAATTCATTAAAATAATCACCTCTGTTGTCAAACACATTTAGCTATGTAATGTAACATTTTTATATAATATTACGTATAACAATGCTGTTACATTTATAAATAATATAATATATATAAATATAAAAAATATATAATATTTATACCAACACACTGATTTTTGATTTGACAGCTAGTTATGATGGTTAGCGATTGGACTAAGACTTCGGATTTAACAGAAGATGCTGATCCAGGAGCATATCTTACTTGACAAAATCGTAGTGATTAAAAATGAGAGGATGATGGTTTGAGATCACCTTGAGATGAATATGTTGGCTGAGATGAATGAGTGGGCGTAACGGTTTGCCCACTTGCGTGCACCATTAAACAGACTGATGCGTTGATGTGATCGAACTCTGCGGAGGAATGACAGCAATGGGAGAGAGAATGAGAGTCAGCCTTTAGAACTCCACTCAGTCATTTTCTCTCTCTCTCTAAAAGGTTCAACATGTAACAAAACGAATAGCACTTTGAACAATAAGCTTACAATCGTGTACACCCACACGAGAGGAAGACTGCTGTCATATCATTAGTTTTATAAAAGCTGTTTCCTTTTACGTGGAGATATACTACTCATTGTATCTTATTGCACACTTCAGCGCATGGAGTAAATGAATCATGACAGACTGTGAATGGTGTATTTTGAGAGTCAATTACTGAATCTCTTTGCTGTAATGCTTGTTAAAGGTGCTGTATGTAAGTTTTAGTTTTTTTTACTCTTCTAAATCATAACATACTACAATATTTGCAGATATTTAAGAAACATGGTAAGTGAATACTTGTTTTTCTAAAAAAAAAAACTATGCTAAAGTCAGTTACTATCGTTGTTTTGGTCTGTAACTCTGCCCACTGCCAGTTTACCCAATTATATATTTTTAAGCCTTGGTGGAAACAATGTATTTCATTCCAGTCATGAAGGCTGCCTCAATATATATGGTGGTTTTTAATTGGCAAATAGGCTAATATAAATCTTACAAATGTAAACATTAGCTGAGCTGCTTACATTTGTAAAGCTCTATTGTCAGGCACGCAGTTGGTGTCGTCAATCTGGCAACCTGTGTTTGCATCGAGTCATCGTCGGAGGGTTCAGGTAAAAAAACCCCCCCAAAAAAAACCTCTCCAATATTTTTCATTTGAACCGCAATCACTTGTTCAACCACTCGCATTGTTACATTGTGTCATTTAAGTGTATGCTAGTTTAGATTAATTTAAAGTTTGACGTGGCAGGATAATAGTACACACACAAACACAAAAGAACAACAGTTGCTTTTTTTCTTTTAGCAACACTGCCAGAAATGCCTTAAACATACTAATACCACATAAAAGTCATTAATAAAACAATTTAAAAGCACAATGAACAAAATAAAGTTTCTGTCTTTGTTTTGCTTTTGGGTACAGCATATTACCTTCAATGAAGTGAATGGGTTTAATAAGGAGGCATAATCAAAAAGCTGTTCTGCTATTTCAAAAGCCATTCATGAGAACCATTTGTTAGAATCACGGATTTCAGCTTTTTAAAACCTCACAACTGTAGTGTCTGTGGTAATGGCATTCATAGAAGATAGATGATTGTCTAGCCATCTGAGATTTTGGTATGAATATGAAGATTGCTATAATTTGTTTTTATTGCAGTGAATATTGCCCTTGCTTATTGTTTGCTTTTGCATCAGATATAGAAACTGTGCGTCTTTAAACTGTGCATTTTTAAACCTACTAGAAAATGTGATGTGCGACACAAGATTCATCAAGAGAATGCATGGAGTATAAACAACTTATTAGCAATGGAACTTAGCACCTGCTAGATGACATTTAAAAGTTTGGGGTCAGTAAATTATTTTAGGAATTAATCATTTTTAGCAAGAATTCATCAAAATTATAAATAATGGAAGACATTCATAACATGATGCATAAGTTTTTTTTATTATTTAAAACTAATTCTGTTCTTCTGGACATTCCTTTCATCAAAGAATACTGCAAAAATTTATAATGGTTTCGACAAAAATATTAAACGCCATAACTGTTTCAGCTTTGATAATATTAAGCAATATTATTGTAAGGATTTTTGTGGTTCATGTGACACTGAAGACTAGAGTAACAACTGGATTGTCATCACTATAAATTACATTTTAAATTATTACTACAAAAGGCAATCATTTTAAATTATTATAATATTTCTCAGGGGCGTCACGGTGGCGCAGTGGGTAGCACGTTCGCCTCACAGCAAGAAGGTCGCTGGTTCGAGCCTCGGCTGGGTCAGTTGGCGTTTCTGTGTGGAGTTTGCATGTTCTCCCCGTGTTCGCGTGGGTTTCCTCCGGGTGCTCCGGTTTCCCCCACAAGTCCAAAAACATGTGGTATAGGTGAATTGGGTAGGATAAATTGTCCGTAGTGTATGTGTGTGAATGAGTGTGTGTATGGATGTTTCCCAGTGATGGGTTGCAGCTGGAAGGGCATCCGCTGCATAAAACATATGCTGGATAAGTTGGCGGTTCATTCCGCTGTGGCGACCCCAGATTAATAAAGGGACTAAGCCGAAAAGAAAATGAATGAATGAATGAATGAATGAATATTTCTCAATATTACTGTTTTATTTATTTATTAATTTTTTTATTCTTATTTTTTAATATTATAATTTTTCAAAACATAAAAAAAATTGTATGTCCATCAAAACTTTAAAGAATAGTGTATTAATTGCAAAAATCATGTGTTTTGTATATTTTATATAGAGCTCTAAAAAAAATTAATAGACCATAATTAAAGAAAATATAAATGTAAATAATTGGTTGTCTGGATTTGCCATGAATAGGTATGTGTATAATTTTATTAAAATGCGTTGTCTGTTGTAAACTACTGATACTGATATAAACAGGAATAATGAAGACAATATAAATAGGTCAAAATTGATTATTCCAAGTTTTAAGAACCTAAATATTGAGAATGTTTTTTTTTTTTTTTTATTATAAAAATATATTATAAAATATATAAAACAAATAAAGATGTATTATAAATATGTACTGTATATCTCAGGTATTTAATTTAGTTTTTCAAATTTGTATTTGCATATATTTTCTGCTATCGGTTTTCTTCCACAGCTCAGGGTAGACAGCTTTACATATTCTTTTGATGCCATCATAATCAGTGTTGACATGGCGTCATTTTCCCTTGGTGCCCGAGTGATGGCTGCATGACATTTCAGAGCTCAAGTGACGGATACTAATTGACTACTTTTTTTTCTGAGACAAAGTAGCTGCCATTGAGATAAATGCAAATGCTAATGATCGTCTCTCTCCAAGTCAACTCAAAAGCATTGATTTGCTGGCTCATCCGTGTTCGATTAGTATCAGAAAACGAAATCCGCATAAAGACAGATCTCTTTTAAACAGTACTCTATGCCCAGCCAACTTTGCTGCTACTCGGTATCGCGAATCAAATGCAAGCTCAGGATGTGCCCACTCACATCCTGTTGGCTGCCTCTCTGTCCGACATGGGTAACAGGTCCCGCAGTCCCAGAGTATAAACATTAGCATTAGTGCCATGGCTCAGTTACTTTTTATATACCCCAAGAGGTTTTGTTGCCACTATGTATTCCACATCTGATTCCCCCGTCCATTCCCCTGTTTGATATCAGATGACTGGCAGAGTGAGTTAAGCCTCTCTAATGGCATTTTGGAGCAGAGCGTCCAGTGAACACCATGATGGATTCCACTCCCGCCCATCTGAACTCAATTTGGAGGCAATCCAAAAACACTGGGCTTGTTTTTATAGTTGATGATGTTCTATCGGACCTCTGCCTCCGTGTGCCGCTCGCTGAATTTGATAGCCCTAACACGGAAAATGAGATTTCCACTCTGGTCATCTGTTTTTCAGCAAAGGCCGTTCTGCAGTGCTAATGTTTCTGATTAGATGTCCCTCACTATCTCTCCTGCTTATACACTTGCCCGGTTTACTTGATAGAATGGGCCGGAAACTACAGGAGGATTCTCTAGTGAGAAATATCAGTCATAGGTTTGGCTTATGTTGGGGTTCAGGAGGGGTTTTTGTCGTGGATTGTTGGTTGGTTTCTGCCTGGCTCTGCCTTGATTGCATTTGATTGTCTCTGAGGGCTTCTCCTTCCTCTGTGATTGAGGTGAAACTACCACTGTTGTCAAGTATCGTCTCCCTCTTTACTCTTCTGTGTGTCTGTACATCAAGACAGGGCAAATTTGGAAGTTCTGATGGCTAAAGTTTTAATATGGCAATGAAAGAAATGAATACATTTATTTAGCAAGGACGCTTTAATTTATTAGCATTGGCAGTGAAGTAATTTATAATACTACCAAATATATACAAAGTCAAAATTATTAGCCCTCCTGTGAAATTTTAATTCTTTAAAAAATATTCCCAAGTGTTTTTTAATGGACAGAAGATTTAGTTTTTTCAACACATTTTTAAACATAAAAGTTTTAATAAATAATTTCTAATAGCTAATTTCTTTGGTCTTTTGCATGATGACAGTACATAATATTTTTCTCTTTATTTTGCAACATACTAGTATTCAGCTTAAAATGCAATTTAAAGATTAACAAGGTTAGGTAAGTTAGGTTAATTAGGCAAGTTGTTGAATAACAGTGATTTGTTCTGCAAAAAACACCAAAAAATAAATAAGTAAATTCTTAAGGGCGATATAATAAAGGATAATATTGGACTGTTAAGCATTATTTGTCATTTGACTTTTCCGGTTAGTAAAAAAAAGTTAGTGTTTCTTTTGGGACAGCACAAAATTCATATACTATGCAATAGAGTGGATAAGCACAAGTTCTGCAAAAGTTCTCATCTGCAATAGTCACATTGCAGGACCTGCAATATTGAGTCAGGATTATGGCTGATGAGTCACAGGTTAGAACACATAAGTTTTGTTCAGTGACTGCAGAGTTTAACCATAATGCAATGAAAGTTTATCATCTACATGTGTTTCAAGGACTGTGACTGTGAAGATATAAAGCATTCAGACACATCCTTTTGTAACTTAAATAAATATATATTTAATTGGTTTATTTATTTAATGAAGACTACACTATACAGTGTTATTTAAAATGTGATTATTTAATTTCTGTAGCTACCCCACAGTCCAGAAATATGTTGTATAGGTGAATAGGATAAACTAAATTGGCCTTAGTGCATGATTGTCTGTGTGTGTGAATGGGAATGTGTATGGGTGTTTCCCAGGTTTTCCCAGGGGGTTCATGAGTTAGTGTACTCCCAGTGCTGGGTTGTTGCTCGAAGGGTATCAGCTGCATAAAACATATGCCAGAGTAATTGGAGGTTGATTCCTCTGTGGCAACCCCTGATAAATTAGGGACAAAGCCGAAGGAAAGTCAGTGAGTGAGCGAGTTTTGTACACAAATACTGTTAGACTCTCCAGAATAAAGTACATAAAGTACTGTTCAGTTTACTTATCTTTGCTCTATTGTTTTTATCTATGATTGTAATTTGTTTAAAATGCATAATTGACTCCCCTACAGAATCATCTTAATCAATCTAAATGATTGAATTTCTTCCAAAGAGAGCTATTTAAGCCATCTCTTGAAATTGTATTCATATCAGAATATTTATTGCAGAAAAACAAAACATTGCAATGTTAGATTTTTCCAATACCGTACAGCAACATGTGCATAGTGTGTAGCGCATCATTTGGGACACAGTTAATGTCTGTTCTTTGCATGGTACATTGTCATAACAGTACAGAATAGCTATTTTTGGCATTTTCCTGACCTTTGTAAATATTATTTTCATCTATTATAAAACCTATGAAGTCTTGTAGGTTCTTATTTTTTTAATTGCATTGCAAGTTTCATTGCACGCATTGGCAAAAAAGCAGCTCATGCATAAAATGTTTTTAATATATATTAAAATCTTGTAGTTTCTCAAAACAAATTAATTAAATGATTCTTTTTTTGACCCTAGTGACCAGGAATGGATGTTTCTCCACCTGTTCTTGAACTACATGTACAGTCTCAAGCACCATTGCCCGACTTATTAATTTTCTCCACTATCACGGCAAGAGCTTCTCTAATGGTGACGCAGTGAAGCTTTTTTGAATAGCAATTTGTTTCTACTCCTCCCTCCAGCTTTCCAATTAAGCCATGTGATCAAATATGACAGCTGCCAAGCGTGATTTGCGCAGTTCCACTGTATTGTTAAACAAGCGTCTTTTTTTTTTGTCCATGATGTGGGTGGGTTATCAAAATCCGAGCACGTATAACGTGGCCCACGAATCCTTAAATGGCATCATAATGAGTCTTCATTTGAATAACAGCCGTGAGAAGATGAAGAGATGCAAGCGCTCCAACAAAGGCTGGTAATTAAGCACACCATTAAGTGGCGGATGTGGATTTAAATGGGGTCTAAGTAAAACACCCAACCTGCTTATTTCATCCCTGATGGATTACAAGAGTTTAGACAGTGTGCTTTCATTTTCTTTGCCAGCTTTTCTGTCTTTTGTTGTTTTGTTTTGGACAAATAATATATTTTTTAATGCCGACTACACCATTTGTGGTTACCTGCATTTTATAATCAGTCCAGTTCATTTTTCAGTCAACTGGTGACATAGAAAGTCAGAGGTCTTGCCAGAAAATGCCAATTGCTGCAAGTTTAGTTATTTAGTAAGAAAGTTTTCTGCTGAATTTCCATAAAAATCTCTCTTTTTGTAACATAGGTGTTGTGTTCGTTAGTGAAATTTCGGTCCCAAGTGTATTATTAGCATTCTCCGTCTGTAGCTCTCTTTGTATTTGTGTTATTCACCTCATGACTCTTTGCAGACCTTCAACCTGACAACTCCTGAATGTTTGTGTATTGTTCTTACCCTCCCTTAATTGATTTCTCAATGTGACAGCTCTGCTAAGGACCACTGACTAATTGATGAACACATAATTTATGGGACATTTGGTGAAAGCTGTAACCCGGCACCTCGGAGACGTGTTTTGACACAGAGGTGGGCATGAAGGGATGATAGCTTTGGGAGGAATGTTGGCCTGCGGTACACATTCAGTTGTTAATGTCTACTCTGTTCAAGGTGCAAATCAACTACTTGGCCACTTCAGTACAAGGGTGTAGCCCAGATTCTTGGGCCCTATGCAAAGACAGTGTGTGTGTACTGTTGGTGTGCCTTCAGGAACAGGGTTGGGAAACACTGCTATAAATAGAGCACCTCGGGTATCCTCTTATTTTGTGCAAGATCCACACAATCTTTCATGGTTTTCATATTGTTTTTTCTTATTTACTTTTGAAAAATGGCCTCAGGTTCACACATTGTACATGCTTAGAGTGATTTACTTGATTTAGTTATGATGCTAGTTATGATGCTTTAGTTATGATGCTAACACACAACACTGCAGCATTGCCATGTTCTCACCTGCTCTATTAGGGGAAAAACTTGTTGTTTTCTTTACCTTGCTTTCTCACTCTCTTTTCTTTTTTGGCAACCAATTTTAGGACATTTTTGGATTTGTTTCGATGTCACGTCCAGCTCAACACACTTGACTGTCTAGCTCCTCTCCGCTGAGAGCGTTTTCCCTCACAGCCAATTAGCATTTAGCATCCTTTCTAAACAACCAATACAATCATCCAAATTTGCGTAAAATCGCCATTGATGCAGATATATAGGTGTGCCGATTCCCAAAGCTTGTTAGGTAGGATCAAAATATTAAGCATGTGCTTGTGTAAGGGCAATGTTTCAAGAGAATGCAATAATATTAATAATAGATGCATTTTTCTGCTTGTTCAGTTTGTTTAATTTGAGCAATTTAATACAAGACACTTCTTGAATGTATTGTCACAACACATTTTTTCATGGCACTTTCTATTACTTTAAATCTGTAAAAGTGGAGAAAAGAAAATCTTTTACAGAACATGAAAATGTAATTCATTTGTGTTAGAACTACATGAATAATTTTGGCTGGCATTAACCAAAATTGCGCTGGGGATTTCTCCCAGGATGCTTTTCACAGGAAAAAAAGAGCAAACAATGTTTGAAAAAGCTGTTGTTTTATGTGTTTTTGAGAACGATGAGAAACGGGGAATACTTGTTGCCATTTAATGAGCTGTTGGGTTGGGATTTTGAATAATTTGTGTTATGCTGCATTTATTGGATTTTCCATTGGGGTCCACTGATGAGAACTTGTGCTTAAATGACTGTTTACAAAGTGCAGTTTAACCCCGTTCTGGCTCAGAGTTTCAGACTTTTGAACCTTCAGATTCCAGATTTTCAAATGGTTGTATCTCATCCAAACATTGTCCTATCCTATAACTACACTGTTAATGATTTTTGTGAATTACAAAGTCTTTAACTGTATGAACTGAATTTTACTGTATGAATGACTGTATATTCTACAGTAAATATGTACTATACTGTAAATACAAATACAGCAAGATAAATGGTGCTGTAAATGTAAATACAGTATTTTTGCTGTAGTTGATTTACAGTAAAGAAGGTCGCTGGTTCAAGCCTCGGCTGGGTCAGTTGGCATTTCTGTGTGGAGTTTGCATGTTCTCCCCGTGTTCGCGTGGGTTTCCTCCGGGTGCTCCGGTTTCCCCCACAAGTCCAAAGACATGCGGTACAGGTGAATTGGGTAAGCTAAATTGTCCATAGTGTATGAGTGTGAATGAGTGTGTATGGATGTTTCCCAGTGATGCGTTGCAGTTGGAAGGGCATCCGCTGCGTAAAACAGATGCTGGATACGTTGGCGGTTCATTCCGCTGTGGTGACCCCAGATTAATAAAGGGACTAAGCCGAAAAGAAAATGAATGAATGAATGAATGATTTACAGTAAGTTACTGGCAAACTTAAGTTACTGTAGATTCCACAGGAAATTGTTATAGTGTATACTCATTTCGGCATAATAATAAAGGAGCTTTACTGCCGTACCATGGCTGCAGCAGGCGCAATGATATTAATCAGAACCTGAAAATAGTCCCCAGCTAAGTAAATTACAAAGGTGACTATATGCTTGCACATGGAGCATGTGCCAGTCGTGCTGTGTAATATCATTGCACCTCCCGCAGCCATGGTAAGTCCGTTGATTAATGTGCTGGAATGAGAGTATAGTTCCTTATCGGCCTAGAACATAGCAACTTTTCCATTTTAGTTCACGATGTAACTACAGAAGAGTCAAGCTTTAAATAGGACAAATATCAAAACTATTTGGTCATTTTTGAGCGAGATGCTAATGGTTTAATCCGATTGAATGATCTATGCTAAGCTAGCTATGCTAAAATCACTCCCGCCATACTCAGAGATCGTCTGAATAGGTTAAAAAATGGTAAAATGCAACTCTAGAGGTAAAATGAGCCTATTTTCAAAACAAGTGGAGTGTTCCATTAATAAACAGTGCGTGCAAATTAACAATACTATCAGTGGCTCTTGTTTGTTGTCAGGATTGGTCTGTTTGTTCATCTCATTTGGACTGCTCCTCTTTGAGTATCTTAAACATGATGTGTGGTTGTTGAGCAGCTGAGGCTTCAAT
>CAIGQV010000818.1:20671965-20713748 GCA_903798115.1 Danio jaintianensis | reverse complement strand
TCTCTCTCTCTCTCTCTCTCTCTCTCTCTCTCTCTCTCTCTCTCTCTGTCAATTAGATGTACTTCAGAGCAGTGCACTGATCAGTCTTTCTCTTTTGGTCCACAGCTCCCCAGCAGCTTTAACAGTTTGTCTTTCCCAGAGGTTTAAGTCTGTTCGGTAACTACAGACCAGCCCTTAATTAAACGTATATCAGAATCCGCTTGAAGGGCCAGTGCAAAACGATGGCACAGTATGAAAAAATAGCTTCAGAGAACACGTAGAGGAAGAGTAACCCCCAGCGTAGACAGTTTTCAGTGACAGTGCAATTTATCATATTCTTTGTGAGGACTATGAATTAACCGATGTGACATGACGACATGCGCTCTAATGCAGATATATGGAAGTACATGCTTTGTGCATGTAGTGACATACTGCAGTACTTCATTAGCCTGTGGGGGTTTCGACTGGGGTCCGTCAGATTGACTATATACAGGAATGTGATTGCTTTTGTTATGCATGTGTTCATGTAAATTGCATTGTGTATGTATTTCTATATACTGGGTTCAAGTTTTTTTGCAAACCTATATATGCAGTTTTCAGAATCTAATGAATTGTATTTTGTGGATAGTAAAATATATATTTTTTCTTCTAATGAAAAGGTTGTGACCGTGTTTTATTCTGCACCATACAACAGATATTGTTTTTCTGACTATATCCGTTAAAAATGGACAAATTTGAAATATGATTAATTATAGTTTGATTGAAAGTTATTTCGATTTTATTTATTTATTTTTTCTGATTTCTTTGTGTCTGATTCATTTATCGATTTCTTTTATTTTGCAATCCTATATAAAACATCCCACAATTTTTTTTTGTTACATTTGGTTTTGTTTTCATTGTGTATTGACATTTAGATTTTTTAAAAGAAGACACACAAAGTAGATATTTTAAAAACATTTCTAGTATTTCTAAAATACAGTAACTCTATTGTAAAATAACTATTGTTGCTAAATGCTATAAAATATTTTGGAACCTTTTAATATTGAGGTTGACAGGCTTAAGGCATGATCAAATGTTCAATATGTCAACATACAGTGCCTGTAGAAAATCATCATACCCTATGAAAATCTATACTTTTACTCACATTACAGCCTAGTTTCAAAAGACTGAAGGATTAAAGTTGTAGAAAGGCACAGGTTAGAAGAAGGCTACAAAAACATTTCAAAGGCTGGAACAGTTATTTTACAGTTATAACAGGCCATTAGCATGTCAGAGATGAAAGTCTAAAAGCTATGGGAGGAGTCACTGCAAATATAAATTAAATGGGAGTGAAGCGTTGCCACTGTTATTCTGGTTCATTCAGTATGACAATACTTTTAATTTGTATGTCCGCAATCAAGAATCTTTTTTTATTTTACTGGACCAATATAGAATATGCAGTTAGATATATCTCTTGAACCAATGACCTTTCACTGTAGGTGAAGCTACAGCACAGTGTGATAGAAATGGAAGCCAAGCCACCAATAAAATGTCAAAATGTCTCCACTGGTTTGACAGAAAGTGATGCAAGAATAATCTTTTATTCAATACATCAGCCTGAGGATGTAAATGAGGAAATCAGTTCTGTTTATCCCACTCCTCAGGATGATTCCTCAATTCAATGTGCCGACATGACAAGTCAGAAAAGGTGGCAAAAGATGTGCTGGCTGTATATATATATGGTTGAAGACAAAATTATTAGCCCTCCTGTGAAATGTTAAGCCTTTTTCAAATATTTCTCAAGTGATTATTATTAGAGCAAGGAATTATTATTTTTTTAATTTCTATATCATACCTTTTAGTTTAGTTTGGAATCAAATAAAAACTGCTAAGGTCAATATTATTATTTTTGCAAATATGTTGCTTTGAGTATGTTTCATTGCATGTTTCACATGACAAATCCAATTGAGGGCATTTCTGCGAACTTGTATGTTTTGTTGAACGTTTCAGATGTGCTTCACTGGACTCGAACCCGAGTGCTCTGCATCACACGTATAACAGTGTGCAAAGTGAGCTACAGAGCAAACTGACAATGCCAAAAAAGTTATCAATATGTAGATAAATAGATGAGGCAAAATATTATCATTATCATAGACAGCTTAACATAGTTTTGCGGTATTTATTTGATGTTGTGCAAAGAACTGCAGGAAAATAATCCTTCATTTGTATATAATATGTTCCTGTATCTATTAGTGTGAAAAGGAACAAAAAATATTGTTCATTTTTATCTAGAAACTGCAGTCAAACATATGTTGAAGTACGTTTTTGTGGTTTCACAAAGAGTCTGTGTTGGAAAAAAGATTAATGAAAATCAATACTGTTCTTTCAAGAGCATATAACTATTGATTTTCATTGATTATCAGGTAATGATCATTTATCATCTTAATTGATTTGAACTAAATTTGAACTCTTTAACACCTTAATTGATTTGAAAAGTAATAAAGTTACTCTTATTTTTCTCATCATCATCTTTATTTAAACCACTTTTTTTTTGAGCCGTCCTGATATCAGACAGCAAGCACAGGGCCATATTTTCTGACTGCTGTTTGATGAATTTCCTCTGAACAAAAGTGAGAGCGACAAATCACCAAATGTTTTTCCACCTGTGATGTGCTAATAAACTCATCCATGCGTTGCGATCCATTTTCCTCAATCGCAGGAAACGCGAGCGCTCGTCCAGCATTGCAGAAAGGTGACTCAGTTGTGCTGATGTACGAAGAGGGTCTGTAATTGATGTTAACCACGCTGGGCATTCAGCCAGGCATTCCACCCAGATGCCCACAGGTGATTGGCCAGTGTGAGCTTGCAGCTCGGATCCAACCAAAGGGGATGTTGTGAGTGACCTTGGCAGATGGTCAGAGCCAAAATCGTACCCGTCGCTTTGGGCGATTTTTAGTGCATTTCCCCATTTATTCACTCTTTTGTTTTCTCTGTCTCTCTGTCATCTTTCTTCACTCTCTCTGTCTGTTTGGTGATTTATTTAAAGAGATGATATTGCTTCTGACTGTAATACCTTCTGAGGAAGACAGTGTTTCATTTTTTGTCTATTGTGAAGGGCTTTCTCATATCGAAATATTAACCCCAATTCAACTTCTTCATAATGTTGCAAAAAAACACACAAAAAACCCCGCTACTTTAGAATGAAACAGGACGAGCTTGCATTTATGTCGTGCTTGTTTTTTGTTTGTGTGTGTGTGTGCTTGATAACAGATACCTGTTTATTTAATTCAGAATTATTTTATATTCAGAAAATGTCTCATTCAATTAATTAAAATAAGCTAATGCAGCAATTCTCTCTTTTTTCCCCATTTTTATTGCTGTGTGATTACAAATACATAAACAGATGTTTGCTTAATTTCTTTGTGTTGGGACTACGTGAATTTTTTTTGTTGCCATTAACTCTAAACGGCAAGGGATTTTTAGTTCACAGCATGCTTTACATGAGAACTAAATGATGAAATTAAGTACTGTTTTATGTGTTTTTTGAGCAATATGAGAAAGGGGAGGCCTATTATCATTTGAGGTTTTGTTATTGTTGGGATTTAGACTAAATTGGCTTATTTTAGGGTTTCTGGTGAAGAATGGTGTTTGTCCTCTGACTGAGTATTAATTCATTATGTTGATGAGAAGCAATTAATATGCAAATGCTATTCTGGAGGCCAGATTTTCCTCTTTAATTGCCATCACAGTATATTATCGATAATAAGTTTGTTTTAAACCATTGTCTGCAACAATATGGTGTTTAAGAACTGTTATTGTCATTAAATAATTATATTATGTATGTGTGCAATATTCCCGTCTTTCTGTTGGGGAAACATTAATTGAATATTTTAACCAATAATGCGCTGAAGCTACAAATAATCCGCTTCCCTTATTTCAATATTGCAGACTGAAAAGCAAAAAGAAATTCAAGCGAAAATAAATATGTAAATAAATATTGAAATTAATGCAGTAAATCATTCATTCATTTTCTTTTCGGCTTAGTCCCTTTATTAATCAGAGGTCGCCACAGCGGAATGAACCGCCAACTTATCCAAAATATGTTTTACACAGCGGATGCCCTTCCAGCTGCAACCCATCACTGGGAAATTAATGCAGTAATAAATAAACATAAAAAATAAACACTTAAATAAATATAAAATTAAATAATTGCATATATATATATATATATATATATATATATATAAATAGTTGAAGTTTAAATTGTATTTATTGTATATTTAAAATGTAAATAAAAATACATGCAGAAAATAATAATTCAAGGAAAAATGCTAAATTATTTTAGGATTAGATTTAATTAAAAATAGTTGTTCTAAGTCATAAATTACTTTGTTTTTCTATTTCCATCCATCCAAACTTCTGCAAATGAAGCTCATCCATCCATCCATGCATCCATCTAAACTTCTGCAAATGAAGCTCATCCATCCATCCATCCATCCATCCATCCATCCATCCATCCGCAAATGAAGTTCATCCATCCATTCGTCCATCCATCCAAAGTTTGGCAAATGAAGCTTGTCCGTCTGTCCGTCCGTCTAAACGTCTGCAAATAAAGCTCATCCATCCATCCTTCCAAACTTCTGCAAATTAAGCTGATCCATCCATTTGTCCATCTATCCATCCATCCATCCATCCAAACTTTTGCAAATGAAGCTCATCCATCCATTCGTCCATCCATCCATCCATCATCCATAAAAAAATACGGTCCTCCATATGTTCAAGGTGTCTGCAGTTTTTCTTTTGGGGTGAAACGTTCATTGAATATTTTAAATGAAACCTTCTATCATAACACTGATGACCTTCAAATGAATACCATTTGGTCTTTTGCAACATGTGGCATGACAACAACACATTTAATCATAACCATTTCACTCAAATTAAATCTGCATCATATCATGAAAGCGAGGAGGAAAAACAGAAAACCATTCATAAGTACTAAATAAGACGCGCCATATAAAAGGCTGATGAAAAGCAGATGACAGACTAAATGCTAATTGACATCCATCAGCGTCGTCTAGCACTGCTTTGAATGGCTGTCCATTACCCACACCAATGCGAGTCAGGGATGATAAGTGAGAGACAAATGGAACCAGTACCCAGCGGAGCTTTGCTATTAAATTAAGCAGAAGCTCCATCATAGCAGCCTCACACACAAATGGACGCACACACACTGTAATTACTGTCCAGATAGAGGTGTGTTTGTTGTGATGCTGGAGGTGGAGTTTGCATGAGGTGAGCTGGAAATCATCAAAGTGCAGTGTGTAATTATTTCTGGCTTGCGGACTCCTGTCTCATCTGAGGAGTGAGGAGCAGGTAAACCTGCGAGGCAACAATTACATCTCTGTTTCTCTGACTGACAGCATGAGGAGCTCAGAGGTGCGTTTAAGTGAATCTTAATCTGAAAACTGCTCTCACTCTCGGTTTTCTTTTGACTCTTTAGCTGTCTTTGTGTTTGTGTTTGCTTCTCGGGTTTGTGTTTGCTTCTTTAACTGTTCTCTGATCATCACTTAAAGGGGTAGTTCACCCAAAACTTAATATGTACTTAACGTTTACTCCCCCGCAAGTGGTTATAGGGGAGAGCGGGGCACAAAGTAACACTTTTTGGTTTTGGCCAAATAATGAACAAAGTAATGGGGTTAGACAAACCAGACTTTTTCACCAACAACACACAAGCCTCTCCTACAAGTGAGCACTGAAAGTATGATCGACGGACCTATGGTTTCTGTGCAGTATTGCCAAAAGTGCCAGGAGTAAAAATTTTACTATTTACCCCACCTGTGGGGCAAGTTGTAAGAGACAGAAGGTTAGTTGTAACACATGCTTAAAAAGGCAGATTTCACACAATTAATTTAAATTCAGTTTACTTTAAATAGTAACTATATTTCCTCAGTAGCTATTTTTTTATTCTACACAGTATGTTTATTTATTTATTTATCTATTGGATAAACATATTTGGATTTATTTGCATTATTATCCATTATTATACAATGCATTTATTTGCATTATTAGCAATAAAATTATTTCTATTAAACACATTTTTTATATAAAAAGAGCAATACCATCAATCAAGTTTGTAAGAGCAGGTCAAAAGCCACCAACCACAGTAACAACAAGAACCATCTGCTGAAAAAGGTGCAATCATGGGAAATGAAGGTAGACCTGAAGGAAAGACTGCAATTCCCCCCGGTTGTCCAGACAACCCTGTGGCCAGATGCAGTACTGTGGTCTGATGAGGCAAAGAAGATCATTCTCATCGAACTTATAGTCCCATGGGAAGAGGGTTGTGAGCAAGCGTTTGAGAGGAAGAGCCCCAAATACCAGGACCTCTTGCATGACTGCAGGGAGAAAGGTTGGCAGGCATGGCTCTTCCCAGTCGAGGTCGGCTGTAGAGGATTCCCCGCCCAGTCAATATAGAGGATGCTTACAGCCATTGGGGTGACGGGGAGGGAGAGAAAGATAACTATTTGCAGGATGGGGGAGGCAGCAGAGAGAGCTTCTTGCTGGTTATGGAACAGGAGAGAGAAGCTTAGCTGGAAGCAGGGGGGAGTTGATGGAAATTATCTGAAATTAGCAGATCTGCACAGATATATCGCCCTGGTAGAACTATCGTCCCGTCCACTAA
This sequence comes from Danio jaintianensis, assembly GCA_903798115.1. Classification (NCBI taxonomy): domain Eukaryota; kingdom Metazoa; phylum Chordata; class Actinopteri; order Cypriniformes; family Danionidae; genus Danio; species Danio jaintianensis. The sequence continues at coordinate 20,707,108 of CAIGQV010000818.1, read as the reverse complement.
AGATGAATTCACAAATAACTTACGTGATCTTTCTCTATTTCTAAATGCACCCGCAAACACAAATGACCTTGATGTAGTAATCAGCAGTATGGATGCTATCTTTACTAACACACTAAATACTGTGGCACTCATCAAATTAAAAAAAGTTAGAGAGAATAAAACTACACCATGGTATAACAGTCATACTCGCGCTCTCAAAACAGCAACCCGTGCCCTGGAACGTAAGTGGAAAAAAACTAAATTAGTTTATAGGAGGGCTCTAAAATCCGCCAGGGCTGAGCACCTCCACAAACTGATAGAAAATAATCATAACAATCCTAGATTTTTATTTAACACCATTGCTAAATTAACAAATAATCGGTCATCTTTGGAACAAAATGTCCTACCGCAAATTAGTAGTGATGACTTCATGAATTTCTTCAGTGATAAAACAGAAGGCTTCAGACAGAAAATAGAAGATGTTAAACTTTCGGCACCGCCTTATACTTCAGATCCATTAAACATTCCACTGAACCAAAATAATCTACAGTGCTTCAAAATCATAGAACAGGAAGAGCTAGATAAACTTATAAATGCTTCTAAACCAGCTACATCTATGTTAGACCCAATTCCAACTAAATTACTGAATGAATTGCTACCTGTAATAGGAGAACCTCTTCTTAACCTCATCAACTCTTCTCTATCTTTAGGCCATGTTCCAAATCCTTTCAAGCTAGCTGTTATTAAGCCTATCATTAAGAAACCACAACTGGAGCCCAGCAACTTAGCTAATTATAGGCCTATTTCAAATCTTCCATTTATGTCTAAAATACTAGAAAAAGTTGTCTCTGCCCAATTATGCTCCTTTCTGCAGATGAACAATGTTTTTTAAGTGTTTCAGTCAGGTTTCAGGCCTCATCACAGTACAGAAACTGCATTAGTGAAAATAACCAACGATTTACTCTTAGCTGCTGACCAAGGGTGTATCTCGTTATTAGTTTTACTTGATCTCAGTGCTGCATTTGACACCATCGACCACAATATCCTCATAGATCGCTTAAATTCTACAGGCGTCCAGGGACAGGCTCTACAATGGTTAAAGTCATACTTAACTGACCGTTACCAGTTTTTGAATATAAATGGACAACTTTCACAGGTCAGGCCAGTACAGTATGGGGTGCCTCAAGGATCAGTTTTAGGCCCTTTGCTGTTCACAATATACATGCTACCCCTGGGAGACATTATAAGAAGACACGGGATCAGCTTTCACTGCTATGCAGCTGATACTCAATTATATATTTCAACAAAACCTGATGAGACGTCTGAACTGTCTAAGCTAACTGAATGTATTAAAGATGTTAAAGACTTTATGACCAACAATTTCCTTATCTTAAATTCAAACAAAACAGAATTATTACTTATTGGGCCTAAATCCTGTACACAGCAGATCTCACAACTCGACCTGCAATTAGAGGGACACAAAGTTAGCATTAGCTCTACTGTAAAAGATCTGGGTGTACTTTGTACCCGGCGCTCCCCTAAACCTTTGCGAGTTTCTCTTCTGTTGAACACAGATGAAGATATTTTGAAGAATGCTTAAAACCTGTAATTCCCTAGTAGGATAGACAATAGTTAAAGGTTCTCAGCTTTATTCAAATCTTTTTTTGTGTTTACAGTTTTCTCAGATCAGAATTGAAATTCTCAAAACTACCTGTTCAATCTTCACATCAATCAGTACATTTACATTGAACATCAATACTCAGATTTTAATATGATTAAGACAGTACTCTACCATATAGTCTACCATGTAAACAGCGATATTTAATGACCTTAATTCGACTAAAGTCATAATCAAACTAAACAGAAATCCAATTAAGACATGTGGAGTATTTCTATTTTATTCGCATTATTGAAGTGCAGTACAACATTTAAACACTTTAATCAAACTATTATCGTGCAGTTGTCAGGTGTTTTACAACAAACAAATGAGAATGCCTTCAAGCAAGGAATCACATTTTTGGTGCAAGCGGGAAACAATAGCTATGTTTCCATCCAAAAATGCTAATTAAATTAATGCTCAAAACTGAAATATCACATAAAAGACGTGTGAATAAAGCAGCATTTCCATCCAATAAGTCAAAGAGAACAAAATCGTCACTTCCTGATTAACTGGCACCAAATATCAAATATAAGAACGGAATTTTCTGCAGTATGAGAAGCTGCGTGAATCTTTTCTATATTTAATAAATTACTTGCGTCTCAGAAGACAATGCTGACACACAATGAACGTGTGGTGGCGTTTGAAGGTGTGAGACACGGGGCACAGATGCTCTTGACTATTATGGAGGTAATTAATAATATAATAACACTAATACTGAAATGTTTAAGCCATCTTAGAATGACCAAAACAACATTTCAGATGTTTTACAATGTGGTCAGCCTGCTGGTTTGTTCATTCACACACATTTTTATCATCACATGATCTCTTATAATAAAATCACATGACTTTATTAATGCGCATACTAGAATTTGTTCGGTAAAAGTGTTTCCATCGTAGTTTATGCGCATCTTTTCTTATCGAATAAAAAGTTTATACTACTGAGTTATGCGCATACGTTTTTGGCGTTTCCATCAACCGTTTTTTATGCGCATATCCAAAATACGCATAAAAATAGGTGGATGAAAACATAGCTAAATGACTATTCTCTCATCCAGTACCTCCAAGTTTGTCGCGGGGGCATGAATGAAAAGTTAGTAAATTAAATGGCAGAGGTGGCCTGTTGGTTGAGAATTTGTATCTGCCATCGTCTGTTTGCATGCATAGTGTGAGAAATTAACTGCAGTTGAACTTGTCGCAAAATTGAAAACAAAATGCCCAAAATCACATATGGTGCCATTACGAACACGAAATGTTGTTGCGTGAAACGCCAGGGCAAACTAGCATTGAATGGTGATGTAATGGCGTTAATCGAACTATGTAATATAACATGTAAAACGGGAACATGAAATGAACATTTAAAAAGCAATTCATATAAACACCTTAATCATATTATTTTCTTATTCAGATTAAGCCTAAATTATTAGATTTACCATGTAAATGTAGCCATTGTGTCACTTGTGCACATCAAAAAAGCAGTTTCTCATTTCTTTGAACATGTTGCAGATGCTTTGGTACATCCATGCAAATGAGTATGTACAATTTTCTGCTGTTTCCTGCATTATTAATTGCTTATGTCATGTTGATTAGAGTGTATTATAATGGGTCTCTGCTGAATAATCTCACCCCCCACAACATTTAGACATTAGTTCATAGCATTTACACGCAAAAGGGTCGTCATAATAATTTGTCATAGTGCATTTATGACTATACATTTCCATTAGACTTTTTTTTCCTCTACATCTGTCCCGAATTGGTCAACTGCTCCTGGATGAATCTTGACTTTCTATAACAAAGGTGCATCTCAAATGAGACTGTCTTATGTTCACGTTTGTTTTTTTTTCTTTTTCTTCTTTGTTCCTTGCAGTGCTGCCTTTTGCTTTTATGTATTGCAATGACATGGTCTGTCAACAAATTACAGTATCAAACAGTAAAAGCGTAAATGTAAATCTTGTCCAGTCTCTTGCAATCAAACTCCCTCATACACTAAGGTGTAACCTACAATTTAAAATAAAAACTTGTCAAAAACTGAAATTGTCATCAAAACTGTAACCATAGCTTACACCTGAACATCCCTCCAGAATACACTGTTAAATTGACAACATGACTAAGCAATTTTACTGTCTTATATGTATAAAATGACACAAGGACTTGTCATTCTGACGGCACCGACACACAGACATTGACACAGATATTTATTTTTGATAAATGAACGAAGGATTTTGAGCAAGAGACTGGCTTTTGCAGGTAATCCATGGTGTTTTGCTATTTGTACGAGTTGTTTTGAGAAATGCACTTACCGTTTTGCAAATTGTAAGTATAATTCGAGAAATGTACCAAAGCGACTTATAAAAAAACTGTAATAGATTAAAGAAACTCAAACAGATTTGTAACAAGTAAAGGGTAAGTAAATGATGACATTTTTGGGTGAACTATGACTTTTCTTTCAGATGCTTCAGTGCATTGCTCTTTCTGTCACCGACCCCTCAGCTTCAGGCTTTGTGTTTTATCAGTGCTGTTCTCTCTCTGTGCCTCTTGCACAGTGTTTTTGCAGACCTTTCTGCATTTGGTGATAATTTCACTTTTAGTATTATAGCAATAGTAATAGTAATTAAGCATATAGCCAAATTGGACTATTTTTATTGTTAACACGAGTACCGTCAACCCCCCCACCCCCTCCACCCCTGCTTGTTATTTCTGATGCTATGCATCACTGTTAGATGCAAAAGCAAACAACAAACAGTGCAAATGGTTGTGATCGTTACTTTATCTCCATACCAAAATCCCACTGGTCATGGAATTTCTGGAACATCATGGAATTTTAAAAGGACCGTTCCAGACATTGAATGTCAGGGAAATGTACAGATTTTTTTTTTGTCCAAGTCATGGATTATTTTTATCATTTAATAAGTTTGTCATTTTTACTTCCCATTTATCAAAAACATAAAAAAATATATATATATCAGAATCAGAATCAGAATCGGTTTTTTATTGCCAAGTGTGCTTACACACACAAGGAATTTGTTTTGGCTACAGAAGCTTCCAGTGTACATAAAGTGACAAGTGACAACACAAAATAAATATGAGGAAAAAAAAATAAAATAAAATAAAATAAAATACGACAAACATTAAACAGAGATGCAGTTAGACAATAGAGCTCTGGATGATGAATTGTTGTACAGATTTGTTATAAATATACAAGTTTTACAAGTTATAAGGTGCTGTGTACAAATGCGTAGGAGAAAGTATTGCATTGTATACTGTTATAAGGTGCTGTGTACAAATGCGTATGAAAAAGTATTGCACATGTTTATTGCACAGTAGGGGAATAATTAACTGTTCATGAGGTAGATGGCCTGAGGAAAGAAACTTTTCCGTATATATTGCGTTGTTTCATGTTTTCCGCCTATATTGTTATGGTTTAGGGTATTTTTCACTGCCATTTTATTCCTTTCTCAGTTGTCGGATAGGAAATCATATGCAGTCATGCAGCCATACCTGTCTGTGGCTGTTTTTTGCCTGCTTAGCTCAACCAGACCCTCGTGGATTTTGCAGGAAAAAATTCTAATTATTGCAGCCTAAAATCACTTATTTTGCAGTGACTTTATATTTCTGCTTTTCTTGTGTTGTTTTGCTGTGATATACGCAGACTTACACTTCCGTTTACTTTTTTGAACTTAAGAACTATTGGTCTCTGTATAAAAGGAACACTGAGAGAAACAATGAGAGAACAATGTAACCATATAAAGCCTACTACTAGTTAATACCTAAATGAACTGTTAAAAACTCTGTCCAACAATTGCATTAGAAAAATACTGTTCATTTCCAATTTGAGCAATCGATGCAACGAATATCTGTCAGGTGTCTGTTCTGTGTTGTGATCATGTGCTCCTTTGTTCTGTTTCCCGCCGTTTCCTAATGTTCATCAGTTTCACCTGTGTTCCTCTCCTGTGTATTATCAGTTTCATTAGCCCGTGTGTATTTATACCCCTTAGTTTGTTTCCTTCGTTGTCCGGTATTGTACGTCATTCCTTGTGTCTTCACCCCATGATCGTCATCCCTGTGAATTGTCTTCCTACGTGTGATTCCTGTGTTCCAGTTGTCAGTGTTCTGTTTGTAATAAATCTATGTGTTTTTGATAAACTCCTGCGATCCTGTGCCTTTCTGAGAGACCAGGCGTGACAATATCGTATTTATTATAATGTAATGAATGTTTATTAATTATAGCTCAGAGATCAAAGTCCCTCAAAGTTGGGTGGTTACAGGTTTCCAGCATTCTTGAAAATATCATCTTTTGTGTTTAAGGTTATTTGATGACATTATTTGTAGTTTGAAATAATATATCGTCTGGAATGGTCATTCAAAGTATGCCATAAAACTGTATAATAGGCTGCCAGTTATTTTAAAGTGAGTATTATTTACAATTGTTATGTAAGGATTAATTGCTGTATGAACATTTTATTTTTAATACACTACATCGTTTCAGACTGCACTCAAAAAATGATTTTTGCTGCTTGTTCAAATAAAAAGCTCCAATTCTTGAGATTTTTTTGAGAACTCAATTGTTTTATGTTCAATCCACTTAATTTTTTATGTTAACTTAATACATTTGTGTTGGGACAACATGAATGAATTGTGTGGAACCCTGTATTTTTTACAGTGTATGCTAAAATGTAAATAAGAACTAATTTGTTAAAGTGCACCGTTTTAAACTGCACTAACTTAAAGATCAAAAGTTGTCAGAACAGATGAAAGCATAAATAAATGGGAAAACATTAGGTATGTTGCAGGTGTTCAGACTTTAAAAGGACAGTTTTTTAGTTTGGCAACTAACCACTTTTTAAATAATTAAGCAACCATACCTATTTTATATTTATAATATCATTTTGGTACAAATATTATTTGTACTAAGGCAACATCCAGTACAGTTTGCCTAAAAAAAAAAAAAGTATGTGAGTGCATGGATTCATTGTGCGTCCATTTGAAACGTTTTGATAAGACAGATTTTGACTTCATTATTACACTACATCCACTTCACTGCATCCAACAGATTTCTGTGCTGTTTTTTCTCTCCTCAGCGGACTTTTTAATCAGTCATCTGCAATATTTTGACAGGCACCCTGAGTGATCTGAGTATCACAAGAATTATTTCTTAAAAACTGCAGAAAAAAACACTGTCGTTCTATTTTAACACGACACCTCAGAAATAAACCTGCTGATTCTGCATAACACGGCTCACAGCAGGCGCTTATTCTGAGAGTGATTGTCTTGAAATTCATTATTGAAGGTGGAGGATTTTTACAAAAACAGAGCAGGACGGATGAATTACGATGCAGAACTTCATAGGGAGCTAATATTTTGCAAGAATAAGAGTACTATAATATATATAAATACAGTTGAAGTCAAAATTATTAGCCCTCTTGTAAAAATGGTATTCTTTTAAAATGATTTCCCAAGTGCTGTTTTGCGGAGAGATTTTTTCAGCACATTTTTAAACATAATGGTTTTAATAACTAATTTCTAATAACTAATTTATTTGTCTTTGCCATGATGACAGTGCATAATACTGGTCTACTAATTTTGCAAGATACTAGTGTTCAGCTTAAAGTGACATTTAAAGACAAGGTTAATTAGGTTAACTAGGTAAGTTAGGGTAATTAGGCAAGTCATTGGACAACAGTGGTTTGCTCTGCATAACATCAATAAAAAAAAAATTCAATTAAAATATAATAAAAATAATGTTGTCCTCCAAATTTTTACAAATATATTTAAACAGCTTTTTATTTAAGCCAAACTAAAAGAAATACAACTTTCTCCAGAAGAAAAAAAATATTGTAGGAAATACTGTGACAATGTCCTTGCTCTGTTAAACATCACTTGGGAAATATTCAAAAAGGAATACAAATTTCGCAGTAGGGCTAATCAGTTTGACATCAAGCGTGAGCAGTTGTATCAATTATTATGCAGTCAGTTGAGAAAATACAACCATTTTGGAGCATTTCTATAATGGCTCCATAACAAGGATTCACCTGGAGGTCCAGTCTGGATTAATTAATTGTCTGAATATAATTGAAATGATATGGGAGTGGAAGGATCCTAGAACAGTGAAGAATACTGTTTGTACAGTATAACATTAAAGATTAACTCCCTTAAAAGGTCTAAAATGTCTGCGTCTCTCTCTCTCGATGACTCATACAGTGATATGTGACTGCTTGAACAAATATGAAATGTAACGTTAAGAAAGGCGAATGTATGCAAGTGAAAAACAAGGATGTCTTGCACCTGTTTTCTTTGAGGGGTCACCAGAGGCAGTGGTGCTGACTTGCTTGGTGCCAGAGGCAATACGACAAACTCATTTTGAGCTAATTAGTAGTTTATTATGTACTTAAGACATGTTGGTGGTCATTTTGTCAATAATTGTAATCTAATAAGCTCACAGCATCTCTTTCTGTCTATTTGAAATCTACACTTTGGAAGGTTTGAGAATAAAGAGTTTGAGGCAATTGTCAGCAGCCATCTTTTTCAAGAAATGTAAAAGCTATAAAAAAAAAAATTCGTAATTTGGATATTACTGATGTTTTTTGGTGTCAGAGAATAAAATATGAAAATATATTTAGCTTATGTTGATCAGGATGGTTTGGAAAGTACACATACAGTACTTGACTAACAAATTCAAATTTTATTGGTCACATACAGAGTCATACACAGTATGATATGCAGTGAAATGCTTACACAACCGCTCATAACCTTAAAAATAATAACAACAATAACAAAATAATAATAGCAACAACTTTCACGGTCACACAAGGAAGTATAAATTCAAGGGTGTTTATTCAAGCGATATGCACAACAGTAGCAAGGTGAAGCAGAACTTCCACGAGAGCCGTGGGAAGACCTTTAAGAGGGATTCATTTGCAAGCTCTGAAAAGTGATCCACCACTACAAGGATCGTAGTGTAGCCCTGCGAGGGAGGTAGGTCCGTGGCAAAAATCCACCCCGATGTGGGTCCAGGGTCGGCGGGGTATGGGCAGTGGTTGTAACTTCCCTTCAGGTAGGCGGTGAGGAGTAGTAGTGATGGCACAGACCGAGCATCCTCGGACATACTGGGCGACGTCCTTGGTCATGTTTGGCCACCAGTATCTCTGTCGGAGGAGTGAGAGGGTTCGCCTGCTGCCAGGGTGTCCTGAACCTAGGGAAGTGTCCGTACTATCCAGAAGCTGAAGACGATGTCTGGTGAGTACGTAGGTAAGGCCTGGAGGAAGTTCAGGATGCGCTGGTTCTTCTAAGGTGGCAGTGCGAATATCTTCGTCTATTTGCCATAATATGGGTGCCAAGAAGACTGATGAGGGTAGGATGGGTTCAGGAATGTCATCATGAGGATCTGGAGAGTACATACGAGAGAGGGCGTCGGCTTTGAGGTTTTTATTGGCAGGTTGGTATGTGATTTGGATATTGAAGCGGGCAAAGAACAGTGACCAGCTGGCTTGACGGGCGTTGAGGCGTTTTGCACTGCGGAGATATTGGAGGTTTCTGTGGTCGGTAATTACGGTAAAAGGGAACTGAGCTCCCTTGAGCCAGTGGCGCCATTCTTCATGGGCGAGTTTAATGGCAAGTAGTTCGCGATCACCGATACCATAATTTCACTCAGTAGGTGTTAATTTTCTGGAGTAGTACGCACACGGATGAAGAGCTCGGGGTTCACCAGACCATTGGGATAAGATGGCACCGACTCCTACATCGGCTGCATCAACTTCCACAGTGAAGGGCTGTGTGGGATCTGGATGTCTGAGGATGGGTGCTGTGGTAAACTTCCGCTTAAGTTGTTTGAAGGCTTGGCGGGCATCTGCATTCCAAGTTAATATACGTCGTCCGCCTTTTAGAAGGGAGGTGAGAGGAGCCGAGAGGAGACTGTAGTTTTTGATAAAGCGCCGGTAGAAGTTGGCGAACCCAAGAAATCTTTGCAGCTCTTTCACTGTCTTGGGTTCTTTCCATTTGGACACAGCGTCCACTTTACCAGTCTCCATGCTGACCCTTTCAGCAGTGATTACGTACCCAAGAAAGGAGATAGAGGGTTTGTGGAATTCACATTTTTCAGTCTTTAGAAATGAATGGTTTTCTTGTAGGCATTGGAGTACTTGTTGGACGTGGGAATGGTGCTCGGTAGGATTTCGGGAGTAAATTAGGATGTCGTCAATGTAGACAATAATGAAGTGGTGAAGAAAGTTTCACCAGGATTTCATTCATGAAGTTTTGAAATATTGATAGACTGTTGGCTAGACCATAGGGCATCAGTTGATATTCATAGTGGCCAGTAGGGGTGATGAAGGCAGTTTTCAATTCATCTCCTTCTCGAATACGAATCAAATTGTAAGCGCTTCGGAGGTCTAACTTACTAAATATTCGTGCTTCACGGAGCTCTTCTAGGGCAGCTGGTACTAGAGGCAGTGGGTAGGCAAACTTGACGGTGGCATCGTTAAGTACACGATAATAGATACATGGCCGTAAACCTCCATCCTTTTTCCCAACAAAGAAGAAACTTGAGGCAGCCGGTGAAGTGGAAGGTCTGATGAACCCCTGATGGAGAGCTTCTTTGATGTAATTCTCCATTGCCTCATGTTCAGGACGAGAAAGAGGATAAATTCTTCCATGTGGTAACTTAGCATCTGGCAGCAGGTCGATACTACAATCGCAGGACCGATGTGGGGGTAACTGGGTGGCTCGTTCATTGCAGAAGACATCAAGGAAGGGAGTGTAGATGGCCGGGATGGTGACAGAGGTGGAGCTGTTACTGTTTTCAGTGGTGGTGGTGTGGATTTGAAGATAATTCAGGGTAGGTTCATGTCCACGGGGGGGGTGAGATGACCGTGGTTCTTGCAGGCTGTGCTCCATCTAAGGATCTCTCCTGTAGCCCACTCAATTTTTCGTTGGTGTTGTGCAAGCCAGGGTCTGCCGAGGATGATGTCTACATTCGCCCTAGGTAGGACTAATAGAACTAATTTTTCTTGATGGTTCAGCGAAGAGAGGATGGTGACTTCCTTGGTCCGTCGGGATATTTTTCCGTCGCCTAATGGTGAGTTTTGGATGGTGGTAATCTTATAATGGGTTTCGTTGCTCATGGAGGATATATTATGTTTGTTGATGAAATGAGATGAAATTAAGTTTCCAGCCGCTCCAGAATCCACCAGTACATGTATGGGGTAAGTATGAGAATCAGAGATTAGTTGAGCTTTCATATGAGGAATGTGAGAGACTGTAGGGGTAAGAGTGACGTTACTCACCATTAGGCGAGGCGGACAAACTGGGCAGGCAGAGATGAGGTGAGACGTTTCCCCACAATACAGACAGAGTCTATTTCTGATCCGGCGTTGACGTTCTGAAGCTTCGAGACGATAGGAATTAGTGATCATGGGTTCGTCTTCCTCCTGTGGTGGTGAAGGAGTGCTGGGAATGGGAACATAATCAGGAAACGGTGAAGTGGTACAAGGTGAAAGATGTTGAGAAATGCTGGTGGCTTTCTTAATAAAAGTCTCTAGATTGGCACTGTCATCGTAAATGACCATGTGTTTGGTTTTAAGCCTTTACGATAAGCTGCTAGTAGGGCCACTTGGTTCCAACCGCTATTTGCGGCGAGTGCTCGGAATCGCAGCATATAGTCATGGATGGAGGTGTTATCTTGACGGAGAGTGAGTAGTTCATCACGCACTGATAGAGGGGTAAGTGAGACAGGTTTGATAGGTGGCCATCGCTGGACTGCGGGCATTCCAGAGAGCATCCGCCCATTGGAGGGCTCGTCCTGTGAGAAGGGAAATCATGAAAGCAATTTTTGAAAGTTCATTGGGAAATTGATGATGGTTAGCCTCTATGTAGAGAGAGCATTGCAGAAGGAAACCATTACAGGTACTCGACTCGCCGGAGTAGTTCATCGGCCGAGCGAGGGGCGTGCTCGTATTTACAATGGGGTTTGAACCAGCGTTCGGAGGTGCGGCAGGTAAGGTTTGCCTGAGAGAGTTTACCATGCTGGCGAATGGATCCAGAGCGACTCCGGTCAGAGCGGTGTTTTGCAGGGCTGGAATCCTATCACTGTCACACAAGGAAGACAAGGAAATATAAACTTCAAGGGTGTTTATTCAAGCGATATGCACAACAGTAGCAAGGTGAAGCAGGTGAATGGCGTTGTAGTGGGTGAGCGATCTCACATACAAACAGTTCAGCTGTTTAGTTCAGTTCAATGGTAATCACCAACATAAGAATAGTCACTTCCCTTAAATAGTTGTATTGGCATTCACAGGAGGAGGAGAACATCCATGGAAGAGCACAGGAGGATACAGGGGAGAAGACGAGGAGATCCATGCGTCTATGATTCCAGCCGCCGAATGAGTGAGTGAGGTGAGTATATATAGTGAGTGGTGATTGCAGGTGCGGGTGCGGGTGATTAGTAATCAGATGAGGGTTCACGGGTGTGGTGGATGGTGAGTGAGAGCGGTGATTGGGACTGGGGGAACGAGCAGCGGGTGTGACAACAACAATAAGAATCTAAATGTGGAGAAATAGAAGTCATGCAATAGAAAATAAAAGCAAATATAAACTATTTAAAGGTCCCGTGAAGTGCTTTGAAATATGCATTTTTATTCAATGTTTGACGTAATCTCAACCGAAACACAAAGAGAGGGTGGGACAGTGTAGCTCCTCCCCTTTTTAAAAACAGCCAATAGCGTTTTGTTTTTATCACAGCTCTGCCAGTGAGGCAGAGGCATGTCAGATACTAGAGAGCATTTGATTGGTCAAGATTTGATGAGAAACTGAAACATGAGGTGACGTGAAAAAATTGTTGCTCCTTTCAGGCGAAAGTGACAAGCTACAAGCTTTATATGTTTATATCAGTTTTATATCTTCTAAATGTGAATTTTGTCACTGTTTTGGAGCACACTAGCTTATAGATATCTTAAAAACTAACAATACTGATACTAACATCTAAAAAAAACCCTTCATTTTATTTTCATGGGACCTTTAAAGACTTTTGATGTAGAGTAAGTGGTTGTAGAAAAAAATATAAAAGAGCTATCTGTACAAGCAGAAATGTAGAAGTGTTTCTAACAAACTGCCTGGTGCATAAGAGAGGAAGGAGTGTATCCTAGTATTTTTCCCTGTATCCTATAGTAACTTAAGTAGTTTTTCTATTTTCCTTGAAATAGTTTGAGGTAAACTTGGAGTAAAATTCTTATTAATGGCTATGACGAGTGAGACAGTCACCAAAGGAAGTGATCTTCGATATTTCTTGTCCTGTCTCTTTAAGAAGGACTCCTCTGACTTTGTTTTAGTCTTTGTCATTTGACATTTGATGTAATTGATCTGTAATAGTTTAGTAATGTCTGTACAGTGTCTGCACGGGGCCTAATAAAACAATGACAGGCTGCGTGATTTAGAAAGATTACTGTAATTACGCAAGTAACCGTGGGAATGATTTTGAAAACACACAATTATGATTCAGACAATTGATCATTATGAAAAACACAATTAGTTGCTTTAGTGGGGATGAAGGGAGAAAAGGACAAACAAACAAATGCAAAATTAGGCAGATATACGCTACTTTAATAATTGGATGATCGTTGTAAATGATTTAGCACATTACGCACACTCAGTCTCGGTTTTTCTCTCCATCCTTCCTTCTCGATTTCCATTTTGTCCATTTGTTGAGAAGGGTGGTGAGGTTGTTCCTTTACTTGCTGGGTTCAGTGGATCTCTGTCTCTCTGATACAAGTAAACATGACAGGAGACTTAGACTGTGTGCGCAGTCCTCAGAGGAAATGACAGAGCGCTTTGTGTCAAGCACTTAGCAGTTTATTTTGCTGGATAGAGGATAATGCAAATTTTAAATATTAAAGATAATAAATATAAAAGCAGCTTACCGCAGACTCGTTTTTTGAGAAGACCTGTATACTGTGGGGGCAGCAGAGAGGCTAATGATGCTGTAGTTCAGAAAAAAATTATCAGTTTGTAGTATACATTTCCCTATAATTCTGAAGTCTTCATCAAATTATTAAATGCATACATTTCCTTTGTATGCTCTCTTTGAAGTCACAGCTTATAATAGCTCACAGTGAATGGTTTGGAATGCTTATATTGGTTCTGTTGGAGTTTTCTGACAATATATATTTCTTAGTTGCACAATCAAAAACAAAACGTCTTAATAGTCATTAATGGTTCTATGAGAACTGTTTTAACACCAGTGGAACTATTAAAATGTTGTTGTTTTTTACACTGAGGAAAAAATAAATCCACGTGCTGATTCTGTTTATAGTGCAAACTTATTGTCCAGGACGATCTCATGAGGAAATGTAACTATTTTATGTTTTGTCAGTTTAGTAATCTCTTACAAATTCAAACTAGCTTAGTTGTACGATTTTTAAAAGGAGGCATGGCACCAACCCAAAACCCCAACCCATAAACCCAACCATCATTGGGGGATGAGCAAACCGTACTAAAATGTTCGAATGAAATTGTAAAAATTCATGCAAATTAGCCAGTAAATCAAAAAGGTATGAATTGGCGCAAGATAGCATTGGATTGTCATATTGCTACATTTATATAATAAGTTGCATTAAAAAATGTGCATAAAAATATATGCGCTCAATTAAAGGAATAGTTTATCCCAAAATTTTGTTTTCATTCTCCTGACTTTCCACACTTAGGTTGTGATTATTGGTTGAACTCCCAATATTAGCCAACATGGGCATCACTGTTGTCTTGTATTAAAAAATTATTTGATTATTTTGATAATTTAATAATTATTATGATTCAGATCATGGGTAGCGCTGTCGCCTCACAGCAAGAATGTTGCTGGTTCGAGCCTTGGCTGGGTCAGTTGGCATTTCTGTGTGGAGTTTGCATGTTCTCCCCGTGTTCGTGTGGGTTTCCTCCGGGTGCTCCGGTTTCCCCCACAAGTCGAAAGACATGCGCTATAGGTGAATTGGGTAAGCTAAATTGTCCGTAGTGTGTATGTGTGTGAATAGGAGTGTATGGGTGTTTCCCAGTGATGGGTTGCAGCTGGAAGGGCGTCTGCTGCGTAAAACATATGCTGGATAAGTTGGTGGTTCATACCGCTGTGGCGACCCCAGATTAATAAAGGGACTAAGCCGAAAAGAAAATGAATGAATGAATGATTCAGATCATGAATATGTGAATTAGCCTTTAGGTTTAAAATATATATTTTTTTATGCCATTTAATTATAAAAGAGGCAGTTTTATTCATTTAATACATGGAAACAAAAAATGTACTTGAATATAGAAAGTGGTTTGTACTACAGTAAACGGGTGTGTTGAGCCTATATATTTGGCTCATTCAGAACTCAAATGGCTATGCCTGTCTATACAATACAGTGGAATACTGCTAGTTTAGCATACAACCCTACCATATTAGTGTATTACTGTTACATTATTACTTATAAATGTAATATTAGGTTTATTTATTTATTTATTTATTTATTTATTTATTTATTACTTTACTTTACTTTACTTTATAAGGATCTGAGCCCCCCTAAAATGAAAGTCCTAAAATTGGCCCTGTTAACCAATATTAACTTCAACCAATATTAAAGACTTAAGGATTGTTTTCCTAATTTCTTCGGTTTGGTTTAACACTCACTTTGATTAACACTCTTTATTTTTTTCATTTGGTAATCTTTCTAATAAATATCTTTTTTTTCCTCATTGTTAATTTTGTTCATTCTAATAATTTTTAAGTAAAGACTGCAGAAATGCACCCTCGTATTGTTTCACACCTATTTCATTGTCTCAGCTAAATGTTATTGTCTCATCTCATTTAACAACAAAATTTGAAAAACATTAAAGAAGATTTTTTTAGCTGAAAAAATGGCCCTTGGTGATTTCAGCACTTATATACCTGTGGCTCATGACAATATATTAAGGTCTTATGAAGCAAAACTGCATTCTGTGCAAGAAGCAGAAAATAATTTATTTAATCTATAGTCTCAGCCTGAGTGTGTTGATGACAGTCTGGAGCACAAGCTTTCTGTCCCACTATCACGTATGCAGAGACGCATATATATGGTAGCTGTTAGTAAAGTAGTTTGCTAGTTCATAACTGTTGTTGACAAGGTCTTCAAAATGAATGCAGCATCGCAAGATGTCATAACAGCATTTGGTTTGTTGTTGTTGTGTGGTGTCTGTGCTCTCTCTGAGGTGCAAGGCAATTCATTTGTAAGCAGAAAAACAGCGGTTTTCACAGTTGGAGCTACTGTCATTTTTATTTTTAATAATTTGCACCAGCTTCCCATGAAGTGAAGATTTTGTTCTCTTGCACACATGGGTTCACAGCTGTTTTTTTTGTTTTTTTTAAATTTGCAACATTGAATGGAAACCTGTCTACTGAGAGGAATGTGAATATGAATGCAAATTGTAACAAAGAATTACTTGCTTTTAAAAAGTCATTTTTAGCCATTCAGGTTTATCGACATTCTCTGTGTGTCTAATGGTCTTGATGAAAGTAGAATAAAAGCATTCCTTTTGCTTTTGAAGCAAACAAGAAGTCAGTGCGTCAAAGCTGAAAAGTAGAGCTACGAGTCAAAGACTTTGAATGACGCTCAAGGTCAAATCCCTCTTCCTTAATTTGTCAGAGTGGAGTCATCGCCC
The DNA here is from genome assembly GCA_903798115.1 of Danio jaintianensis. Taxonomy (NCBI): domain Eukaryota; kingdom Metazoa; phylum Chordata; class Actinopteri; order Cypriniformes; family Danionidae; genus Danio; species Danio jaintianensis. The sequence goes on along the minus strand of CAIGQV010000818.1, from coordinate 20,690,823 downwards.
TCTCATACACTGCACAAACACACTTAGCGCTCAGAGCAGGGCTGTCTTAATACAGCTCGATTAGCCGAGTCTCTATTCCCCCTTTTCAAAACTCTTTCATTAATGCATGTCTCAGGTGGCCCTGCATAAAAGCGAGGATCTCTAAAATCACTCACCCCGGGGAAGGAGAGAGCATGTCGGCAGAAAGAGCGCTCTGTTAAAGTTTTTACAGCAGGACTGAAGGTAGGCCACAGGGTGATGTTCTGCATGTTTCTTTTGTTAAAGGTAAAAGAGATGCATAGTTAAAAATACTCCACTCTTTCCTTCAAGCTCAGTGCTCTGGCTTCAGGGTTTTGTCGTCGTAAGATTGAAGCTGTATTTGACAGGGTTGTACCAGGGTGAGGAATTATCAACTAATGCCATGTTCAGAGTAGAGGCTCATTCCAGTCCAGTACCAGTCCAATCACCTGCCCAACCAGTCTCCAACTCAATCAGCCCAGTCACCAACCCAGTCAGTCCAGTCACCAACAAATAGATGTATATGTGGTTATGTTAAAGAAATAGTTCACCCAAAAATGAAAATCACCCCATAATTTTCTCACTCTCAAGTCATCGTCTGTGTATATGAGTTTTTTTTCTGTCAGACTGTAGCCACTTTTTTCGGAAGTTTATTCAAAGCACTCGGACTGTGTTTGTGTAGGGTGTTTCGATGTGTTTTTGTAATAAAAATATTTCAACATTTTAAATTATAAACTCCAATTACTGACTTTCAGCGGCGTCTGAATGCACGTTATGTGTGACTGACGTTATACATGCATGATGTAAGTTAACACCAAGCCAATTAGCTTTCTTGTTCATTGTCGTCAACTGCTGTAAACAAACTGTGGTAAGGGGTTCTTGCGAGAAGTTTGTAGGATCTATTCCCAGAACTTCCATTATGAATGCATTATATATTGTATACGTCAGTTGTGCCATTCATTGGTCTCCACCAGAAGTCAGTGATTGGAGTTTATAATTTAAAAATGTGAAATATTTAGGCTTCATAATATGCATTCATATTCAATATTCAATTCATACGACATATGTTAAGCCCCTTGTGGCATATGGGTTAATTTGCCAATGAATTTATGCACTTTTGTAAGCTTCAAAATAAAAACCACTGTTCAATACCATTATACAGCATGGAAGACCCAGTATAAAATTTCAAACTACTCCAATTGTGTTTGTTTGTGTTAGGATTAGTATCCACATACATACAAATACATTTATACACAAACGCCTATACTCACACACACATACAAATACATGCATACACAAACCAAGGACTTCATTTCCCAGCATCCCATTCAACTCACACCTGCACCAGTCCCTAATTAATGCACCTGCCACCATTTACCTCATTATCTGTCCTGCATAATCAGTCCCCCTTTCTCTCCCTCTTCATCTGGTCTTGTCATTGGTTTTTCCTGTGTGACTTACCTCCTCAACTCAGCTGAAAGTCCTGTTACCCAAGGATAAGAGACATAGTGCTAACATACCATACCTGGGACATCATGTTCAGATCTTTTTTCTTATGTTTTTCAGTCTGTTCGCTCTCTTCTGCCAGCCTGTAATGAAAACGAGAAACGAGTTACTTTCAAGATAAGTCCATTGAACTTTACTAAAGGCTTTTTGATGACCTGATGCCCGCATTGATAGTTTCATTTCAAGAACCATGTTGAAGAAAAGACAAGTTTAGTTTTCCTTTCAGCTATATGTTGAAAGATGATGATTTTTAATGTGTGGACCCAGTGGGAATAAACCAGTTGATCTCTACTTCCAAAATTTTTAATCAGCCACGCTGCTTAATCAAAGCTTGATGAGTTGCCATGGAAACTATAACAGAATACAGTGTAAGTTTCTAAAGCTGTTGAATTCACTCTATAGGGAGATTCACTAGTGAAAAGGTTAAAAATTCAGGCAGTATTTTAGAAAATGTAATTGAATGTGGAATTAGTTACTAAAAATGTTCAAGCTCCTTGATTTGTTGTTTACAGTGTACATGTGTAATTGCTGATTGCAAAGCTCTTTGGGCTAATATTGATTGTTTTTTGTTATTTTCAAGACTGGACTGTGCTCTGCATCCCTGCAAGTTGCAGAAGCAGCAAGAAAATCTTAATTTCTCTTCATTTATGTGGCTGTTACCTGTTGTCAACTAGGCTTTCATCATTGGTAAGTACAGTATATTTTTATTTTATTTTTTCCTATTGTGTGCTGAGGGGGCCGCTGTGCCTCAAAGGTTCTTTTTCTGTTTATATGTATTTGTTTTTTGACAGTTGCATGTGAGTTCACACTGTAAATGTAATAGTTCAAACTTCAGACTTCAGTTTCAAGACTCGGATGCACCAAGCCGACAGTTGGCTGTTGCGCAGTGCTGGGCCATCGGTTTTTGGTGTCTTCCACGTGTTGCCTCTCATCAGGCTCACGTGAGAGAGTGGTTGCCCAATTTAGCGTGTAAAATCAGTGTCAGCTATTGGTAAAAGAGAGCCCTCTGATTGGCTATTCAGGTACGAATCAGAGCGAGAACAAAAAGTGACAACAATGCAGGTCAACAGGGAATGTCTCTGCATTTCTTAAATATTTGCAGCTGATATGCATAATCAGATTATCAAACATATTTATATGAGTAAATCTCTTTGTAGGGAGTGAGAAGTACTGTGAAAATGCTTATTTGTTTACAGTTTGTATCTATGCAGCGCTAATTTCAGTTTCCCATTGTGGAATGACAATACATACTGCCACCTGCAGATATGGAAAGATACATCCTCTTATTCAGTCGCTGTCATTCGTTTGGTGTGTTCACGTGCAGCTTTTTCGATCCAGCTGGGACCAGACGCAGCCGACACGATGCGATAACACTGTTGGTTTTTGTTGCTGCTGGTTCTTTGACATCAGCTTGGTGTGTCCAGGGCTTAAAGCCAATGCAGACACCTCTAGTGCATAATATTTTGGTTGCTATTATGTTTGCTACATCAAAGTTTCAGATTGTGATTTTTTTTTTACTTCGAAATTCATATTGTTTTGTGAACACAAAACATGTCTGATTACATGTTGCTTCTGACCAATCATCGCTTGTCTTTAATAATGACTGACAAAAGTGCAAAGAAGTGAGGAAATATTATAAATGCTCCACAAGCCTTTCCTCTGTATCAGATTCTTCAAGCAGCAACAATTCTATTGTCTCATTTAGCCATGTTTGATAGCTGTATACAACATCATAGATGTGGTGAAACCCATCATGGAGGTTTGCATCTGAAACAACACTGTAAGGACACTGTAAGACAATCTATTGTTGGTTTTTAGAATTTACTAGGTGATGGTTTAAATAAAATAATAATACTCGTTTTTTCTATAAAGATCTGATAAACACTAGTTTTTGTTTAGTTTTTTGACCAACTGTCAATTTATGACAACATTTCTTTTTCATTTTAAATAGAAATGTTGTCATAAATTGACAGTTGGTCAAAAAACAAAACAAAAACTAGTGTTTTTTTGTGATTTGAAAATAATTTAAAAGTAATAAAATACATGACTGGGGCGACACAGTGGCTCAGTGGTTAGCACTGTTGCCTCACAGCAAGGAGGTCGCTGGTTCAAGTCCCGGCTGAGTCAGTTGGCATTTCTGTGTGGAGTTTGCATGTTCTCCCTGTGTTGGCGTGGGTTTCCTCCGGGTGTTCCGGTTTTCCCCACAGTCTAAAGACATGCGGTATAGGTGAATTGAATAAACTAAATTGGCCGTCATGTATGTGTGTAAATGAGCGTGTATGGATGTCTCCCAGTACTGGGTTGCAGCTCAAAGGGCATCCGCTGTGTAAAACATATGCTGGATAAGTTGACGGTTCATTCCGCTGTGGCGACCCCTGATGAATGAAGGGACTAAGCTGAAGGAAAATGAATGAATGAATAAACATGTCTGAATAAAAAAGAGCTCTGAATGACTTTTTAAATTTGAAATAAATATCAGAATTAAACAAAACTATAACCATAACTATAATTTTTTTTCCCAAGAGTTCCTTTTTGTCTTCTCATTGCAGTAGGCTTCAGTGTGTTATTTTAAAAATGTATTTTAGAGAGACATTTTCTGCATCAGTTTGGTGTCTGTATTGCGAAGAAGAACAATTAACCTCAGACTTCAAAAAAATAAGTCCGAATGAAATTGCATATCCACGGATGCATGTCCACACTTGATTTCTTCCCGGTGGTTCAAAGTCAAAGGGCTTCGACAGGAAATTCATTCACTCTAATCTTGACTCCTGCTTTGTCCTGTCCTTTCATTTTTTTGCATTCTCACAGTTTCTCTTTTTTTTTTCTTCTCCTTCTTGCATTAATTCAATTCAAATCCCTGTAGTAAAACTGGATCTGTTTGATGTTCAGTTAAACCGGGAGATGTACAGAATGTGGACAAGCGAATTAAGAAATCAGAGAAATCAGAAATCAGGATGCAGTACATTTGTTATAATTAGAAATTCAGATTAAAAAAATAATAATAATAAAACCATCATCAAAACGTGAACTGCTGCCACTCAGACTCCACTTTTCACAACTTCAAGATGAGATATTGAGTATACAAACATGCTTACTAAGCTCTTTGCATTAAGTTTAGTTCTTGTGAGAAGAATGAGCTATCTGCTGTTAAACTAATGTAATTTACTATTTATGTTTGAGTTTTAAAGACTTTATAGCACATTTCAGGCCAGTGAATGAGTAAAAATGAAAAATTCTGTCTTTTTACCTCAGTTTGAGCCTGTACAATTTTCTGTGCATTGTCAACTTTAAATATTATCCTATGATATGAAGTCTGACATGGTTTTGCGAAAAATAAAAACCTACACAATGAATCAGTTATGGTTACATATACATGCCAGCAACAGTTTAATCACTGCAATAAAGATACAATAATTTACTCTTGACATCTGATTGATATCTATCATAAAATCATGTTCTGGATTAAAATTCACTAGAGAAGTTTAATTGGACTTGTCCGTCAGTTTGGAAAATAATACAGAAAAATGCATAAAATAACATCAGAGATGTGAAGCTTGAATATTTGTGAGAACACTTTAATTTAGCAGTTTATGATTTCATTTGATTTTTATTTATGCAACTCACTTTGGTGGTGCTTTGGGAATAGCGCTGTTCTTTATTTTTGTTCTTTATCTCTCTGTCTTTGAGAGAGACAAATCAGGTAATCAGAGTTAATCTGATTTAATTCTTACAGTGATTATAGGGTTCTTTAAACTTTCTGCATAAATTAACAAAAATAATCTCTCTTTTAGTGTTTGGAGTCTAAAAAAACGTTTACAAATGGTCTTGTGAATCATTTGGTATTTAGACAAAAAGTACATTTTAGAAGTTTTAGTGACTTTAAATTTGGTAAAACTTGGTCGCAGTATCCAAACTTAAACTTTCTCACAGTTTCTCTGCCATTTTTACACCCCCATTGCTTTTATAACAGCTGATTTTATTCATCCCTTCTTCACAATGTGTTTTCTTAAGCTTTTTTTTTTTTTGAGCATTTGTATAAAGATCAGTGTGAATTTTGAATCCATGCCTGCATACATATGGCTCATTATCTGTGCAGACCTCTTTCATTTACATTTTTTGGGTTTTCTATAAAAAACTGCTGCACTAGTGGTAAATGTGTCCTATAGGACAATGACTGATTCCATCTGAATTCCTTTAAAGTTGCTCGTGCTTTGAGAGTTTAAGTACATTTACTGTTTACTGTAGGTTTAAGATGAAGCACACTTTGTGGTATAATGGTTGTCAGATTATACACTTGATTTGAAATATGCTATTTAATCATACATTTTAATACGATTGTTGTTTTATAGATTTCTGTCTTTATCAATTCAAACAGATACCTGTACTTAATTTTTCTCTCTAATCTAATATTTCAAATGGGCATGTGGTAAACTTAAAGTAATAGATATAATGTAATATAACTAACATACTAATATAACCATATGTTATAACTAACATATACCTACATATAACTAAACTAACGCTAACTTTCTTAAACGTACAGTGATTCTTAGGGCAATCAATATGTATTTTAAGTCATGTGTGGACCCCAGGAAGACTAGCAATGCCTTAGGGCATACATAATGGGTATCTATATAAATACAAATACTATATTTTTATTTTTGGTTGCTTAGAGAAGTTTGGGAGCTTTAAAATAAGACCAAACAAAACATTGTTGAATAACATTCAAGAATGGCTTTTTATTGAATTTAATATTAAAAAAAAAAACAATTAAACATATATTCACAACAAAATCACATAAATTCAAAAGAAATTGCAAGCCGACTACCGCAACTACAATAATTTTACTCTAAATATAACACCCCACCCAATAGGACCCCTTTTTTTCCCCACACCACATCACACAACAACCTCAAAACATTATGCAATGCTGAGTGTGCCACATACAGGTTAGTGGGCTTGACAAACACTCTTTCATCTCGCTGACACTTTAACCGACACTTGCAGCAGTTTTTGCACATTTGCACCAGACACTTCTTACAATCATTCCATATCTCAAAATTTTTAAAAAAAAATAAAAAGTTTTGCATTCATGAAGTGTGCTTCACACAGGTGAGTAGACTAGACAAAGCACCTGTAGAAACTCTTCTCTCTTAAAAAAAACCCACTCCTCCCTTCTTACTCTAGCACTTAATTCTCTGAGCACTAACAGTTCCTTTTGTATAGCACTTCTTGTGTGTATTGCCTCTTCCTGTTGAATCGCTGAATGCCTCCTCAATTGTAAGTCTCTTTGGACAAAAGCGTCTGCTAAATGTAAAGTAAGTAACCCCAATAACAGTTACTAATAACAGAAAGTAGTCTGTATTCTTTGTTTTGCTGCAAGCTAGCTTCAATGTTTAGCAATTATTTAACAGAAATATGATCATATTTTCCTTCTCTGCCTTCTCTTATTGTATGTCCTGCTCTATCTTGAGAGTTTTGAGAGTCATGTTCAAAATGAGAACACAATGAATCTTTTTTCATTTTGACAAACTTGTACATCGTAAACACTGTTACCAAAATCTGGCTGTGTTTAATCAAAGAAAGCAGGTTTAACGATAATTCCAAATTAGTTATATTTCTGATGGGTTACTGATTTAAAATATAGCCTATTGATTTCTTCATATAAAAAAGCATTTTTTTCCTCTACTTTCTGATTTCAAGCACTTAAGTTGTACCAAATCAACATTCTGATTCCATCCAAATACATAGTTATTTCAGTTCTGAGCCATATTTAATCGGTATTACCAATAGCTGGTATCAATTTTACTTCAGTTGGCTTTTAACATTTTGAGAACTTGGGATTGGGGGAATTTGTGTTTATTGTGTCAGTTAATCATCCAACTGATTTGCATGAAATCACGAACAGTGTCATTTTTGATAATTAAAAGGTCTTTTGATAACTATGCTAATTGTGTCTAGAACCGTGTCTTTAGTTTGGAAAAATGTATAAAATCAATGAAGGAACAAAATGGTTTTCCCATTAAAAGCATTCGTCACTATTCGCTCTCACAGTTGTAATGTAATGAACAAATGCGCTCAACGAGAAAATAAAACCCATCTCGAATGACAGTCTTAAATATTCTAGACTTCTAGATTGAAATGGAAAATAAAGGTTTCTTACTAGCATACAAATGCTCTTTCTGTATTTTTAGATATGCAGCTGAGTGTCAAAAAAATAATTTTAAGGGAAATTCCTGCTATTAAAGCGCTGTGTGTTGAAGCCGCTTGGGAAACCATGCAATAATAAACCGGGAACCTTTTATATAAAGGACACAAATGGCTTCTAATAGCAATCCGCCGGTGTCAGACAGGCATCTGCGTGTAAACAGACAAACGCGTTAACTGAACCACCATCACAGACAAAGTGTAGTCAGGAGGAATTATCCGATGAATTTATCACTATAGCTGGAATCCAGAGTCACAATATTACAAGGAATTATTACCACTTTATCTTCATCAGCACCAAAGTCGACCATGAATGTCAAAGCCGGTTGCAAATCGGTATGATGGCGCACGTTCCCTCTGGATATTTGCCTTGTCAGGGTTAATAAGGACACTTTTTTATTCACACTTCCTCACCAGCGATATTAATAAAAATGACCTTGACCTCGGACCCAGCATTTCTCACTAAGGCGCAATGTTTTGAGGTTGCGTGACTTTAGAAATAGCTCTGTTTTTCCATATTAGCACATCATCTTCTTGTATAAACATCTCCTAGTCATCTGCTGAGCTCACTTGGCCCTGTGGGTGTTGCTTTGTGCAGATGGGGTTTGATGACCAACATGACGATGGCTCCTCAGAATAGCACTTTGTATTTAGAGATTGGCAACAAATAGCAGATCAGAGAGCAAGTTTGTGTTATGTGTGGCCCCTGAACCAGCGCGCTGACCTCAGATCTGTGTTAAAGATTCACTTTTAGCTATATTGCTGCGTCTGTCAATGTTCCTGACATTCTCTGACCCTTACGATGCCTGAGGGGCCTGGGTGGAAAGCGTGGCCTTCTTGAATGTCAGCATTGACATCTTAAGTTGGCGCTGATTTTTGTGAGGAAACGTGTTTAATGGGTGGAAGACACTGGGCAGGAGTGGCAGTCTACATTGGAGAGTCTAAGGGGAAAAGTTTTCATGACAATTTATGTGGTTTAGTTATGCATTGTGATGCTTGCCTTTAACTGGCTAGATGAGGTATTCCTGCCAAAATTGCAGGATTTTTAAACATGTCTATTTCCTGCTTGCATTTTGAGCACACTTAAGTGGATTGAGCAGTGCACAGAATGCAAGTGGCACTTTTTCAAATTTCAGTACCGATCTGTACCAAAGTTGGAACTTTTGACATCCCTACTTTGTATCAATTTATTTGCGATATATTTAGAAAAATATGTACGATAGAGAGATCTGCAGAGTGGATGGCAACATCAACAGCCTGAGGTATCAAGACATTTGTGCTGCCCATTACATTACAAACCACAGGAGAGGTCAAGGTGCTCCAGGATTGGCCAGCCCAGTCACCAGACATGAACATTATTGAGCATGTCTGGGGTAAGATGGAGGAGGCATTGAATAATATATAATTATATGCCTTTTATGTAAATAATTATTATCATATCAACCAGAATTTTAGTATAATGCATCTAGTGCCCTGTGTTTTTCCAAAATTTCAAACAATTCCAAATTGTTGTTGTTGTTGTTGTTGTTGTTGTTGTAGTTATTATTATTATTATTATTATTCATTCATTCATTCATTCATTCATTCACTTAGTCCCTTTATTAATCTGGGGTCGCCACAGCGGAATGAACCGCCAACTTATCCAGCATATGTTTTACGCAGCGGATGCCCTTCCAGCTGCAACCCATCACTGGGAAACAACCATACACACTCATTCACACACATACACTACTGACAATTTAGCTTACCCAATTCACCTATACCACATGTCTTTGGACTTGTGGGGGAAACCGGAGCACCCGGAGCAACACGGGGAGAACATGCAAACTCCACACAGAAACGCCAACTGACCCAGCCGAGGCTCGAACTAGCGACCTTCTTGCTATGAGGCGAACGTGCTACCCACTGCGCCACCATGCAGCCCCATTATTATTATTATTATTATTATTATTATTATTATTATTATCATCATTATTATTATTATTATTATTATTATCCAAGTTAGCTTTTCTGTGTTCTATTTTTCTAGACTCCGTTTTAATGGTTTAAATAAAAAAATTGCAGCATAAACAGCATGTCAATTTAATAGATTTCTTGAAACTTATTCAATTTAACATCATCTAACATTTTTGTTTTATTTATTTTATTTTTATTTGTTAGATCTTTTGCTTAACTTAAAACAAAGATAAAAAAAGTTATATTTAAAAAATATATTTAAGTAAATATCAAACAATAACAAACTTTTGTTGTAGTTTGGCTTAGGGAAAATATTGCCATGGCAAAATGTAAACTGACCTGCTAGCCCAAGCAGCAGAAAAAATATTTACCGTTGAACCCTGGAGAATGAAATATTTTTACCTACAGGACACATTTCAAAGCTTCTTCAAGGCTAGCCTTAGGCCTGTTTTTATACCTTTGCATTGGGATTAAATTCCTCTCCTCGTAAACCTAGTTCAGTCATAAAAAGCTATATTTTGCTTCTTAATTCATGACGGCCAGCTAGGGACTAGAAAGCCATTTAGACCGCCTTATCCATCAAAAAATATCATTTTTGCAGATGCTGACATTTGGTTAAAGATTTTGTTGAGCCAACACGTATGTATCTGAAGGGGTTAACAGGGCACGGTGACAGTATGAGCGTTTTCAGGTTTGCGGCAGGTCTTGAAAATGGAGCATGAGCAGCCGCGTGCCCGGTGTCAAAATATCCATTAACGTTCTGTCTCCTTGCCCTGGCGGCGCTGATATATCGGACCCCTCGTCCCATGGGTCATCAGACCGAGCCGTGACTGCAGTAGTAGAAGCTAATGGAGTGTGTCTATCTATTTTTCATCTAGCTCTTGCTTCTGACTATATAGACTGTATTGTACATCGCTCTTGTCTGCCTCTAACCATAAGGCCTTTTGATTTTGTTTATTTTAGAGAGTGCAACTTGTACTCACTGATTCTCCGCTCTTGTCAGGGTCAAATATTTTTGCATGCAAATATGCTGGAATCCATCAACCGAGTGCTTTAGTAGAAAAAAATAGCTGATCAAGGATCGTTTTTTTTTGGGGTGAGAGATTGAGTATGTGGGCGTTTTTTTACTAACCTTTACTGTTAAGGCTAAACTAAAGTACAGTTGTAGTATTTCTACAACTTTTCTACACTTTCTCAGAGCTCAACTGGAACGGGGGCAAAAATCTTGCATCATTTGTTTAATGATGAGATGTGTTGTAAACACTGGCCTTGGTCCGAGAAATGGGATTTGCAGTGATTAATGTAATCTGACACAGATTTATTTGGCTGAGAACGATAGTTATACACTGTTAAAACACTGTGTGTGTGTATCTCCAGGAAGCTTTTGAGTTGTTTCTGGCGACATAATTGAAAGCATTGCTTGTACAGATGCTTACATTTTTTATGTCAATCACATCAGGTCTCATTTAATATGCAAGTATATGGACAAATTTGTGCACAAAATCTGTGTACAAACATTTTCAGAAATCATGATTCACCAAACATTCAAAACTTTTTTTTATTTATTAACCAGTACACATTAACCAGTATTAAGAAGTTTCATTTTAAAAGTTGCATTAATAATTGTTTTATTGTTTAAATTTTCATCTTAAAATTAAAATTTATTATTTATTATTAATTAATAAATAAATTTAATTGATCTAGTCATAATTGTTATGGATTGTACTATAATATACAGTTGAAAGCAATAATTAGCCTTCCTGTGAATTTTGTTTTTCAAATAAGTCAAATATTGTTGTTTAATGGAGATAAGATTTGTTCAACACATTTTAAACATAATAATCTTAACTACTTTCTAATAATTATTGTATTTTCTTCATTGCCATAATGACAGTACATAATATTTTACCTTTTCTCTTGCAAGATACTTGTATTCCATTTAAAGGCTTAATTAGGTTTACTAGGCGAATTAGGTTAACTAGGCAAGTCATTGGACAACAGTGGTTTGTTCTTAAGGTGGCTAATAATTTTGACCATAAAAAATATTTTATAATAACGTAAAAGCTAGTCAAACTTTTATTCCGGTCAAACAAAAAAACTAAGAAATAATAACTTTTATTCTGAAAAAAAATAAATTAATAAATAAAATAAATGTAAAAATATAAATTAAATAAAAATTTAAAATAAATATATGTATAATAGGAAATACTGTGAAAACTTCCTTTCTCGGTTCAACATGACTTGGGAAATATTTGAAGAAGACTTCAAATTTCAGGAGGGCTAGTAATTTTCCCTTAAACTGTAATTTATATTATAAATTATATGCTGTATTTAATCTTTATATACGGTATTTAGTCCTATTCTATAATCTATGTGTATTTATTTAGTTTGAAATAGGTTTGAGAATGCCACACATGGACAGGATGGGAACACATCTGCAGAGCTAGCAGATGTTTGACGAGACTGATGAAAGACTTAAAGGGACATTTGTGTGGAAAACCCTTATATGGAGATGGTTTGGGTGTGTTTATGCAAATTATCACCCTCATGTACCTGCTGCTCATTTAGAATAATCCAAATTCTACTCAAATTAGAAAGAGCTTTGGAACAAAACAAAAAAACACTGTTAGTTTGTGAACTCATTAGGGAAATTTACCTTCATGTCTTTCTTTTGTTGTCTTTGAAAGTGAAATTGATATCAGACTGAGAGATTTGCATGATGCATTCAAATGATATATTCAGGATTGTGAAAGTGACTGAGTAAACGAACTGAAGATTGAAGTTAGAGCCTACAGGTCACAGAGCAAACCTGAACTGCTACATCAATTGGCCATTGAGACTGAGGATATTAACAGCTGATTTCCCAGATGTCAATGATGACTGACAGATTTATGACTTTCTAGACTCAAAGTTGCTGGGTGACATGCTTATTGAAATGAGAGAGCATGTTGGCATTTTCACTGGCGTTTGTGAATAACAGCAGAGAGAACATCAAATGCTCTGTCATTTTTAGTCATACATATTAGAGTAAGACATCATTCAAAACTGTGAAGGTTTGATCCCTTTACAGAAAAACCACATGAGCTTCACGTGTGTAGTGTAAAATGACACGTGAAACATGTGGAAGGCATGTCAAACACATGGGAAACCTGTTGTTTTGGATTTCACATGTTAAAATATGATTGTTGTATACTCACACAAACAAAACCTGTAGCTTTTGAACAGTGAAAACAAGCAGAGTGCATTATCTGCCATTTTGGCCATGGTGAGCATTGTGAAATAGATTTTTATGATTAGAGTAGACATAGATTTTGCATATTCCCCAGATTGTTTTAATAACTGTTCTCTGCTTTGCAAGTTCCATAAGAGACCTTTTCACAGTCCAGTGATGTTAATCTACTAACTGTATATACTTTTATACAGTTTGTTTCAGGATTCAGGAATAGTTTATTTATATCAGAGCAAATTTGTCTTGAACAAGGGCTTCCACTTACAAAGATATCATAGAATGCTTAATAAAATACATATAATTCAACATAGAATAAACAAACGCATACAGTAAGTGCTTCGCTTTCAATACCTGCACCATCATTTCACCCCCACCTTATATCATAAGTTTAGGAGATTCACTGATAAAGGAATTATATTATTTTGACCTATTCAGGTATGTTTTCCGATATTTAATCAGAAACCAAGAATGCCTACCTCAGGAAAAAAGATACATTTTGAGTACAAGACAATGGAGAGGGATCTGTAATACTTTTTCTAGTCTGATTAAATACACTCTTAGAGGTACATATTACTATCTGAGGACCCACATTGTACCATAAAGGTACATATTATTATCTAAAAATAACAAAGGTGTAGCTTTTGAAAAGCTAATGCCCAAGTGACAGCTTTTGAACCTTTATTTCTGATGTGTATGGTCTTCTCAAAGAGAACTTGGAGGAAGGGGTACTCCCTCGCCCCAAACACTTTCAGTGATGTATGAAACGGTCGGTTTATTTCTGATTTAACTTAACTGATGTTAGCAGAGCAACACTGTAAAAAATGACAAAGTCATGACAACAAATGCTTTTGTTACCTTAACTTATTTAATACACATTTACTCAGATTTCAACACAAATAATTTAGTTATGCAAAGTTTAATTTAATATTTTTAGTCAGTTTGATGGATGCAAGTTGAGATTACAAGAAATGTTAATTTGATTCAGCTAATAAAATGTTAGACAGCAAGCATTTTATATATATCAATAAATATATAAATATATTAACCTATTACCTTAAAAGTACAAAATTGTACTTTTTGAAAAGGTGTCACCCTCTGTGTTTTTTCTCCGTGTACACAATATATTTATTAATACACATTACTGGTTTGCAATGATTTTGAAACCTAATTCTCACCACTACATTTGTACTACAAAAACCAAAACAAAAAACAGTAATAATGTAAAAAATTATTAATAACAGCTTTTCACACATGATGTTTTTTAACCATGATTAATCACATTCATTGTTTTTGCATGATTAATCACACACTTATTGTGAACTTAAAAAAAACAAAACATTTATCTATTTTAAAATTAACTATCAAATTGAATATCCAACTGTAGCATACCTGGCCATGCAAATATACAGTCACCCAAAGCTGTCTCTTTCTCCATCTCTTTAGTGTTTTCTTCTCTGTTCCTCTTTCCCCTCCCCAGCTGTCAAGAGACTGTGACACTAAGCAGTTTTAAAATATCATTAAATATCCCTTACTGTGGGCTTTAGGGACTGACACCGCTATGCAATGCCTAAATGTATGTGTCTGCTGTCATGTTCCTCCACAGGGACAACGGCACAAAATATACAACATCTCTGTGTCTTCATTCATTTGAAATTCTAGCAAACACCACATCTACGCCTATGCAAAAAAAACGCTCAGTTCGGAGGCAGAATAATCCGAAGCAGCGCCATCGCAGATGTTTAACACTTCCCACCATGCTGGCTATTGTTTTCAGCTACAGGGCCGACTAGAAATGTGGACCTAAAAATAAAAATTACCTAAGCGTTACTCTTCTTTTTCCCTCCTGTCCTTAATTTTAGACATTCTGTTCCTCAGACAGGACAGATGGCGAGGCATATTAAGAAGAAGAGAAAGGTTTAAACACCTAAACATCACATTTATTTGATTTCCGTGGCTCACAGCTCATCTGGTGTTAGTGGCCTCTGAATAGAAGGAGAGAGGGAGAATGAGACTCTGATGAAAATAAATGGCTTGAGAGGGACAGATTAGCTGCTTTATTTTCATTATGGACTCTTTATTCTCAACCTGTTTGGCTGTGCAAAGGAAACCAGATTTGTTTATGACAGTGTACAGAAGTACTCCTTTCAGTTCTGTATAGCGTGTCTGCGAGTTTTATCATTTGATAATCAGCTTTGCCCTTGAGCCGCCCACATTCCCTCCGCTAATAAACAGTGTTCTGCTGATAGCATATGCACCTCTGCGAGTCTGACTCACATCTATTGCTAACCGAATTCACTGGCTTTTTTATGCCGTCATGCTGACAGATATTTGAATGCATTCTGTATTGTTTACATTGGGTAGGTTGCACCAATCAAGGATGATTTGATCAGGGTTTTATTTCAAATTGAGCTGCGATGCACCGTTTAATTTTCAACGCAGATTAATAAATCTATGATTAAAAAACAATCATCTGGGATTTGAAGCTTTCACCTCATTATGATGGTGTGACATTTACTCAATGTTTATTACATTAACTTTTATCCACTACTGAATAATATAACATGTAGAATAAAACAGTTGTGTATATAATAAATGTATAGAATATTGCATGGGTGGTCACCCTAATAAATCTTTTATTTAATAATAATTTACATACAATTTACATCTGTATTTACAAGAAACCGGTGATAATATAGCTCTAATTTTAAAAAGAATGTAATGTAAAGTCAATGCCATTACAAAAATAACATTGTTTACTATAGATTCCTTGCTGTATCAGTGCTGAGTTCAAAACCATTAGTTGATTGGCTGCTTTGTTTAGATTTTAGTAACTATAACGTTTATTTTTTTATTCAGTTTGCGGTCTCATATTGTTTGTAACACTATAAGGTATAAAAACGTGTTGCTTTTTACTTCAACGCCGTTTTCATGCGTAAGTAACATTGTAAACATTAGGTCTCCGGAAGAAACGGTGAATAAGCAAATGAAAAAGCATCCATAATTCAACACTATTGTTGGACTAAATTTGCTCTATGGGATGTTGTTCTGAGGACCCTTAGCTTTTAATCGATGAAATGCGAGTGTGTCTTGTTATTACTATGATAAATGTATGTACTACACTTATATTAAGTGTGCTCTGATATGTGTATCCTTACAGAAATTTTGCAAATCCATTCTTTAACAGCTATCTACAATTGCTGCTTGAGGGTTGTAGCTTTAGACTGATGTATAGCTTGTCAAGATTACTCATGTTCTTTTTGATGCTATCTATTCATAAACACTGACATGTTCAAAAACAGCGCCCCAGTGTGTTGATGTCCTGACGTTGACTAAGAGGTTAAAATGCAACCGCGTTGACACTAATGTCACAGAATTTGCCACATTTTAAAATAAAAAGTAGGACTTGTGCACATGATCAAATCATGGTACGGACACAAAGTAACTAGTTACAGTAATTAAATTACTTTTCAGCTGAAAAAGTAAAGTAAGGGATTACTTTTAATTTTTAGGTCATTTAATTAGTTACTTATAAAGTACTTTCCCTAAATACTGCACATAAATCCAGCAGTTCCAAATCAATTCAGAGAAGCAGAGGAATTGTGTTTTTATTATACAAATATATTTTGCAAAATGATTCTATTTTTCAACTAAAGAAGGTTTCATTTATCAAGATGACTGAACATGCTTCAGGAACAATGAATTGAGTCAGAAATTGATGTCAGTATATGGGAACTTTGAAATATTGTGTCATTGTTTTGATTTTTGTGTGCGTTTTGATACGTGTAGTGTTTATTATTCTTTAAGTGTTACATTTATAATTAAACTAAAAGGTCTTGTTTGGCTCAAATGTTTAAAAAAATAAGTTTAAATTATATTCTCTATGAATTTTTAGGGATGTTTAAGTAGTGTTAAGTAATTCAATTTGAGTAATTAAGTTACTTTTTAGGGCGTCACGGTGGCGTAGTGGGTAGCACGTTCGCCTCACAGCAAGAAGGTCGCTGGTTCGAGCCTCGGCTGGGTCAGTTGGCGTTTCTGTGTGGAGTTTGCATGTTCTCCCCGTGTTCGCGTGGGTTTCCTCCGGGTGCTCCGGTTTCCCCCACAGTCCAAAAACATGTGGTATAGGTGAATTGGGTAGGCTAAATTGTCCGTAGTGTATGTATGTATGTGTGTGAAGGAGTGTGTTTCCCAGTGATGGGTTGCAGCTGGAAGGGCATCCGCTGCGTAAAACATATGCTGGATAAGTTGGCGGTTCATTCCGCTGTGGCGACCCCAGATTAATAAAGGGACTAAGCCGAAAAGAAAATGAATGAATGAATGAGTTACTTTTTAGCCATAGTAATTAAAAAACAATTTAAATACAATTGTAATGATGTAATTCGTAATTAGAAATGACTTGCTGCAAGTATCTATAAAAATCAATCTGAAATAAAATCTACCTGTTCTGCAAGTCACTTCAAGTGCAATTTACCGTATTAGTTTAAATAAATAAAAAAATAAGTAATCGTCATATCTAGGGGTCAGCATATGTACTAGGGGTGCAACAATACAGACTTCTCACGATTCAGTTAATTTTTCAGTTTCACAATATAGCAAAGATAATAGTAAAATGAACAGTGCTTTCAGTGTTTTTTTATGTACCTAACAGTTTTCATTTACATAATCTGAAACATATCATCAAATAACACTGCATACTGTATATAATCTTCACTGTATAAATTAAATAAAGGTTAACCAGTAATGAGCATAGAGAGTGATTTCATTATCTTTTGTTGCTTGATTAATATTACAAACACAGAAAGCTGGAATAAGATGTGTTTACTTTCAGATGCAGCACAATGAGAAAGTTACAGACAACAAAATTTCCTGAATGTTTACATTTCAAGGCATAACCAATTGGATGCGCGTCAAGTCTAGGACATAACTTTTGGTCATAACTGAGTCTTACGGTGGATAAGCAAGACTTAATTAAGTATCGAAACTTTCATTCAGTTGTTCAGACTCAGATGAGCACTTCTCAGATTCTCAGTCCCACACACGCTTACACTCTGACATGCAGCTCACGTCACTTTCATTTTCAAAGAAAGCGTCTTTAAAAAAAGATTTTAATTTCTAATAACTGATTTCTTTTATCTTTGCCATGATGACAGTACATAATATTTTACTAGATATTTGTCAAGATACTGGTATTCAGCTTAGAGTGCAATTTAAAGGCTTAACTGGGTTAATTAGGTTAATTAGGCAGGTTAGGCTAATTAGGCAAGTCATTGTATAGTGATAGTTTGTTCTGTGGACAATCGAAAATTGCTTAAGGGGGCTAATAATATTGACTTAAAATGGTTTAAAAAATAAATAAATAAATCTGCTTTTATTCTAGTTGAAATAAAATAAATAAGAAGAAATATTATAGGAAACACTGTGAAAAATTCCTTGATCTGTTATACATCGTTTGGGAAATATTTGAAGAAGAAGAAAAAATTCACAGGAGGGCTAATCATTTTGACTTCAACTGTATATCACCAAATTTAACCCATTGTATCCTTTCAATTAAACACCTCTTGTTTGATTTTGTTGTCATATACAGTAATGCAAATACATTTGTATGTTTTTAACTGTGGCTTTTTATAAACCAAGACAACAGAACATTCTAGTCAAAGGCGTTAGGATTTAATAGTTAGGATTTAATAGTTAGGATTTAATAGTATTAAGACTGTCTCTTTACAGTGAGTACAAATAGCCAGAAGCAATTGAGTGTTTTCATTCAGAGCTGAGCGAGAGAGGGATAAAGCTGCCCCATGAGGCTTTTACTGTGAATCCCACACAGTACAAGAGTTCTTAACCATCTGTGGGAAGAATATGTGACAGAAGGACTACACTGTGTCACGAGGGCTGAGATTCTCCTCAGCAGGCTACTTAAAAACACAGTCGCCCCATAGAGAGGACCACCTCTTGAGATGAAAATAAAC
>CAIGQV010000818.1:20641997-20666301 GCA_903798115.1 Danio jaintianensis | reverse complement strand
GAAAATTAAACCACACTGAACTGAACTTAAACTCTAAAAACTGAACTATATATATATATATATACAGTCAGTCCAAATGTGCAGTGACTGTTACTGTGCATTCACACCGAAGGCCGCGAGAGTGTCAAAGTAGCCGGAGGTGACGCGGTGCGTCTTCTCCTGTGTGGGCGTCAAGGAGTGTTGAAATCATTTAAACTTTATGGTAATGAGCTATGACACGGTTTGGCGGCAAGCAATCGGAATGTAGAAGTCCACCGCTTGAGAGGATTTCAGAGAACACAGCCCTGTAAACTTTGGTTTCGACCACAGTTGTTCCCAAGGGTTTGATTATTGTGGTCACCCGATTTCCAATTATTTACGATGTTTTCTTACAGGGACGTAAAAAAATAGTTACTGGCGAGTTGATGTGCATTAATGTTATATATATATTTTTAAGCGGGAATCTCATGCTAACTATAAAGACAGTACAAAACAGTATTGCTGCTTCGGAATATTTCAGATATATGGACATATTGGGTAAGTGGAGCAAAGCCACACTGCAAGCAACAACTTGATCTTCCATAGTTAAATTTGATAAAAAGCATGCAACATTTTCATGCTAGAAAGCATGTTTTTATGAAGGAATGTAACTGATTTGCTGATATGCTGCAACGCCCCCTTGAAATGCAAGATCAGTCTAGCGAATTTTGACATTCTCTCTGGCAGTGCAGTGAAGGCAGACAACGTTGTCGCCAAGCCGGCCAGAGCGAAATTTGACGCTCTCGCTGCCTTCAGTATGAATGCTCAGTTAGACAGAAAAGACCACAGCAGTGCAACTGGGGAGCCATTCACAAAGAATGCATCTTTGCATCTGAAAACGCGAGATTGTGCTCAGCAGTGGTTGTCATGCCAACTTGCTACCATAAACAGAAGCTTCCGCCCCAGAGTTCTTCTGATTGGTCCACTGCTGTGAGTATGACAAATGAGCTCTGCTGTGGGTGAAAGTCGTTTTATATTCACATGGCATCTAAAAAAAAGCTGTGAAAACATGGAAATATAATATACTGTCTCATCTTGTGCACACCTAATGCCCCGGTCAGATTACACGATTTTTATAGTCGGTTACAAAAGTCACTATGTCAGATTATGCGATTTGTCTTGATAAAATCTTGACTTGTCGTGGGTAACGAATGTGCCAGACTACACGTTCCTTCACGATCAGTCATCCCGTGACGTCTACGACGAGCGTTATTTCCCAAAGCAGTCACAAGTGTTGCTTTAACAATATTTAAAGCTTGCTTTCGTTTTCTCGTCGGCAGTCACGACAGGTTGCAAAAAGTAAATGCAGAAGACCAGGGTGATGGAGTAAGCTTTATTATGAAAAGTTTTGTGTAGGCTGTTAAACAAGCATAGAAAAAATAGCCTTTGGTTATAGGCGTGTACGATAGATGACTATAATGTTTATATTTTATAGGCTATAGTTTATAACCGATTGTGTAAAAATATTGAATGAAATATTTACAGCTACAGATCGTATATCGATTTTCTAACAAATATAATACGCTACTCCTATAATGTAGTTAAAGCTTACATCAATATCAAGATTTTATTATTATTTTGCCATCTGTAATATAATTTTAATAATCAAGCGCAATTGTCGGGTGCTGGAAATCTTTGAAAATGTTTTAATTTTAATGTAGCCTATTTTCAAGGTTTAAAAAAATGCTTAGATTTTGGATAAAGGGCTTGGAAAATGAATTGTGTCGCTTTGATAATTTATCTTTATAAATAGTAATTTAATAAATAAAATAAAAACATATTTATGCTTTGCATGAAATGAAAACTCGGCTGGAGCCTGCGCATGTGCCTGCAGCGTGACCCACGTGTGAACCACAATCACTGGTCTTTTAAAGGTGTGGATTGTGCGCATTTTGAGCAGTGGGAAAAGACAAAATGCATGGAGGTTATTACTTCGTGAGCGCTGGACCGAAGAAATATTAAGCGGTTATTAAGCGGGCCTCAAATCTGCATGAGCCTAGTGCAAGTATGCAGAAATAATTAGCAGATTTAACGTTATGGAGATTGCGTTGGACATGCTTACGGGTCACTTCTGCGTGAAGTGTTCAGGTACGAAATCTTTTATTTAATGTTTGCATTTGCTTTTTCGCATTTATCCGCGACATGATTTGTGTTGATCGCGCTGTTTATTGATATTTGTTATTTATGCACCAGATTTCCCCTTTTTAAAGATTTCGTGCTACAATGTAGCCTACACAGAGCGATCATGACAGTGCTGAGGAAACACTTTTTAAGAGGATAAATGCTGTCTTTGCGGTTTCTCATGAAAATAATGTCAAACAAAATCACAGCTATGTAGCTATAAAATAACCAGCTTTTGTATTTAATGTATTTTAAATGTTTATTTCCCTGCCAGGCAAACTAAATTGTGGCCAGTATTACTTACTAAACCCTGGCCTGAACTGAACTGAAAGCCAAATGACATGAAAAGAAAAGCACATCCGCACTGAGGAAAAATCAGATGCTCAAGACATAATTTTTTAAATAAAAATATAGCAAAAATATGACAGATACAACAATTACAGTAGAGCATTAATTAAATCCTTATTTTACACAGAACGGAACAAATCATCCGCCCGCACAGTTGTGTAAGATGGCACGAACAAAAAATATACATTTCATATATTTTTCTTGGGAAAAATATCTTCTTGAAACGAATTTCGTTTGGTATAAATTGTATCTTAATTATTTGATGTATTATTTGATGGTCAGTTATCTACAAAATAAACAAGAAGAAGTGCTCAACACAAGGTCCGCTATATGCTGCATCGCCAAAACACCAAGATTATGTGCCAAGATGCAATATGTAGATCGTTATGTTCTGTTTATTAAACATTTATTTTTGAAATGTTACTGAAGTGGTTTATGTTTAACTAAAATATTTAGTTCTTAATATAACATATGGATATTATGTAATGTAAGTCAGTAATTAAAAAGGGGCATCATAATGAACAAATATGCACTAGTCATTTGCTTATAGGAAGTTTAAAATGGTCACGTCCATAATGCAAAATTATGGTTGTTTAGAGCAAAGACCTGAGATGAATTGTCGCTAATAATTAGCATGGACATATTTTGGCTTTGTATATAAAGTGTCATTTTATTTGTGATAATAGTTATTACACAATATAAACTTTTTCATTAAATCGTTACGGACTTGACACGTGATTGAAGCTTCCTGATGTCTTAAATATGTAGCTCATAAATTAAAAAGGCAGTGATGTTATGAAAAAGTGAGTGTAATTATCTATACTACAAAGCCCAATCCTTCTGCAGAATGCTTACTGTTAACATAAAGCATGGAAAAAGTGAGTCTTTAACCCCTTTTTTGACAGCATGAAGTGTGGTTGGATGAAAATGAAATTTACCCTTGGCACAATCCTCATATTTCATGGATAAACAAAGCAATTTCCTTAAAAATTCGGCAAGAGCACATCATAACAATAAAATATAGACCTTAATCAGCATATTTAAATTGGTTTTGTTATTTTGGTAAAAACTTTATTTTTTCATGATAAGGTTTCGATGATAAGGTTTTGATTTTCATGGAATTCTTCATGTATATTTTCCTGCTATGGGTTGCTAATTAAACAATCCCTCGCCTGAACTTGCCGCGAGTGAGACAGAGAATTAAATCCTTATTTTCCCACGGAGCGAACAAATCGTCAACGCACAGTCGAGTAGTGGAGGGGCACAAACAAAAATACAATTCGTATATTTTTCTTGGAAAAAAATATCTTTTTGAAACGAATTTCGTTTGCTATAAAATTTGTGTCTTAATTCTAATGTATTTTTTGTTGGTCAGTTAACTACTAGATAAAAAAGAATAACGAATAACCTTTGAGGTGAAGCGCTTCAAAACAAGTCCGCTAAATTTGAATAAGCAGGAAATGCTTTTGCAATGTATTCGCAGCACTGAACATGTTCCCAGATTACCTCAGAAGAACAAACTCTGTTGGAAGGATAAGAGAACTCAGAATCTGGTTGTGAGAATGGAGATGTCTGAATATTTGTGCCAGTCTGTCAAATACAATTGCTTAAAACACCTTAATATTTTAGAAAAATAGTTATAGTTTGCATAACCAATCATTTATCTTATCCACCCGTGACCCACCCATAAATAAATATGCAGCCTATTTTTTGATTACCTGACCACCTCATTAAAGGCAGCACCCCCCCCCACCCCGAGATAACAAGAAATTATGTGCTCCTATTGGCCAGTGTCACCCACGTGACGGAACTCGTCGTGAAGAATGGGAAAAAAATTAAACATGCTAGACTTTCTGCCATGGTGTCGTGAGGCGTTGCAGACATGGAATCGGTTGTCGTGAACTATGCCACATTACACGAGAAGAAACGATTGAATCTTGTGTCACCACGCCCATTTGTCGTTTACAAATCTCCATGACACCCTACGTCAAAGAAATCGTGCCGAAATCGTGTAATCTGACCGGGGCTTAAGTCAGTCTGTGAGTGAGTCCCTTCTCTAAGCACACACATGATAATGAACAGTTGTTTCATTAAGAGCTTATTCCTGTACCCGCATTGAACCGTGACCCCAAAACCGAAATACGTACCGAACTTTGACTTCAGTCTACTGTTACACCCCTAGTAAGTATATATATATATATATAAAACTTCCTTTTATAACAAGTTGATTATTGGAAAACTACAGTGACGATATTTGGTACCTTTAAACTTAAAACATTTTAGAGAATATCTGATATGACACATTTGTGAAAATCTGTAGTTTTTGCATGAGAGTGAAGTTTGCTTGCAGATTTTGCTCAGGTTGGGCTAATTAATTTGCTACACTGACCAATATAAAAGCTGCTTGACTCTGAAAGTGACTTCTTTGTGAACTTTTCTATGTAGATCTCAACACTATCAACAATTTTTTTACCCATAATTTTACCCATTTGGCCACACCTTAACACAAAATGACAACTTTAATTCCATCAGCTCTTTAGACTTGACTTGTTCTGTATATAACGATAACTGGTATTTATATATGCAATTTAAGATCATGTCATTGCTGTTTCACCTATATCACGAGAACACCTGTAATAAACTGAAATCAATATCTACTGCTGGGTGTTCAGATTATTCATTGATTCGATAGCTTTATTCAGTCTTAAAGAAGCCAGCTCTATTTCCCCAGAGCAACTTGAGGTTAAGTGCTTTTCTCAAGGGCACGATGGGGATGGGTCATGACTCTCTCCTTGGAGAGCAATCATCCCCTAACCAGAAATAAGCTTTAACCATTATGCCACACCATCTAAATCATGTGAGAAATGTGCGTTTATCATAGATATTACCACACAAATCAACCAACCATCTGGAGGACTAGCTATAGCACGTTTCAAAAGTGGCTGTTATATGCATTTTACCTAGCTGCGCTTTAAAGAGATTGTCAATCTAAAGTTACATTTGTCATCAACTTACTTAGAATCAGTTTGCTGTAACTGTGGATTAAAGGGTTATAAAAACTTTAAAAACATACTGTAAGTTTAAACTCTCTGTCAGAGATTTATTTATGGACGCTCTGTAGATATTATGTTGCCATATTCAAATTAAGGTTTTAAAATGTAGGCTGTGAAGTGTAAGTGAAGAATTGCATTCTAAAAAGTAAGTGTTTTTCTTCTAACGTTTTAGACATTTTCTTCCCGTGTAACAAGTTCATTTAATTTTGTAACAAATAATTAGTCAAAGCTATTAAACATTTTGAAACATATGTACAAATGGACAAATTTGTATTTACAGAGGACATAGTAGGTTAAATGATTTGGTATTTTTTGTGTATTTTGAAATTGATATTGAAATTGAAAACATATTTCTTACCGTATAGGAGTAACTTTGCAATTAAGATGATAACTTGTTAAAAGCTCATTGTTAGGATAGTTTGTGGTTTGCTCTCAGTGACTTTAAGAGTCCTCTTCACTACACCGTTAACAATTACACAGTATTTAACTGTAATATGTACTGTATTTTACTGTAGGACAGTTATGTGGTATGTTACTTTGTTTTAAAGTTGCATTGTGAAAATGACTGTATATTTTACAGTAAATATATAAAATACTTAAATACATACATCAAGATAAATGGTGCTGTAAATGTAAATACAGTATTTTTGCTATATTTAATTTACAGTAAGTTACTGGCGAACTAAAATGTAACATGAATTGAACTTTACTGTAGGACAGTTATACAGTAACCGACTGCATAACTGTCCTACAGTATTTTAAAGATGCATTGTGAAATTTACTGTATATTTTACAGTAAAGACATACACAACTTTAAATACACATACAGCAAGATACAGTAAATGGTGCTGTAATGTAAATACAGTAATTTAGCTGTAATTGATTTACATTAAGTTACTGGCAAACTGCTGCCAGTAAGTTACTGTAGATTCTACAGGAAATTGTTAACAGTGTACTCTTAAAGCGACCTTGAGCTATGGAAAGGCACTATATATAATAAACCTTCTTCTTCTTTAATGTTTCACTTATTTAGTTGCTAGCTTTAGTGCTAAAACGCTTTATGAAATACTCTTAGAGCAAACATTTAAGACAGGCACCCATTATTTTTAAGATTTTCTCCTAAATTGGGAGGATAGGGGGTACTTTTAGCCTTAAGATGTCTTTGTAATATGGACCCAGAACTTTATACTGTCTAATTTGTATAGAAACAACTTGAATTTAAGTCAGTTTGCCCAAACGACAGCTTGTGGAACGTGGCACTTTATTATGTGATAGTGTGACTAAACTCCGCCTCCACATCACTACCTGTTTAATCCCGCCTACTGATTTATGCTGCAGTAGCAAATAACAACAGAGGCAAGTTCAGGTCTGGACTTCTATTGAAAAAAGATTGAAAGATAATGTTGTCTCATATATGTAGGATATGATTATAAGAATAGTGATGATTTTAAATAATCTTTCTTGCAAATCTTTAATGTAATCATTTTTAATGCAGCGAACGTCACAGGTATTACTTTTATTTTGCCTGCAGTATATTTTTTTGCCTCTAAAAGTACCAGCAGTCATTGACTTACATTTAATGAATCACCAAGAACCAGAGTTTCAGCCAAAATCTTCTTTAATAATGTACTGAAGAACAAAGTCACCTACATCTTTGATGGCCTGAGGCCAAGCAAATTAACAGCAAATGTTCATTTTTGGGTGATCTTTCACTTTAACATAGTCCATTTGATGTTTTGGGATTTTTAAAAGTGACCCGAGGCCTATGGGGATATTATAATTTTATTACTTAAGAGGTTTCCGGCGTGCTCTTGATCACTGTGTGTAAGTTTGATTGATTTGTATAATGTGGTTATTTAATTAGCCAATTTGTGTATTAGCTGTTGGACGTGCTGAACTGCGCTGTCCTTCTCGGTTGTGGTTTACTGCAGGTGTGCTGTTTCTGCAATAGGAAGTCTCACAGTTCTTGGCAGAGCGTAGTGAATGCGCAGGTTTGAACTGATGTTTTTTAACCAGCTGTATATTTAATGGCAACATTATACTGAACTCGTTTGGAGATGTCACGCTGCATGCTGTCAATTAGTGCTTCAACTTTTTAATTGCAAATGCATCTTGTCATGCTGTTGAACTTTGCTGCTTGTACAAGGAAATATGTATGTATTTGATTTTAAGTTGGGGTTTATCATATTTAATGCTTTTTACACTTGTACTTAAGTGGGTACTTGTTTTATTTTTTTTACATTAAAATTTTTTATGCATTTTATATTTATCTACCACATGGAAAGTCTTCTAGATACAAAAAAAGAAATTATGAATTATGATTTTTTTTATTTTTTATCCAAAAATAGCTATGTTTGCTTTCAGGCCTGTTTAGGTTAATGCTAGTTAACTAATAAGGCCACAATAAGCTTTTTAATACATTATGCATAATAAACTAGCAATAAACTAATTACTTCAATAAACTAATTTACTAATCCAATTAAAATTCTTGTTGATTCTTACATAATTTTACAAAGTGTTTCACTGGACGTCACTAGAATTTATATGCTCAACTGTCTGGATTTTGGCACCTTTTCTCTCCACACTGGGGTTTTAAATTTGTCAATTTAAAACCAAGTTTGTTTAGTCTTAGAACTTTATTATTTTTGTGTAAGTGTAAGCTTAATTCAGGGTTTCTGTGGGTTTTTAAAAGTCTTAATTTGCCTTTTTACAAAATTTGGAATTCACACTTGAAAATTATATATGATATACATATTATACATAGTTTCTCAAGATAAGTTTAGGATTAGAAAAAAAGTAAAACGTGTTTATATAATGTCGTAATTATGGGACGTGACAATTAAGGGGTTAATAAGTAGACTTATATATAAGTTTAAGGGAATATAAGGGAATAATGTGACTTATTTTGTGTGTAATTGTAATTTCACTTTTTTTCTGTCCTGACTCTTATTCTAAGTCTATGCTAGACTTGCGCTATGGGATAACACTGCACTATTTCTGAATGTGGTATCCATTATTATTGTCTATTTTTATTATTTAATTTTATGACACTACTTAATTTTTGCAATTCTGCTCTTTTCTTTTTAATTTTTCTTGTGTTCTTAAATTCCCCTTTAATGCTACTGTCATTATTTCTAATAGGCAGTGTATTAAGAATTTGTTGGGGTGGGTTTATAAAGGGGAAAAAATCAATCTCTGTATAAATAAATTGACATTTGGACTTGGCGTTAAAAATAAGTAGACAGTCTTAAATTCATGAAGTGAGGTCATTAAATGTTTTTGGTGCTGCACGCTACCCACATGACCCCTGATAATCAGGGACTAAGCCGGACTAAGCCTAATAATCACTGTATTATTTGAGTTCTGGTTATTCTACAGCTGCTATGGTAATAACACAATCTTCTACAACTGCAGAATATCACACAACAAAACACCTTAGTTTACTGTAGTAGAAACAAAAGTACAGTATTTACTACAGTATTTTTTACAGTTTACTACAGTTAATACTACAGTAGCGTTTATTAACAGTGTCGGAAAATGTAACATATTGGTGTAATATATACAGCAGTATACACTTTACTATAGTATGGTTCAATAACACTTTACTATGAGTTACTATAGCATTTTTTTTCCATGTGGGTAAAAATTTGCATTTGGAGAATATTTTGTTTATTTTGTTCCCTTCAAATGATTCATTGCATTTTTTGTTGCTGGTTCTAAAGGGTTTTGCCTTCACAAAACTTACTAGAAACCTTGTTCATTTTTAACGGCTCTGCCTGCAGTGGAATATGAATATCCGGTTTGAGGACTATTGAATGGCATTCCCAGTTGCCGCCAGTGGCATCATGTCCTTATTTTTACCTCCCTGCAGAAACTCCATTGGGTCTAACTGAGTTAAGCGTCAGCGGCAGCACCTCTGCGCCTCTCAGAGACTCACCGTCATCCCATTCAGGTTGGGAAATAGCTGTTGTGACATTTCTCCCTGGTACATTTTAAATGTAATTTCCTGAATTAAAAGCACTCTATCACGGCTAACTCGAAGAAGCACTTTTCATTAATAGTCCGAGAGAGAGAGGGAGGACCGAATGTTTGTGCCAGTGGGAGATGAGTAGGTGTTTGTTTGCATAAAAAGCTTTAGATTGCTATACTAAGAGCGATGACCTTTACTTTGCTTCTATAATAACATGTGAGCACCATTGCCTTTTCCAACACCTCTCTCCCTCACTTTCCCTCCTCTTTGTCTCCCTCTTTCAAATAGTAGCAGCCGAAATTGCAATTTTGCCTTTGGCAGTTAAATACTACTATCGGGCACCAGTGCAAGAGCTCATGGGGGAGTGTTTGAGCATATTGAGATGCTTTTCAGTTTGTGTGAAGTTAAAAAAGTACTCACACTTTAGAAATGCCAATAAATGGGAAAAAAAACAACGACATGTTAATGGTCTGTCTTTCTCTGTCTCTCTCTCCAACTGCATTGTAGCTCTACCTAACAAACGTGTAACTGAGCACATTTCTCAAACACAGTTATCCATGTGATGATCCCGTAATCATCATTTTTGAATAACGTGCGAACAAAATGGGCCATGTGGAAAAAAATAGTCATTTGATGCAAATCCCATTCTGGTTTCTCAGCCCTGCCAGCCCACCACTGAATAATTCCGAGCATGGAAAGTTTAGCATGAGCTGAGCCATTGACTTTAAAGAGCTCATTGAAATTTTCACAGCTTGACATGTCTAGTGCAACAGAAACGGAATGAGTTTCTCTTTCTTTCCTGCTGTTGTGATGGTTAGAAAAAGATACAGCCATATTTGTGAATGGTAGTGACCTATGATTCTGCAGTATTGAAAATGTAGAATGTGACTGCGGAATTGCGACTCCAGACTCCAGAATTGCGGGTACATTTCTAGCATTTTTCTATTTGTTTTCCTTAACCTGGAATGGCATTCAACAAATGTATTATTTACAGTAATCTGTATCCATTATTTTTGGAAAATAATGAAAAATGCTGAAATGTGCACGTGCCTTTTCCTGAACCTCATACTGTAATCTGGCTAGATGTAACTTAAGTCTGCCATCCCCCTTCGAATCAGTAGAGACAGGGGTAGACGGATCAAAGTGCGGCAACACAACTTTAGCCTCAACCTCTGCTTCGACTTCAGCTACATCGCCACTGTGCCCTGCATCCTTACTTCTAGGACTGCATGGCCTTTCCGCTGAATAATGAGATTCAAGTTCATCTGGAGCTTCACCTGTGGTCGGAAATAGTCCCATTTCAACCAAATGATCATAAACAATTTTCTTCACTGTTTTCTTCAAATACTGGCAGCTTACTGGCATTTGGAAATACTCAGCGATTTCAAAAAGATCACTCTTGCGTAATTTATCAAATTGTTCTAACGAAGGGCTACTAAGAAATGCTTCCAAAATAAACAACGCCATTTTCAAATTTGTCACTCAACAAACAAGTCAGATGCAAGACAACTCTTGAAATCAAGTAGTCTAGGGGAGGGGGGTTGCACACTTGGATTGAGGACTTGGTTAAGAAACTCAAAGAAACTCAAAGAAAATTGTGCTTCAAAGTAAGAACAGACAACAATAACTGGTGTACAAATAATAGTAATTTATTTACAAGTGGTGATGGTGTTATGGCAAGTGGTTATGGCAAGTGGTGAGTGAGTTATTTACAATATTTACAGTTTTAAAAACCATAAACAATGAAATTTAGAAAGACAGCAGTAGGCAGGACAAACAATGAAGTGAACTGGGGTGGTAGAAAGAAAAACAAGATGAGACACAAAAAACAAGAAATAAATATATACGTGCTGGCACGTAACAAATGTGATAAGGGACATCTGATTTTGTTGCTATAACTTGTTGTTGAACTTTGTAAAAGCGCTTGCAGAGTTGACATTTTCCACCATTTTGTGCTTTACTCAAGATGCTAACCTCCAACTAGATACTGATACATGGCTTGTATAAAACAGAATATTATGTATTTTCATGATATTGTTTTGAAAAATTAAATGAGAAATTCACTAAATTAGGAAAAATTACAATAACAGAGTTGACACGATTAGTATACTATTGGTGTAGTCTAAAAATTTTGTACAAATGAGAGAAGAATAAAGATGCCTCAATGCCAGAGTTTCCCGCCAGAGGAAGTGACATCACTTGGAGCAAGTCACGTGCTTCATCTATCAGTGCTTTACAGATTGTTGTCTTTTTTTTTTCTAACAGATGTAACAGAGTTTACTTTAGGGACAGACATAAAATGTATTTTTTTTATTACTGAAATTACAAATAATACAGAAAATAGATATTTGTTTAACTTAGAAGTGAACACACAAAAAGATGAAAATTAGACTTCATTATTTCATGATAATTTAAGCTGAATGTATGATTGAGGCAATGATGAGATGAGATTTTTACAGAGAAAAACTGTTGTCATTGTACACATAGAAACCCGATCATCTTTTTGTGACAGCCTGTCAAAATAAAACTTAACAAAACAGCAACCTGTAACTTAAAAATTGATTTGCAGATTTTTGATTGCTAAAATTTCATTTAACCATTAAAATTTAAATCAGAAGAACAAAAATTAATCTATAAAAATTTAAATGTAATTTGGAAAAACATAAGCTAATTTCTTAGGGCCCTAGATTTGTGTTTTCTTCTTCCATTTTAGTGAATAAATACAACTATTTTAAATCTAGAGACGTAATTCTGTCTAACCTTTTCAGTTTGCACAAATTTACAGATGTTTGAATATCATGTTTTCTGAGCAACCTAGACAAATTAGCAACAATCTAAGAAAGTCCTTCATCACAGTTATGTTAGCTTATTGGTCTTGAGTCCATAAGTAAAAACATACCTAAAACTTATATGATGTTTGATAAAAGAACATCCTTCCATTCTGAAGTCTTCTAAACCCGAGCCTCAATAAAACAGCAGAACAGCTTTAATAAGGAAGTTTACACAACTGTTTCCCCCCTAATAAGTTGAATAAACTCCTGAAGCTAAAAGCCTTTTTCAAATTATGCTGAATCCCAGTCCCAAACTTTTGCAGGATCGTGCTGAATAGACCATGTGGTAC
Organism: Danio jaintianensis; assembly: GCA_903798115.1. Lineage (NCBI taxonomy): Eukaryota > Metazoa > Chordata > Actinopteri > Cypriniformes > Danionidae > Danio > Danio jaintianensis. The sequence continues at coordinate 20,653,670 of CAIGQV010000818.1, read as the reverse complement.
ATGGTGCATGATTTGAAAGCACATGGTGTAACTAACTACTTTTTAAATGAGACCATAGCTTATTTTCTTCTACTTTAAATAAGAGTCTTGTATCTTAGAAACCTCATTTGGAAAGCAGCTTCTCCAGCACTGATGTCCATGACCTTGTTCTTGCAGAGGTTGCTGTTGCATTGCTCCACAGAGAGGAACACAGACAGCAGATGCTAACGTGTAATTTACATGAGTGTGTGTGTGTGAGGCAGATCCACACCGACGGTTCAGTGATGCTGCTGAGTCACCTGTCTCTCACGCTCATTCACTTTGAATAGGAAATCTGCTCAACAGCCCTACATCGCTCTCTTTTGACTCTTTGAACTGACTGGAGATCATTCGTAGCCGAGCCCCCGGCATCTATTTCATTCAGTTTGCCTGTGAGCAGAGGTATATTTTGGGCTTCTCAGCAGCAGGAGACCAAACGAGATGAGCTTTTCCTAGACACCCAGTCATGTTGAGTTACCTTTGAAAATGAAAAAAAAAAATATATAAATCTGCTTTGGGGATTTTTCTATATACATTCTCAAGCTATTTTTTTATATTCTACTATGTGGGGATTTCTTTGTTTTTGTCAGCTGGGTCTATATGGCGTTGACGTTGAAATTACGGGAGTTTTCCGGGAGAAATAACAAAACGGAAGGGTGGCGGGAGATGGGTCTGAAATACAGGAGACTCCCGGGAAAAACGAGAGTGTTGGCAGGTATGCTCACACATACACTCTACACTCTGACTACTTCAATATTGTTGAAGCCGTGGTGGGCCTTTCTCTCGTGCTGAACGCTGGACCAATCGCAACAGACTGTCATCGGTCCAATCAGCGCAGATTAGCATCGCAGCGCATCGCAGCGCAGATTAAGGAGGGGTTTGGGAACAAATGAATCGCTGAACGAATCATATGGGAGTCGCTGGGATAATTAGGTAAAAATAAATGCATATTATATGACAATGAAAGTGTCTTTGACCTTGCATGCATATCAGCCTGTTGTTGGAGACCCCCAAAACCACAATATGACCCTTTTTAATGCATAATAGGGGCTCTTTAAAGACCAACAAAAGGGTTCACGTGAAGCACAGATTGCAGGCAACACTCTTGGAATTAGTTACTGCTCATTTTACTGCATCTACTCAGTGTTTTCTGGTTTTGGCATTATACTCCGGTACCTTTCGGCAAATTGCAACAAGAATGCTTTTTCCAGAGAACACACTTTTTCAATTATGTTTAACTTTTTATGGCCTTGCCTCAACCCAATAATTCATGATTAATCTGTCTGTATAAAATAATGAAGCTGGACCACTGTGTAGAATACGGCCCAGTTAACAGCTTAAATGAAGTGGACCTGTCTTTTTTGCTTTGCTGTTTAAAATGTGTACTGATTTCTTATAGAAAACAACCCTCAGTTGAGCGTAGTAGAGCTGCAATATTAATCATGATCACAATCTCAATTCACACACCCAAGCATTCTTATTCCTAAATGACAACCCATTTGGCAGTGTCTGTTCAACTTTTGACATGTACAGTCCCAGCAGACATTCTCATTTAATCCTGATGTTGCTGACAGAGAAATCAATTGTCATGTATTTTTGTGAAACCGCTTGAGTTTATAGTATTTTCAACCTCACAGTGGCGTTATTTCCGTGTGACAAAACGTTGACTTATCACTGGGCTTTAGTTGAGATGAAAACATAGACATCTATGGTAGCAAACTTGTATCAGTTACATTTTTACTGCTAGTAGGTGGCGACAAGTAAGTGTTAAAAGTATAATTGTCATTGAATCGTACAAGACATTTATTTAAAAAAACTGATTCATCAAGCAGGCCTAATTAAACAAAGATCTTTATGAGTCAATAACTGACTCATTAATTAGACAAAAAAGATTAAAAAAAAAAAAAAAAAAAACCTCTAGTAAATTACATTATTTTGTTAAGTTGACCATTCAGTATTTTGGAACAATCTTGATCATATATTTTAAACAAACAAAAAAACGAACAAACAAAATAAATAATAGTTGTGATTTTCAGTGGATTCAGAATTATGCAGCTGTAGAATCAACAAAAATACATCCAATTCACAATACTATTCTATGTTATGATCACGATTCAATGGGGCATTGATCAAATTATCAATATAAAGATATTGGATGCATATTGTATACTGTACAACCTGTTACATTTTATAACTCTCAAATATATATATTCACTATTTACTTTTATTTTTAAAATATATTTATTATCTGTTGTTTGTCCTGTCTCTGTAATTCTGTTGCACTGTAGAAGCTCTGTCACGAAAACAAATTCCTCGTATGTGTGAACATACCTGGCAATAAAGCTCTTTCTGATTCTGATTCTGATATATACAAAAGCAGAGCTAATCTTCTCAAACAACATACTCGTGTCAAGTATTTCAGCTGGTATTGGCAACCTTTACAAATGACATTTTGTTTGTTTTGTTTGGCTTTGTTTGTTTGTCCATAATTTTCTCATCTACACAATATTTGTATGATTTTAATCAGACAGCAGAGACAAAACCTTTCTGGTGTTAAAATACTGTCTGTATTTTTCTAAAGAAATTTTAAAATGCAACAAAAGTGCAAAAAGTGCATTTTAATGGGACTATTATCTTGCCATCTTGCCTATTATTTTCCATGCATAGTAAATCTACTATAAAGTCAGCTATTTTTCAGCTACTACTACTACTACTACTACTACTGTTATTGCATCTTAGTATGGCACAGTGCAAGTGATATGATTTGTGTGAAGAACACATGCTTTGAAGGAAAAGAATAGGCTTAAGATGTGGAAAGTGTCAAAATAAAAAGTATCTCCTAAAAGTATGAAGAGTTAATTGAGAATGGATAACTCAGTTTTATTCATGTTTATAAATCAGGTTTTGTGGCCAGAGTAATTGGCAGTTCATTCCACTGTGGCCAACCCTGATAAACAAGGGAATAAGCCGAAGGAAAGTGAGTGAGTGAATAAATCATGTTTTTTGTTTTTGTTTTAATAAATTAATTTAAAGAATCTGTCACAGTTTAAATTAAAGTTTCATTCATGTATTTACTAACGTAAACTAATTATGAACTATACTTGTAAAGCATTTATTAATCACATATTTACTAATGCATTATTAACATCCAAATTCATGCTTGTTAACATTAGATAATGTATCGTGAGTTAACATGAGCTAACAATGAACAACTGTATTTTCATTAACTATGAAAATGAACAATTGCTGTAATGAATGTATTGTTCATTGTTTGTTCATGTTAGTAAATGCATTAACTAACATTAACTAATAAGACCTTTTTGTAAAATGTTATCAAAAAATCTATAAAATCTGTTTTTACAAATGACACTACGTAAGTATTGCCAGTAGCTATCAATATTCTTTTGTAGCGTGTAGCTACAAAAAAGGTAGCATTGATACATGTAACAATGATACATCATACTGTTAGTCTTTGCATCAATATATTGATGGATTGTACACTCCAATATTGTTGTCATCTGTTTCAAACAGAAAGGGGAATTTTCTAAAATGCATCCCAAACCTTAATAACCTTAATAAGTACATATTAGCTGTCCTTTAGCATGTTTAGCTGGTGTTCATCTGGCTTATCTGGTCAGCCAGATAAGCAAATTAGCTGCTTTTTGTTCAGCGGGGCAGTTCACAAAACAGCTAGCAGCATAAACAATGAGCCTCTTAAATCCCTAGTTGTGTTTGGAGAGGCGTTCTGTTTCCTCTTGACTTGGTGTCACTGAGTGGGATATTCCCTCTTAATCCGGTGGTTGCCGGTAGCAGGCTGAGCTAATCAGACAGATCGATGACCTGTTAGCCAAAGTCAGCATAGCCTGAGAAGTTTCTTTGAGGTTGTTAGTGCAGAGCACAGATAATGAAGGGGCCTTGTTTTGCTAGAGGAACCGTTTTAAATTAATACTATCAGCTTAGTGGTCAAAGCGCGGTTATTTGTGTTCATAAATGGACAGAGCAGGGTCTTGCTCAAACAAAATAAGCAAAATGTCAAAACTAATCTGTGAGCCAGCTTAACAAATTAGTGAGTGTTCGGTTGGTAATGAGATGCTATGGGAAAAGGAGAGGTGTGTTGCCAGACCCAATGCTCTGTGGGCTGTTGTGAAATACCTGCAGTAGTTTCTTCTTCTGCGAACTACAGAAGGAGAATAGATTTTTCATTACACATTGAACATTGCAAGATATATGCAAGCTAAAAAAAATCTAATGAATTGTGTGTTGTTAGTGTATTTCTTTTAAACACAAAATAATGAAGTATACTTTGGCCCAAATCCAATATTATTTAAAATTTCTACCCCAATGTCTTCCCCTTGGCCCTTGAAACTGACTTGAAACTACTACACTCACATACGTCATCACTAGCTCATATAGTACATTACATGACATGCCATCTGCAGTAGTCAAACCATAAGGTACAAGTATAGTAACGTTTAACACTTGCAAAGTTGATTTGCGCTGTATTTGGACTTTAGAAAACATTGTTGGTTTCAGCTTGAAGGGGACCTGTTATGCCCCTTTTTTTTTTTACAAGATGTAAAATAAGTCTCTGATGTCCCTAGAGTGTGAATGTAAAGTTTAAGCTCAAAATACCCCACAAAGAATGTTTTATAACTCTTTGAAACTGCCGCTTTTAGGCTTTGATTCGTATTTTGTTATTTGGTGACTGTCACTTTAAATTAAAATGAGATTCTGTGTCAGCATAGTGGCAAATTCAAATCCATGACTAATGTCCTATGCTAATCAGGGAGAGATTGTCACTAATGGGCGGGGCTTTCTCCCTCTGATGACATGTACAAAGGAAGAATGTCAATCAAAGTGTTTCTGCAGACATTTATGAAGTGTGATTTATAAACATTTTTTACCATTATAATCTGGTTATATTTGCCACACAAGTGTGTTTAAACCTCTTATAGAAGTTATTTTTGCGTAACAGGTCCCCCTTTAAAACGTATGAGCCTCTGGGTTTTCTAAGGCTTCCCTGTACCAATTGGTGGATCATGTTGCAGGAAGCCTGGAACTTTACTGTTTTTACACAGTGCTCATAATCAGATGTAACCACAAGAAAAAATTAACGTTATACCACATATCCTGTAAAAAGCAAATTTCCTACCACTAGACTTTTCTGACTGGGTGAGCTTTTCTATCAAATCATCAGGTATCTCTTAAGAGCGCTCTGTACAGTACGTGCAAGGTTGCAAACATTCGTTTCAACTCCATGTGTATTTCCCAAATAGGCACATAAAATAATTGTGCAAGAACACTTTCCAAGTGCTACTTAGGAGTCGCTGTCCATTTGAAAAGTGCTAAAGTATAACCTTATATAGAGTTGTATCCCAAGCATTTAACCGATTAATGGTCATCTCTTGTGGATTAGCAATCAATATAAGCACCTACATGCAGACTGGGCCATAAAACATCTAGAAAAAACTTAAGGTTAAAGAACATAAGGTTATCGGTATGCAATTCTCAGTACATGGATGGGTTTAAATATGTACAAAAATAATTTTCTGATCAGTTAAGATCAGTTGCGTGATCATTTTTACGAACTACATAGCCTTACGATGCTTTTGGGAAATGCAGCCCTGGTCTAAAGTCAAATGGCACAATATTTGTATATTTTTTAATTGTTAAAGAGCATTAAAATGATTAAAATGCGCCTTGTGTTAGTGCAGAATGTGAATACGCTCTGATTATTAGACCATGTGCCAGGATGGACAGAACATTTTTACCATTGTTGAACTAGCAAAAGTGAAATTGGACATGCCCTAAGTGCACTTGCACCATGTGCTTAAGACAATGTAATTGGATAGTTAAGTTAGGAACCTAAGTGTTTGTGGTAAATAAATAGGAGCATGGCAGAGTGCAAAATTAATATATAAATGCTAAACTGTAAGTTTAATATTATGTTCATTCAAATAAATATTACCAGTGTACTTGGAGTATAAAACTGCAAAACTAGTAGTTAAAAAATACAAATAGAAAAAAAATCATGCTTGAAGCATTTAACTAGTAAACCATATAAGTATATGAATAAATAAGTTCACGTTTTTGTAGTTGTGTTCCAAATGAAAAATTGTTGTAAACTGCTTGTTGTAAGCTGCGGTGTACTTAAAGTTTACTACAATTACTATTGAAGTATTCTTAAATCTGTATTCTTAAATCTCTCAAACTGAGTGTGCCTCACACAGGTGAGTGGGCTTGACAAACCACCTGTAAAAAACACACTCTTTCATCTCTGACACTTTAACCGACATTTGCACCAGACACGTTCTTACAAAAAATACACTATTCATTTTTAAAGTGTGCTTCACACGGGTGAGTGGGCTTGACAAACCACCTGAAGAAACAATCTTCACTCTTCTCTCTAAAAAAACCCCACTCACTTAGTTCAAAGCAATGCACTTACAAGTGAGCAACTAGTATAATGATATACTCAATACATAAAGTATACGATTATATATACAGTAATTATATATTTTAACATAACTGTACTGAAATTAACTTTAAATGTACATATTCTTTGTAAGGCACACTTAGAACAAAAAAGCAAAGTGAAAAGAAGAGAATTTACATTCAGTGATTTGATTTACCTCCCACCACTTCTAGTGTTAATATCTGAGATATCCCAAGATATTCTTCCCTATTGCCACCACAACATAATTCAAAATGTCTTCATAACCGCTTTTAACCACATGGGGTTGAAGACTTAGCTACAGCTGGTTTTAATTACGTTCATTAACAACCACTTACAAGCTTTAAAGCGATAATGAGATTTACAGTAATAGTTCTGTGTGTGTGATGTATTGAGGTGCTGCTAAACAAACACATGATCACAGTAAATGTTTACTGTGAGGTACACTATTTTATTTCTTTTTTTTTGCAAATGTGAAAATAGATATTGCTGTGTACATTGTACATTTTGTGAATGACGTTTTACATAGAAATGATATCTGCACTGCAAAAAAAAAAAAACGAATAAAAAAAAAAAAACTTAGAGTTTCATCTTGTTTCTAGCCTAAATATCAAACAATTCTTAAATCAATGAGCATTTTCTAGACAAGTAAAAATTAGGGTCTTGTTTTCAGAAAAAAAAGAAGTCAAAGTTTTGTGATATTTCTCTTAAAGCAAAATAATCTACCACACTGCAAAAAAAGGCTTTTCCTACTTTTTGTTTTGAGTTTTTTGTCTTGTTTCTAGTCCAAATATTTAAAAATATATTTAAAAAAAATCTTAAATCAAGAAGCATTTTCTAGACACGCAAAAGTATGGTCTTGTTCTAATAAATAATAATTCAAAATTAAGTGAGTTTTCCCTTAAAATAAGCAAAATAATCTGCCAATAGGGTAAGCAAAATAATCTTGTTTTTCGTTTTGATATAAGATTACTTTACTTACCCCATTGGCAGATTATTTGACTTGTTTTTAAGGAAACTCTCACTAAATTTTGAGTTCGAAGAAAAGCATTTTTTGCAGTGCAGTAAAGCTAGTAAAATTATCTTGTTTTTGGTTTGAAATAAGTTTTTTTGCTTACTCAACAGGCAGATTATCTTGTTTGTTTTAAAGAAAAACTATTAATTTTGACTTAAAACAAGACAATTCTTTTTGTCTAGAAAATGCTTGAGTTCAACTTTTTTTTTGATATTTGGACTAAAAACAAGACAAAACCTCTAAGTAAGAAAAGCATTGCGTGTGCATCACAAGCATCACATGCCTTCTGCAGTGTTATACAGGGATTATACCTATTTTTTAACTGAACAACTCCCGACCCATTTAGTGTCAATTTAACATGCTGAATTGCTACACAAATAGTGCACAAAATTGAGCAATTGAGCAATTCTACCATTTATTGCACTGTACATCACAACAGAATATCAAAACATTCCAAACTTTCAGTGTACCACTTCCTGACTCCTGCTTCAGAGTTGATATTTTATGATAATGTTTTTATGTTTCATCTTGCATCGCAAAATGGAAAAGGCAATAATTTCCTCCATTCTTTCACCAGGGTCTCAAGTGGCATAAAAGTTTCCATTCATAGTCCCTTTATTTGTTTGTCAGGGAACTTGACAGGATTGGGGCACATAAATCCCCCTTTCATAATGCTTGCTTGAAACCAGTTTTTTTTCGAGCGCTGAGTGATGTTTTCGATCATACGAGTGGGGCTGGTATCAGCGGCCCAGTGCTGATTAATTGTTCGCAGGACCCAGGTGGAGAAGAAGCAAGGAACAATTGTGCTCTTAATCTCCCTCTTACTCTCTTTTTCTTTCTCTTTCCCAGGTCTGACAACCGGCTGAAGGAGGTTCTCATCGCATGAATATTAATGGCGCCATGTTTCAACAAGATGCTCACTAATCTTTCTCTCTCTCTCTCGAAAGTAAAGTCCTATCTCAGAGCTGTCATCTTGCAGAACAGGAGCTGCTCTGAAGGAGTTTGCTGGGACTCTGTTTTTATGTTTCGATTAGTCTTTGGTATTTTGAAATGTGAGGGTATCATCCTATTTGCCATCAACCCAAATGTTATTTTTGCTTTCATACTTCTTAATAGGGCTGAGCGTTATGACAAAAAAATCTCATATCTAGATAACGATATATTTTTCCCCAATTTCGGTTTATTTAAAGAAGAACATAATAGTTTTAATAACTGATTTCTTTGATCTTTGCCATGATGACAGTATATAATATTTTACTAGATTTTTCAAGATACTAGTATTCAGCCTAAAGAGCAATTTAAAGACTTAACTAGGTTAATTAGGTTAACTAGGTTAACATCGCTATTGTATAACAATAGTTTGTTCTGTGGACAATGGAAAAAAACTATTAATTATATTGACCTTAAAATGGTTTTTAAAAAGAAATTAAAACTGTTTCTATTCTTGCTGAAATAAACCAAATAAGACTTTCTCTAGAAGAAAAAAATATTATAGAAAATACTCTAAAAATGTCCTTGCTCTGTTAAACATCATTTGGGAAATAGATAAAAAAAAGAAAAAATTATTCACAGGAGTGCTTCAACTATATCACGATATAGAACCATTTCTGTCAAGTCAATCAATTAATAGTTTATTTGTATTAACATAGAAAATGACTAATTATTTTTTTACATTTATACTCATTTTTTACTTATAAATTTACTCATTCAGATGCGATCATATTTCTCACTTCAAGGGAAAATGTTTGATTAAAAATTTAGAATTATAAAATAGCTATTGATAAAACACTTTTCAAAAACTGTTGATTGCAGGTCCAACATGAAAATGAAATATTATGATAAAAATAAAATAGTATTAATATTCAAATATTGCTAAATAAAATGCAAAATGTAAACATTGTACTTCCAAGGTTGCAACTTTTTCACGATGCTGTAATTCATGTTTCTGTCTGCATCCCTGTAATGTTGTGTAATCATATCAATTATGAAAAAGTATTAGCATAAACATCTATTTTCTGACAGCACAAAATAAACGATAGAGTATTTTATGAAATTATAGACTTTTTATTAACATATATCATCAAATTTCACAGCCCTACTTCTTTCATCATCTGCTTTTGTTTGGCTTTGGCAACCAAGACTTCAGAAGTCATCCTTCGACAAAACCAAGTGTTAATGGCCCCATCAGACCGCAAATTCATTCATTTATTTATTCATTCATTCATTCATTTTCCTTCGGCTTAGACCTTATTTATCAGGGGTCGCCACAGCAGAATGAACCGCCAACTATTCCAGCATATGTTTTACGCAGCAGATGCCCTTCTAGTACCCAGTACTGAGAAACACCCATACACTCTCACATTCACACACATACTCATACACTATGGCCAATTTAGTTAAACCAATTCACGTACCTCATGTCTTTGGACTGTGGGGGAAACACACAAACATGGGAAGAACATGCAAACCTTACACAGAAATGCCAACTGGCCCAGCCGGGACTCAAACCAGCGACCTTCTTGCTGTAAGGCAACAGTGCTAACCACTGAGCCACCATGCCACCTCAGACAGCAATTTACAGAAGGTAAACTCAAAAATAAATAAAGTAAAGCTGACTTTTGAGGTTATGATGGGGCAGTAATGCATCTTCTACAAAAAATTCTAGCAGCATGCGATTGTAATTTTTGGTGAATGGTGCATGTCAACACACTGCCATGAAATAAACGTCATTTCTACAGAGACGAACAAAGACATGAAAGAAAGGTTTTAAAAAAGGTTGCATGGATTTTCTGTAAAAGGTTGAATCCTAGCTGTTCGTTATCCAGCTTATTCCACATCTTGATGGGTGTCCAAACAGGTGTCCTGACCCAAATGGCTCAGCAGTCCTCAACATTGGATTCTCACAGTGCATGAATTCAACCTGGGAGTGGACAGGGTTGACTTTTTGGAATTACTTTTTAGAGTTCTAAAATGGGTTTTTGATGGCGCGCCATTTATTTGTGAAGATCTATACGAGGGAGCACATTTGCTGACTAATTTGACAAGAGGATATAAAATGGTCTGAGGATATAAGAGCAACTGCACTGGCAAATGAGAATGTTCTCAAACAAAAGCCACTAGAAAGTATAGAAATAAAGGGTGGCTTTTGTTACTAAACTTTTGTTACGATACACAAATTTGAGGTCAGATTTTTTTTTTTTTAAAAAGAGGTGGTGTCGGGGGGAGGATCATGCAATTTCTGCATTCAGTTATTTACAGTGTTAAAGAGTTGGAATGCTCATGCAAAACAGACCTAGTGCTAAAAAGAATTTACATGTATGACAGTATTTCTTTGTCAAATGTCGTATTCTTGTCTTGGTAGTAGTTTCAGAAAGGTTTTTTTAGAACTTCACTCTATTTGACATCATTAGGGTTGAAACTCCTTATATGGCAAGTTTTCATGGTAGAATGTGTACACAACACTGAGAGTGGGAAAAACCAATCAACACACTTTGATCAGGATAAGGAAGTCATTGTTGCACTGCACAGAATTTTTTTGCTGGAGAATGGCGGTAAATAGAGGCGTTCCTAGGCTTTTCGGGGCCCTAAGTGAAGATGACCACAGCGACAGGTATTGAAGAACACACCTTGCATCAACCGCATATAGGGTCGCTCCAAAACTATTAGGGTAGCTCCAAAGAAGTGTTCTTTTGGTTGTGTATCAGGGGTGTCAAACTCAGTTCATGTAGGGGCACAGCCCTGCACAGTTTAGTTCCAACCCTGCTCCAACACACTTACCTGTAGGTTTTAAACAAGTCTGAAGGACTTAATAAGTTTGATCAGGTGGGTTTAATTAGGGTTGGAACTAAACTGTGAAGAGCTACAGCCCTCCAGGAACTGAGTTTGACACCTGTGTTGTAAAAGGAAGGTGACCTTGTTCAGACATAATTAATTTAAAATTACCACATTTTCCCTTGTTATATTTACAGTTATCACAGGTTGTAATCAATTGCTTAGTGGAAGATGTGCCGTTCTTGTGCTCTGTAGTCTCAGTATATCCATTCACCCATGCCACACCTCCAGGCACTCCAAAATTGTAAAGAATAGCAATGGTGTCTTTCTCTTTAAAAACTAAAGACTTAAAAAAAGATGGATACAGTATTATTCAATTCAATTCATCTTTATTTCTATAGCGCTTTTACAATGT
>CAIGQV010000818.1:20622458-20636997 GCA_903798115.1 Danio jaintianensis | reverse complement strand
GTGAGACAGAGTGCATTGAGATTGTTGTCTGTTATTATTTCATTAATGATGAGTGCTTTAGGTGCTAGTGACCTGATGTTTAGGAGACCAAGCTTTAAAAAATTTGTAATTGTTTTTCTGGTTTGATTCTTAATAGATTTTTTCTAGAGCACACAGTAAGTTTATTTCCTGATTTAATAATACGATGAACAGACACAGTCTCTATGGGGTTAGCCAAATATGCATTACTGTGATTTAAGTGGGATGAGCAAGAGTCTATATGGCTAAAATGTGAATTTTCACTTACTAGTCAGACAGAACGAAGCATCCTGGAGATGTTGTCCGACAGGAGTTCAGCTCCAGGACTGCTAGGGTGTAGCCCATCAGCACGGAAAAACCTAGGACGCTCCCAGAAAAGATTCCAGTTATTGGCAAAGAGCAACTTCTGTTCTTTACACCATGTTAATAGCCATTCATTCAGAGCAAAAAGTCTACTGAACCTTTCATTTCCTTGGCGGTAGGTAGGAAGCGGTCCAGAAACGATGATCTGCATGGCGGGCGTGGTGCGTCGAACCGTCTCGATCAGGCTACTGAAGTCCCTCTTCAGGATGTCCGTCTGCTGCAGCCCGGTGTCGTTCGTGCGATCCCACGTGGAGGACAACATCTCCGATGCTCTCGCCAGCGCTCAGGATAGCGGGTACCTTAGCAGAAACATTCTAAAGACAAGCACCGGGAAAGCACTGAGTGCGTACATTGTTAACTTTAGTGGAAGCAGCGCAGACGTGGCGAACGATGGAGTCACCGATGATTGCCACATCGCGACCTGTCTCGCGGAGGGGGGTGAATCGGTTCTCCGTGGGGATCTCGAACACAGGAGGAGGAGACGTTCTGCCCCGAGACCTGGTATACACCTTACGCGGCTGCACCCAGGGGCCACGATAGCTGCGTGGCGAAGTGAACGACCCCTGGACGAGCCCCGTCCTCGGTGTGCTGGGCCTGGACAGAGAAACACACAGGGTTGAGGTGGACGGAGTGTTGAGATTGTATCACACACTTACCTCAGATAAGCGACCCGGGATACATCGAGCAGGACCCGTTGTTCCCGGAGCTGTGCTCGCTTCATCTCGAGGTCGCGAATTTGGATTTTCACTGCTTCCAGCTCTAGCTCCAACGCCTCCACCGATGCTTCTCCTGCACTCAAGGATAGACACACAAACAACATTGTACAGGGTGAAGAGCAAAGACAGTAAGTGAAAGAAGTCGGTAGCTTTAGCTGACCAGTAGGCTAAAGCTACAAGCGGATGCTCGAGAGACAGAACGTTTTAAAGTAGATTTGTTTGTATAAATGTATTAAGGGTTTGTTCACCCTAAGTAGGAGAGACAAATACTAGCGAATAGGGATGTATTTTATGATAAAAATGTAAATTGCGAATCTACGCTACAAAGCTCCAAACACACACAGCGAGGCAGCCGTAACAGCAACAATGACGTCACTCGAGCATATTGTCATCTCATCTCTTAAAAATACACATAAATAAAAACTCTTAGCTTTACTGCAAAATGTAAGAATTTAACTGAATTATGTAAAGTAGCTATGTGAGAATGGAACATCACTGACTGATGACTGTTGAGAACCAAATGTTTATGGATGTATTTCATGTTCAAATGTAAGCATTTCATGAAAGTTAATAGACCCCTTTAACATTTCATGACACGTTCTGTTGGGAATTCTGTTGGTCCGATGTGGGTTTCAAGAAAATAGTTTTTGTTAACTAGAAAAATATGTGTATTTTTTACAGTCTGTGCCTGTGGGCTAAAATGTTCATACACATTTTTTGGTGGTAAGAGGAGACAGGCCATAAGCAGAGGACTCAGGAGAGTGGTGAATTTGATGCATCTTCATCGTCAGTGCTTTGCATTGATTTTTCCTGCTTCATACACCTCCATCAATCTGTCTCACTCAATCTCTTTCTGTCATCCTTGTTAAAATTAATATCTTACAGAAGTGCTTGTTTATCCTGCAGTCGTCCCATGCATGTTATTAATTTAGCTTCTATTTTCCGCCTTGTTTACAACCAACCCGCCCCCATAAAAAAGCCAGTGTGTCTCATTCTTTTTCACCTTTTTTTCGCCCCTGGACACAATTGTGCAGATGACAACCATTTTCTCTACCTTAATTAGACAACTGATGCCTCCCGCAGACACCCCCTCTGTTCCACTGTCACAACTATTGCCGCTAATATTTATCACCTCATACTCCTTCCTCCCAGCAAGCCACAAAAATATGAAAAAAAAAAGAAGTGTTTACCCATTTGGGAGCAGTCGGGAGCAAGATGCACATCATATCGTATTTTCTTAATATCTGTTTGTATCATTGTAATGCAAAATCATTTGTTTTTCTTGTCCGTCAGGAACTAATGTACCCAGCTCTCTTAAATGCACAATCTCACTCATCCTTCTGCTCTGCAATGAGGTAGTCAAGACTTAGTTGTCACTTCTAACTCCTTCGATCTGCTGTCAGCGGCTCTCAAATCTAATGCTGCTGATTTCATACCCTGGGAAAAGCTCCGCACAGCAAGCCGAGAGGAATAGAACTACCAGAGAAGTTATCACAAGCATCTTAATTAAAGTCTTTCAGTGGCAGAAAGTGATAACAGCCGTGGTAACACGATCTTGAAATGCATAGGCACAGATTAATCAGACTTACAAGTCGTATATGTCTGATGCATCATTTTAACAATGATCTCTAGAAGTCATTAAAAGTAAATCCCGCCATCTGGCGGAAGAAACCTTTCATATTTCTGTACCTTGCCCTTTGAACATTCACAATTATCACATCTTCAGAAATCCTGTATTTAGCCACTATATGGTACCACAGCTGTTTTATTTGCGAACTTGCATTTGATGTTCGTATTCGAGCAGCTGCACAATTATCCCTGTTTTAATTATCTGCGCCTGCAATATATTATCTCTTCTGTGCAAAGAAGCATTGACTGAAACATTAGTCACTCTTATGCATGTTTGGAATCATAATGCTCACTGTCTTATAAAACACTTGCCAATTATGTCATCAAAAGCCATTAGCAAAGTGCACCTCTTTCATTTTTTTTCCCCTGTGAAGCTTTGTCCTTTGTGGCCTGTGAGTTTAATAGGATCCCTTAATGATATTGATTATATCAAAACGCTGCGTTTTGGATTCAGTAGGACTGCCTTCAGAAGATCGTTCGTTTCTGCTTTTTGTAGTTGACAGGAACTTGAGATGAACTTGGAGGACAAAGTCGGTGTGATGTCTTGTGTAGTCACCCTCAATCACGTCTACAGACCTGGTTATTATTTATGGCATTGGAACATATGGTAATCACAAAGCATGAGCACTAAGGCAATAAGTGCTTTGAAACGGATCCAGGATTACTCTATTATTCCAGCCGGTAACAAGAGTCAGTTAACTACACACACCTCTTTCCTTTTGCCGCTATTTACTTCACCTCTGTTTACTGTAGAGCATTAAATAGAATGGGTAAATATTTGATCTGATGGCAGTGATAACCTTGGTGGCATGACAAAGCTCTTTTTTCTTTTTTCCCCAACTAAATGATTATATTGGTAAAGCAAGCCCTGCACCCTCTGGGTATTTTCTAAAATAATAATAATAATAATGAGAAAAATCTGATTTCCTCTGGAGGGTGAGGAATGTCACCCAATGTTTTGATCAAAAATATTGACCAATGAAATAACCAATGAATTTTATCTTCCCCTTTACTGAAACCCTTTATTGTTTTTGCTTTTCTTAGTATTTTAGTATGTAGTATTAGTATGTTAGTATTTTCTTTTCTTTCACCATTCTTACTGTTTACCTTGTTCTCATTTAATTACTTTCTTTTTTTGTGCTTGTTGTGTTCCATATTCTTTTTTGTTTACATTCTTTCTCTTTTTTTACTTTTCTATTTTCAAAGTTCCATTTAGTCATTTAGTTATAAATATGTGAAAAGTGTTTGCTTCCTTACTGATTTCTTATTTTCTTGCATGTTTGTCGTATTTTGAATCATCAAGCAAATTTAAATATTAGTCAGAGATAACACAAGTAAACACATCATGCAGTTTTTAAATGAAGGTTTTTATTATTAAGGGAAAACAAAATCCCAAATTACATAGCCCTGTGTGAAAAAACCCCCCCCCCCCCCCCCCCTACCAGTCTGGAAAAGGTTATAAAGCCATTTCTAAAGCTTTGAGACTCCAGCAAACCACAGTGAGAGCTATTATCTACAAATGGCAAAAACATGGAACAGTGGTGAACCTTCCCAGGAGTGACAGGCCGACCAAAATTACCCCAATAGTGCAGCAACACACACACAACAGCATCCAAAGAACTGCAGGCTTCACTTGTCTCAGTTAAGGTGAGTGTTCATGACTTCACCATAAGATGAAATGGTTTGCCTGACAGAGTCCTGACAAAAACCATTGGTGAGCAAAAAGAGCAAAGGCTCATCTCAGTTTTGGCAGTAAACATTTAAGCATGTCCACTTCTGAATCGCTGAAGAAAAACAAAATGGAGACTTTGGAATGGCCTAGTCAAAGTCCTGATCTAAATTCAATTCAGATGCTGTTGCATGAGCTTAAAAAGGTGATCTTAAATAGGGGTGCAAGACAACTATTTGTTTTGTTAACAAAAGTCAGTGCCCTAATTTGTCTTGGCAGGGTTGAGTTGAAGGTAATCCAGTAAGAAATTTCTGTCAGGCATGCTGAGAGTTGAGTGTCGTCAGAATAGCAATGATTCGAAAATTCTCTGACAGCTGACAGATTTTATTGATGCCATGTACTCTAGATAGAGAAGAATAGTGGTCCAAGAATTGAGCCCTGAGGCACCCCAGTACACACCACCCTGCTCCTGCCAATCTCAGAGCTCCAACAACTGAAAGCAGAACGGTCTGGGTTTTGATTTCCACTTCTGAAGCAAAACTTAACTTGCAGTCAAAGCGGTTGTTCTGTGTGAGATATGCAGATATGCAACGAATGGATGAAGGGATTCTGGTCAGTAGTTTGTAAAAAAAAAAAAGCAGGATGATTGTAAAGGATGAGTTTGTAGGTTTCTGCCTCAGATTGTTGAGAAGCATGTGAGTGTGTGTATATGTTTGCTAGAAAGATTTGTTTGTCAGTTTATAGTTTGAAGAATTGTGCTCTTAAGGATATTGTTTCATTAATGAAGAATGTGGCGTGAGTTGATGTAGGGGGGAAATGGAGGACCAATGAGGAAGGAAATTATCTTGAATGTAGGATTTAGACAAGTGGTTAATTTTGCCATAGTATGTCCTTTAGCAGTGGAAACATTATTGATGAAATTGAGAGGAGTGCCTGATACACAGTAAGGTTAGATGGGTTTGTTGACTTTGAGAGTATACAACCCAGGTCTCAGTCAGGGCATTGAGGTTGAGCTTTGAATAGCTCGTAATAGATGCAATGAAATGTGTTTTGTTTACCAGTGACGGGGAATTCCAGAAGCCAATAGGAAAAAAAATATATTAGTTGATATAGCAAAATGTGGAGTTTGTCAGTATAGTGCTGTTTGTTTTTCTTTTCTTTTCTTTTCTTTTAATTTATTTTCTGTACTATTTACTTTTTATTTGTACTTTATTTTATTTATATATTTATTTTTCCTGTGGCTATTAAACTTCATAATTACTCAGTAAAATAATTTAGTATGGTGTACTATTATGCTCTAATTGTATAGTATTTAAAGTGTTTGTTTTTTAAGTTATTTTTTATATACATATTTTAGTTCTGGTGTTTAATATTTTTGGGATTTCGTTTTGAGCAGCAGTAACAAACTTAATTTCCCTTTGGGGATTAATAAAGTATTTTTTTCTTTTTCCCTTTACCTTTTTTGCTGTTTAATTTATTATTTTTCTGTTTTATTTCAGTATTCTCTTCTTCTCCTTTGTGCTTTTGCCTTTCTTTTTGATTTACTTTTTCGCATTTGCCTTTTTCTTGTAGGATTGAACAATCTTTAGATTGTATCTTGATGCAAATTTTAAAGAAAGCTGACTCCCATACACAGAAGACATCTCATTCAAAACCGCAAAATGCTCCAACCAGTACCTGGAATTTATCTGTGTATTTCGGAGATAGATCAAAGACTAGCGTCACAGCAATAATTCAAACTGTGTTCTGAAAGGTAGTTTAATGCAGTCGGTTGAATCAGTCTCGCTCGTGGCCCTCATGCTATTCTTAGAGGGGCAGGGACGAGAGCTATATATTGTTCTTTTGTATTGCAGAGGCATAGAAAAATCAGACATACAATTACCTTATAGCGCGATCACTCATTCAGAGGTATAGCGAGAGAAAAACAAGCCACAGAGCTTCCTAGAAAATCAGACAGTAGATTATATTACCTCAAGACACAGACCTAAAAAAAACAACAAAAAAAAACAAAAAAAACAACAACATTCCCTGGATTCAGAAGACACTGTTGTGTCCATGTATAACCTTTACTATACAGAAGAGCCTCCAAAGGACCTTTTATGCTAACTAAAGCTATATTTGAAAATTAAGTCAAGGTTTAAGGAAAATTAAGGCAAGGTCAATTTTATTTAATTTGAAAAGTCTAGATATTTGTATTACACATCTTCTAAAATATTGTTTGAATATACTAAAATTGCATTATTCTATAAGATGATTTTTTTTTTTTTACATATTAGTCAAAGGGATTTTTAATAATAATAAAAAACTTCAGAAAACACTGTGGATACTCAGAAACAAAATATATAAAAAAAAATTGTGGAAATTCAAAAATACAATGTAATCAAGCAGATTATGTATAAACATATACCTATTTAAAAATCTTCAGAAAATACATAAGAATAAAAATGTGAAGTCTGTTCTATACTGAAAAAATGTTTTTTACTAATCTTATTGTCACGATCACCAGTGATCCAGGCTTGCAAATCGCTGGTAAACACGCACCTTCACCTGGACTACAATTCTGTAATTTTATGAACTACATTTCCCATCATGCAACTCATGCAACACATACACCTCTTCCGGTTCTCCGATGATTACACACACACAACTGGAAGCTGAGGACTCATTACACAGACTATTTTTACACCACACTTGCACACACACATGACTGAGTCTGGTTAGTCTGTAACACCACAAAGCGTAATCCTGTCTAGTCTTTGTTTATCCTTGCCTTGTTTTCTTGTCATTGATTCATTGCTGCCTGTACTGATCTTCGCCTGTTACTTGACTTCGCCTTTTGGATTACCTGTATATACCCATTTGCTCCTGTGTTTGACCATTGCCTGCCTGACGAATCTCATAATAAACTGCACATGGATTCTCATCTCCGTTGTCCAGCATCCATCCATTACACTTATATCAAGTACAGTTAACTTGTCAGTATCATTTAAAATGTACTTAATGTTTAATCTAACACTGCTAAATATATGAAGTTTAAAATTAAATAATTATCTTTCATTTTGAATTTAGATTTATTGAAATAAATCAAGAAGAGTTAAGTTATTTTTTTTAGCAAAAGGAACATTGCTTTTATCTAATTAAGAAAATCTTAGTCAAGTATTTTTCCTGTAATATTTTCACTTACTTTAAATTAAAAATTACTAGTAAATGGATGCTTTTGTGGGCGTTCCCGGCTATGCCGACCAAGTCAATACATTTTGATAAAAATGTACTTAATATTTTCCCAGGATGGGTTGCGGCTGGAAGGGCATCCGCTGTGTAAAACATATGCTGGATAAGTTGGCGGTTCATTCCGCTGTAGCGACCCCAGATTAATAAAGGGACTAAGCCGAAAAGAAAATGAATGAATGAATGTATAATATTATAGGTTTGTTTGCAATGATCAGAAAACATTGAAATATTACAAGTAAATGAAAACAAATATTTAACTCTTTCTACTCAGTTCATTTATTACATGAAGTAAATATTTACAATTTTACATAGGAATTTCTAGTTATCCTTGACATTTAATATTACAATTTTCAGTCAAAAATTATGACAGTAAATTTATTCAGTTGAAATCTACAGTCACAATTTGATCAAATGCTTTAAAAGTTATGGATGTTTTCTTTCCCTTTTACAAATAAAACAACAACCCATGCTCATTCTGAAAACGTAGCCCTATATACATTTCTGGAGATCGCGAATTATGTAGCCAGAGGAACGTATGGCTGCATTTCATCTTTAAAACGAACACTATGGGGTGGTATGACACAGTTCCTTTTCGTGCTTACTGACTGACCGCTTACCTCCATGTGGATGGCTTTTCTGGTACCAGTTTGTCCAGTGGCTCGTCTCGTCAGAGGATTTGAGACACAGAGCGGAGTTGACCGTGATAATGGGGTTTGAGTCCGGCAACGAACGGCTCCAGAAAGCAGGTAAGACAGAAACAAAAGGCAAAAAATAAAATAAACAAGTAAATGAAAGGGTGGGAATGTGGTAAAAATTAGGCTGCCGTGAGGGCTTTTCTTTTTCTGGATTGCTTTTGAAAACACTGTCAGCTGGGTTTAGGGAAGTGGGTCAGTTGGTGCTTTTTAAAATACTATTGGTTGGATTTAGGGAAGGAGGAGGGTGGGTCAGTCAGTCAGTCAGTCAGTCAGTCAGTCAGTCAGTCAGTCAATCGACAGCGGCCTTTGGTGGATTTTTGCGTGAAGAGCAGACGTGAATGGCATTCGCGAGAGAAATTTGAGATCTCAAAAAGCGTACACAGTGGCCTCTAGTGGATTCGTGAAAACAAAAACTGCAAAAAAATGTGGCTCCTGGGATGTATTTGGCACTCTACAGAAATGTGTATATAGGGCTACGTAATCAGAATGAGCCTGGGTTGAAAATAAAAAACCCTCTTAAAAATCCAGAACACGCAAAATCTCAAAATTGACAGTTGCATAAAAAAAATTGCTTCTAATGTTTTGCCTCAGAGTGTAAAATTAGATATTAAGCAGTAGAAAGAGAAGGTTTTGAGATAAACTCTTTCCACAATAATTGCTAAGATATTTTTCCCTTTTCTTTAGGACTAGTACAGCTGCTCAGTAACTTGTCGATAAATTTTAAACAGTTTTGGCAAAGCAGAATTGAAACAGAAGTGAGTTTTTCATATTTTTCTCACTGTGGGTTCTTTAAGCTTGGTCTCACATGAAGCATTGTCAAATATTTGTTTCCTCTGTTTTGGCAGCTACAAAAGTGCAAACTGTCACATGAATATGCTAGCCGCTACATTAGCCCTTGCTCTTTTTTCCCCTTCATTTCACTCACACTTGCACATAACATGACTCGAAATATGATATCAGTAGCACTGCATGTGAAATGTGATGATGAAGTTGACTGAAAACCGGGCCGTTTGTGCAACATTTGGGATTGTATTAAAATATACAGCAACATGTCCTGAGAAAAGCCTGATTGTCACGCACAGCCTGACAAGATGAGGAAGTTGTGAGTGGGGTTTATGGATTATTAATGATGATATGTTCATAACGATGTGTCTTCAGCTCTCTACATTAATCAAGCGTTTCTTCCTGGTAGACACAGAGTAATGCTTCATGATTCCGCAGACTGAGTGTAGCTGCATACGACAGACAGATTTATATCTCTCTGCACTAACCCTGTCAACTACTTATTCTGAACACAAAAACTTCATGATGATGGTAGGCAATTGGTGTATGAACATACAGTAAAGTTTTTTTTTTTTTTCCAGAATGCGCAGGTAATATAGATGAGAACTGTATGAGCATAAAATAACACCATCATTTAATCTAATGAGCCATATCTCTGGGCCTAAAACCATTTTTATCTTAAAGTAAATTAAATCGTGTCAGCGTCATTTGTCATATGCAGAACATTACCCTACTATGCTGGTTTTAAGAATTGATTTTTTTCATTTTTAGCTGTTTGTTGTTGTTGTTATTATTATTATTATTATTATTATTATTATTATTATTATTATTATTATTATTATGTGACTGTGTAATGAGTTTTTCCTATTACATTTTTTCTTTCAGGAGAGTCTCAAAGTCTGAGGGGGAAAAATGAACAGTTTGCAAGGAGATGACAAGTAACTGATTTAGAAAAACACTTTTTGAATGAATGTATGAATTTTTATTGTTATGTATTGATTAATTCATTGTATTATTTTATAGATATATTGTTATTTTTTTATATATATAAATTGTTTTTGAAAGCAGTTCTGCAGATAGGAGCACCAGCACCTAGTACTGTAAATAGCAATACATATTTATATTATTAATAGTTAGTATTGCACGTTTTGTCTCTTAGAAATGCAGATTTTGAGGATGACAGTATCTTCAGCTTGGCTTAGGTAATACGAATGCAAATTCACTCAGACTGAGCAGTCTGAGTCACATAATGACTAGATCTTTCATTAGAATTTTTTCCCGTTTTGTACAACATGATTTGTTTTACATATATCTGAATATAAAATTGTGAAAAAAATTTTTTTTACACAACAAACCTATTTTTAATGCTTTTGTAGATTTCTACTAGTATAAGACTTCAGTGTGGTATTAATAGCCTAAAAAAGTAATTCAAAATAATAAATAATAATAAAATGTATAGATGATAAAATAAATTATAAATTATATATAATAATAATAATAATAATAATATTATTATTATTATTAATAATAATAATAATAATAATAATAATAATAATAATAATTATTATTATTATATATATGTATATAATACAAATTCTGACTGCCCCTTTTTGTTCAAATGCAAATAAAAGCTGAGAAATATTTTTTCCCACAATGATTCCTCTTGTACATAGTCTTATTATCTTTTGGGAAAAGCCTGTGTCTTTTACGGTAAAAAAAAAACTTGCTGGTTGAATAAAAGTAACTAAGCATGTATATAAACCTTTTTACAGAATTTTGCTAAGAAAATAAATAAATAAATAAATGCAATTAATAAAAGTAATTCAGTATATAATAAACTACAGTAGTAATCCCACTGGCACTAAAATTACACTGGTGCAAATATATGCTCTGAGGCTGATATTGCTATTTAATTTCCTAGAAATTAATAGATGAATAAATAGATGTATACCTTAGTTATATAATATAATAACATTCTACATGATTATCCCACATTTCTCTCTATACTATGACCACATTTAGTGTTTTTTTACAGCTCAGTGGTAAATTGAAAAGAATTAAAGTAGTAAAATTGGTGATTTGAGAATTGAAAAGTGTTATAATTGGAACATTGTGGTGTAGTACTTCTCCAATTTTCCATATTCGTGCTCTTGTGTCAGGGTATATCAAGGTTTCATCTCACGTTAGTCTTAATCACAGATACATTTTTGGTTTCCATTGGAGAACTATGCGCCAAACTCAAATGCAAGTCTCTGGATCTTGCAGTACCATTTAACAATGGTTATATGAGAGAGATTGGTCAGTTAATAAATTGCATGTAAGCTAGCAGTTCTCCCGCCAGACTGGATTTATTCATGTCAGAAAGTGAAGCTTGTGGTCCAAGTTTTCTGTCAGCTGATTTGCAGTGAAAAAAAAAATAAAATGAAAGAGAGAATGGTAGCTTGTTCTGTTGCAAGTCTATGACTCTCTCCCCTCCTCTTTCTTTTGCCCTGTATATCATGCTTCCTCATTGGCTATAATTTCTATTCAAAACACATTTCACATTGCAGTCACAGACGGGTCCAGATGTGTAACATGCTAAATATCTCAAAGGCATAATAATAAACACACAACACATGAACAAGCACTAATTTACATCCAGTTTTGGCATTTGTCACAGATTTCCACAACAAACTGTCAAAACTCATGCTGTGTGTATCTGGCATAAATCACACTGACAGGGAAAAAAGTTTACTGAATTTACAGTAAATAAAGTAGGACACGTTTTCCTAGAGGATTCACCCTAACACCATATTTATAATGACAGTTTAATTAAAATGTTGGCCTTTTTTTATTTTATATTATGAGGCAGCAATTTTTATGAGAGCAAACTATAGGTATACAATTTTCACCACTAGAGGGCGTGTAATCACAACAAACAAAGACCTAGTCTTATGAATGTATGTGAGTGTGAGTCTGAAATGATGAGAGTTGCCATCTTCATTACATCCTACAAAAATCATTTTTATGGATGAGCTAAAGAATTCATAACATTCATTCAATTCATGGTAAGCACAGTATAAGGATGAAAGCAAAATGAGAGAGCTGAAGCAACTGATGATGAGAGACTAGCACGAAAGCAGCAGAGCTTTTATTATGCCACAGTTGACCACTTTCGGTTCTTCTGTTCATACGAAATACATTTTAGGGTTCTGCTTATATAATGCTGATCTGAAATGCAGAACATATTAAATCGTCTTTGGTGTTTCCGTGTTTTCTATAAGACTGAAAAATCAGGAAATCGGGACTGTTTGACGTCATTTGCATGGAGACACAGGAGAAAACAGTCCCCGTCACTAGTTAAAAAAGCTTATTTATCTAGATTTGAACCTTCTCTAAACATTTGGGATAATGCAAGTACATTTGTCAGCAAATATAACAGTTTTAGTGTTGTTTTTTTATTTTTGATTGAAAAAATCTTACATATTATGGTATTTTTAGCATATTATATTATTTCTATGTTGCTAAAAGTATGCATCTACTATTTAATGGTCAACAAAGCTGGTTTGCCAATAAACATAAGTACTACTAGTATCCTGGAATGTATTAGTGTGTAGCATTGCTATAAAATAATGTGGGTAACATGTCTTTAGGGTGATTTTATTTACATTTTGTTTGTCATGTATTTTATTTAATTTTCATTTATGAGTATTTACATTTAAAAACTTTTTTCCGCAGTATGAATGGTCAGTTTTACCAAATGGACTCCAGTGTGAGCAGGCCTGTGGTGTGGCTTCTAATGGATTCTAGGACAAACAAAATGTCCATTACAAGGTTGCGTGAAAACCTTTTGAGCTGTTGTTTGCTGCAAAACGTTTGATGAATCACCCAATAAAGGGTGATTTATTAAACTTCTGATGTTTTAGGCTAATGGAGATTGGCTTCAGGTTTTGCGACGACTCTCTGACTCTCAGCCTTTTATTTAAATTAAATGGAGAATAATGCAAAAAAGTGCTTATAGAATAGTAACCAGTGCTGATATTAATTCTATGTCTAATGAAAGTCTCTCCTTTGAAAAATAGGTTGCATAGATTATTTCCCCATCAGTCTGTCTGTCCACCTGTTTCTCTTGACCATTTCTCTCAATTTCATCATTTGATGATTACAGTTTAACCTCAGGTAAAGCTTGATATTAAAAAGGATGGATCTCTGTCCTCTCATTCCTCTTATTATTATTTCAGCATTTATATATCTCTTAAAACACAACTTGTATTTGAAACATATTGTTATTTTAAAATGTCTCCGCTTTTCCTCCGGTTAGAGTAGTTGTCCCCTCAGGAATATGCTGTAAGAGCTAGGAAGCATTCTGATAATCTCCATACTTTTAGATTAAGATCACAGCAGTGGCCGGACCTTCCCTATAGTCATGCACAACTGTGAAGTATTATTGATCAGCCCATTCAGATATGGATATCTGTATTGATTAATCACCTCTGCTGATTGGCCTGTCAAATGAGCATCAAATGAAAGCACATTTGTAACAGGATGTCTTTAACTGAAAGTCATTGGAGGTGATTGTATTACTAATTTTCTTTAATTCTCTTTTTCTTTGTTTTTCTCACTGGAGAACCAATTTGCATTGAATGCAAAATTGAAAGTCTCCAACCTTTAAAGTATACCTTTAAAAGGTGTACTTGCAGATAATATAATGTTTCTGACGTCAAAAACCATTAAAGCATACTTAAAGAGAATCACTTGGATTTTTGTTACACTGAAAAAAATGCTGGGTTCCGCACAATCGATTTGTTTTGGGACAACACAATGGAATTAAGTTAACTTATTAGTTTTTGCAAATTGAACTGAACATTAAATTGGACTGAACATCAAAACAATTAAGTTTTCACAAAAAACCTCAGGAATTGTGTTAAGCTCATTTTAAATAAGTATTAAGCAATATTTGAGCAATAACACGGTGCACGGTGGCGCAGTGCGTAGCACGTTCACCTCACAGCAAGAGGGTCGCTGGTTCGAGCCTCGGCTAAGTCAGTTGGCGTTTCTGTGTGGAGTTTGCATGTTCTCCGGGTGCTCCGGTTTCCCCCACAAGTCCAAAGACATGTGGTATAGGTGAATTGGGTAGGCTAAATTGTCCGTAGTGTATGTGTGTGAATGAGTGTGTATGGATGTTTCCCAGTGATGGGTTGCAGCTGGAAGGGCATCCGCTGCGTAAAACATATGCTGGATAAGTTGGCGGTTCATTCCGCTGTGGCGACCCCAGATTAATAAAGGGACTAAGCCGAAAAGAAAATGAATGAATGAATGAGCAATAACACAACAAGTAGCAGTGCAATGTGGCTGTATATCGGCACTGGTGGGAGGCGTGTGTTGGCACGAGGCTGAAGGCAGAGAAGCATATATATATATATATATATATATATATATATATATATATATATATA
>CAIGQV010000818.1:20600449-20617199 GCA_903798115.1 Danio jaintianensis | reverse complement strand
TATATATATATATATATATATATATATAAATATATATCAGTGCTGATTTGTTTGTTTGAGAACAAACTTTTGCCTCAGCGACCCAAAATAATCTTTAAGCTTTATTTCCGCATACTTTAGCAATCACCAGTTTGTTGATTTGCAATCATTCTGTGATTTGTGAGGATTATTGCGGTTGTTGAGTGATGTAATAGCCGTTACCTGTGGCCTCTGTTGCCCCGCAGCTCTCCAGCTCACTCTGAACCACCGACCTTGAGATGTTAGACTCTTTAATAAGGCCCTGAGGCTCCACCAACAGGCGATTCTCTCTCTTCATCCTCTCAGTATTTCATTCTGACCTGTGTTTTAGAGCGACGCTGCCGTGCAGATCAAATCTCTGCGGTCAGCTGCTAATAACCTGTGAAATTTTAATTTCACGTACATCGTCACATTCATGCAGATCAATGGCTGCCATAACATCAAAAGGAAAGTGCTATACTTTAAAAACTTGTTAACTTTTAATATATCACTTAGTCAACATTTCTAAGCACTTCTAAGGCTTGGTTTGAAGGACAGGTGGAACTATAGGAAAAGTGTGAGGTAATGCTCTTTATTTCTCTCTCTCCCTCTCTGCCCACTTCAGAGATTGGGAGCTTTTGTTTCTTTTAATTTCTTTTCCAAATCTGAGGTAAATGATCCATTACTCTCATAATGGCTATTAAATCATTACAAATTGTATTCAAGCTCAAACTATTTTAATATGCAAAGCACAGCATCGCCTTGTTTCTATGGAAATTCAGCATTTTGGTCAGTGAAAGTCAGGGAATTTGATATTTGGCTAAGAGTGGGAACCCTGTGGCCATATGGTCAAAATAATTATAATTACTTCAGTAATCTTGCTTTAGAGAAGTACTGTACATTTTAATATGCTGAATGGATTTTTCACACTTAAAATCTGTAACCATGGGTCAGAATATACCCTGGGCAAACGAAATCCTCAGTTTTCTTGCTTTGTTTCACATTGTTCATAATTTACCCAAGCTTAACAGGTTTTTAATATTTTGCATGTTGCATATTTGTGTCAGTGTTGATGTCCCAATACCAAAATTATGACTTTGATACCTGACTAAAATACCATAAAATGCAATACCATGACAAAATCCTAAAAAAAGGGGAAAAGAGAGTTGAATAATGGATGGGCCAACCCATCCTTTGATTTCTTTATAAGTAAAATAGAACCCTAAAACCTTTTCATTGACACTGTAACAAATAATTTAAAAAACATCAAGAAAATGTTTTTGTCACTAATTATAATAAGTTAATCAGGTTTCAATTAATTATTTAAGTTATACAAAGTATATTTTGGTCAGTTTGATTGATGTAAGTTGAGATGACTAGAAAAGTTTAATTAATTCAACTAAAACATTTAAGCCAGGAAGATTTTGTTTCAAGTATAGGAATCCACATGTTTGGGAGTTTCATACAAGATCGAAAAAAGTTCCCAGTGCAGATTTTGATCATGCTCGTGTTGGTCACATGAATTCGCCGCACTGACCAACAGAAAATTGCTTGGTTAGAAAGGGACGTCTGTGTGAGCAGTGCTTTATACATCGCTTCACTATTGACAATGAAGGAGCAAAGGAAAAAGAGCAGAGGCAAAGGCAGAGGAAGGTTATTTTGGCTGTGAAATCATGTTCCAGGTTTTTGTCCAATGCATTTAAGATTTTTGGCCACAACCTTTGTGTCCTGTCCAATTACAAGCTACCATGTCAAGCTCCCAGTACCCTGTGTGTGCGCACATTCCCAGCCGAAATCTATGTGTGTGTCCACTCCACAGCATGCTTTGTTTTATTGGAGTGTAAATCTTGGCTACAAACTATAGACTTGTAAATCCGATTCCCATTATGTTAATGACATAGGTCTTATTCTGCTGTCCAGTGAGCATGTCATTACTTTTGGCTTCTTTCCTTTTGGCAGGAGTCATTTTGTTTCACCTCCTGTTTATTTGCAGAGATCCTGAAGAAACTTTGAATCGATATAAACACTGAAATCGCAAGACCATAAAAATACTCAAGCTTCCATACACCCCGAAGTCAGTGCAGTTATAGTTGCATTTCCCGGTTTGCGCTGAACCGCATAATTAATGGATGACAGTCTGTAATCTGGAGACATTTTCTGGCATTTGAAGTTGCAGCGCTCTGACACAGGTGGATGCAACGGCCTGCTGAAAATTACTGTAATGTGTTAGATTAGAAGAGTCCAACACTTTGGCTTGCTGCCGGTAGACACAGCTCTAATAGCTTCACTTTCACAGTGTTGTGAGGCAATATTACTGAATTCTTGAGGGGATGTGTGGGCAGATGTAGTTCCCGTAGCTAGATATTACATATCTCATCAGCAGTTAGATTTGCCTATTTTAGAAACATAACCTCTAACAGCGTTTGGCCACAATTTTGAAAAGTATTACAATATATGATATATTTGGTATAATAATTAATTATTGATAATTTTTTCCCTTTGTTGTTTTACAGACCAAGAAATTTTTTACAGTATTTCTTATAATATTTATTTCTTCTGGAGAAAGTCTTATTTGTTTTATTTCAGCGAGAATAAAAAATAAATAAAAAGAAAACATTTTAAGGTTAAGATTAGCTACAGAACAAACCACTGTTATACAATGAATTACCCTAACTTGCCTAGTTAACCTAATGAACCTGGTTAAGCCTTTAAACTGCACTTTAAGCTGAATACTAGCATCTTGAAAAATATATAGTAAAATATTGTGTACTGTTTATCATGGCATAAATAAAATAAATCAGGTAATAGTTTTAATAACTCACTTCTAATATGTTTAGAAATGTGTTGAAAAGTCTTCTCTGTTAAATAGAAATTTTGGAAAAATATAAAAGAATTCAAATTTAATAGGAGGGCTACTAATTCTGACTTCAACTGTATGTAAGCCAATTAAAGGTTATAGTTATAGTTACTAGTTACTTCTCACAAATAGTAACTGAGTTAGTTACTGAGCTACATAATTATAAAAGTAACTAATTACCAGGGAAAGTAACTATTGTGTTACTTTAAAAATATCCAATTTGTCAAATTACTGTAAAATAAATATAAAACATTGTACACTAATCTACACTATTTTAATGTTGTTGTGGGACAATGTGAGAGACAACGGCAACATGTCCTCAACTATATATCTAGATCTTATTTTGTTTAATTCTGTCTGAGTGGCTTGTTTGCGATGGAGAAAAATTACTTAAATTATTATTAAAAAATTATTATTAAAATTATTTAAAAATTATAAAAAATTAATGCCTGCACTACTCTGCCTCTGATTGGCAAACGATGGAAATGTACTCTATCTAAGCCAATCATCACGTTCTCAGTTACACCACGTTCACAGACACACCAATCATCATCAGTTGGTTATGTGTCCCGCACGCACACACACACACACACACACACACACACACACACACACACACACACACACACCCACCCACCCCAGAGAAAAAGAGGTTCTATGGCTGAGAGAGACGCTGCTCGCATGAAAACCGCTTCAGTGTTCTCGCATTTCATTGTCAGTAACGGGGGAAACAGTAATTCATTTGATTACTCGTTACTGAAAACAGTATCGCCATTAGTAACGTCGTTTATTTATAGCGCCGTTATTCCCATCACTGTTTAATACATAGAAGTAAATAATACGTACATTTCAAAACAGTCTTAGAAATAAAGGTACAAAACCTGTCACTGGGTTGGTAACTTTTTAAAAGATACACTTTTGTACCTAACAGGTCCATTGTACTTTAAGTAAGGGATAAAGTACATCTAGACAGCTGTTATCATAGAATAAAGCCTGACAGTCTTATTTTCAGCCTGATTCGAAGGGAATGGAGCATATACAGTCTATGGAATGGAGCATACACTAACCTACATATTATTCACTCACAAAAAACAGCAGCATTACAGACAAGCATATAATATGGATGTGAACGTTGTCACTGATGGTCAAGATTGTTAGAAGTTCCCAGATGACCCTGTGTTATTAGGTTTTGTGCTTGTTATCTCGGAGTAATATACATTGGAATGTCGTGACTGACCAATCAGAATCAAGTATTCCAGACAGCTGTGTAATATTAATACATAGAAAATACATTTATCTTAATTTACAGGGACGTTTTAAATACTCCTGCTGAACCTGCTGTTTTCCTCATCAGTGTTGTGGTGAATGACAGCACCGCTTCATTGACTTTCATTGTTTCAACGGACTTGAATGCTTTGAATTTCACAGCGCTATTTAGTGGTCATGGAAAAAAGGGATATCAAATAAATGGTCTGTTTGGCACACAGTTCAAACAAATAGCAATAATTTATTTCACCTTTGGTCTGTTCGGCAGTAAATCTCAAACGCAACAGAACGTCATCGTTTGTCATTCGTCATTTGTTATCAAGCTCAACTTGCAATAAAATTGAGACGCTCTGGCAAGAATAAATTTGCTAAACAATAATAAAAATAAAATAATTATAATAAAAATTGCAACCGTTTAGACAAACATACTGTATATTTTATAAATAAATAGCTAAATACAAATGTTGTGTGACTGAGTGTGGCTGGTCTGTACAGTTTATGTTGTTGGACAAAATGTTAATG
Source organism: Danio jaintianensis (assembly GCA_903798115.1). NCBI lineage: Eukaryota > Metazoa > Chordata > Actinopteri > Cypriniformes > Danionidae > Danio > Danio jaintianensis. The sequence goes on along the minus strand of CAIGQV010000818.1, from coordinate 20,612,557 downwards.
TATTGATTAGCTGTAACACAGACCTTATTTTACTTAACTGAAAATCCATACAAAACCCATTGTAAAAATCAAGGGAACCAATGGTGGATTATAGACTCAAGCTGCACCCGAATATACCTATACTATGTACTGTACTGGTGAAAAACATTATGGGAGCTGAGCAGCAGTCTGCATTTATAGTATTCATAAAACAGTAGGTGAGAAGTACCCACATGACTCTTGAGTGCACATCTGAGGGATACTTTACAATCCCATGAAGCCACAGGAAAGGATTTGTGCATGCAAGGGACACAACTGACACCAAAGGTCATGTGACAATGAGACACATCTAGAACTTCAGTAAGTGCATAACAACACTTTCACATACTTGGGCAGGAATGTATGAGCCACAGCCCTGTAGAGTTCAACTTTAATTAAACAAACCTAATTTAGCAAATCAGGTCCTTCAGGTTTTATTTTAGTTGGAAAAACCACAGGCAAGTGTGTTTTTGGCCAAAACGAAAAAAGTAGTTTGACAGCTCTTTGCAATAGCTTTTCCAATTGAAATCGCCAGAAAATTAAAATAATTAAATATTAAAATGCTGTATGTTATTTATTTATAAATTCCTGACATTTGCTTTTGGCTAGAGTTGTGTTGTGTCCTTGTGTTGATACACCTCACGAGAGCTGTAAATTTGAGAGAAAACTCCCATACAACAAAGAGACTCTTTGGAAAACCTCAGGCAGTTTATGTTTTCAACATACCAATAAAAATTCCCATGAACACCTGAGGGAAAGTAGACTGGAATTTTCTTGTTTTTTTGTGTCTTTTTTTTCTCCCTCCGTCCTTCTCTCGTCCCCTCACTTCTGCCTGCCATCATACAAGATGCCATGGGCTGTTTTAAGAGGGGGCTTGTGGGATGCTGTCCAGATGGACTGCAATGAATACTTAGCAAGACGGGGCGAGAAGGAGACAGAATGAAATTTGTTTGTGATGGTCGGGTCTGTTTTTGTTTATCTGTTTGCACTTCAATTTGCTAAGCAGAGGCTGAAATCGATAAAGAGTCGGATTCTGGATTAAGCCCAGACATTTATTTATTTTTTTATCTGTAAAAGTGACCTAAAAGTAACTTCTGTTTTTATATATATTATATAATATAAAATATAATATAATATTTGTTTGTGATTTCTCCTATGCTTTAACAAAACATTTTGTACAATCAAGGCTGTAATTGTAATATAATTAAGCAAAATGGAATAAAAGAATGTCAAAAAATAAACTTTACAGTATTGCATACATTTACAATTAGACAATATAAATTGTAAAAGTAATACAAATAAATAAACACCTACTTGATATATACTTGATATATAATACAAATCAATAATCTGACATATTTATAGTGGTCTTCTACATAAAAATGAAACCAAAAAATATAGACCATTTCAATGTGTTGATGTCATTGGCTCATGAAAATTTCCTGCTTGTTGTCAAACTATTTCATAACTGTAAGAAGAGGATGTAACTGTAAGAATTCAATGATAACTTTACGTTAAAACACCTGCCATAAGAATATTTATCAGTATTGGACTTTTTTGGGTTCTAGGAAGCTATGGAAATTAAAAATGTAAAACAGGAAATACCAAAAAAGTGTGAACATAGGTTGCCATGTCTCATAATGTTTGTTTATATTTAAAGGTTTTCTTTAAATCGAGTAAACAGTTGCTCATATCATCCTGTACACATTAAGTAATTGTCAATCTTCAATACCTTGATTGGATTATTTAAATCAATAGATTTTTTCCCCACAATGTATTGGTAATATATTGCAGTATTATTTTTCATATTAAAATTACAGCAGATTAATTAACACCCTATAAACATTTTCATTCGTTATTTCCTGTATGTGATTAACAATGGAAGTCTCTTGTTTGTCTGTAACTTCTAATGCTGACCTTCAACTGTCCATTGGTGTTCAGTGTCACAACACATTTAATGCACAGTCTGCTTGAAATGAATTAAAAATCAACTTCATTCATGCTTAAACTCCATAATGATATTCAGAGGCAGATTGACAGAGTTGAACTGTGAATTATAGAGTGGGGAAGATGTGCTTGTTGTAATATTCATACAGGTCACATGCAGGTTTTCCAGGGTGAAATGTGTGATGGCGCTGCAGGGTGGTCCTAAAGTCCCGTCATTGGTTGAGGAAAAACATAAAACGTTGAACTCCCCTAGACCTGAACGCAAAGAACTTTTCTTGCGTGAATAACATATATTGGCCTTGCACCTAAACTTTATTTCCTAACTAAGTCTGACAATTGGGGCTAGAATCGTTCAACCGATACAACAAAGCATCTGTAGCTCTGTTGGGTTATTTGCACTGTTGCTTTGATTGCTGTGCAAAAAAAAAAAGAAAAAAGATGTATGCTGCTTATATAATCTTGATATGTAAATTATTAGGAGAACTCAACTGGGTGTTGCTTGCTGAAGTTGCTTGGTTACAATTTAAATCTAAATGGAAATGAGTTTCAAGTTTCACACCTACAGCGCATCTATCGACATTGCCAAGGAAGGGCGAAAATAGCAAAGCCGTGAATCTGACAGCACTGACAACAATTGGAGTACAAGTTTTGCAATGTTTCTGAACTCATCTCAGAGTTGGAAAGGTTTTTAAGTGTCCTGTTGCATCATGTGTATTAATAGTATAATTTTAGGCACAACTGTTCAACTGTGTGTAAACACAAATTAAAAAATAGGGAGTATATTACTATTATTTATTTTTGATTTGTTGGAGCAAACAGCCATCTAAACCTGATCATTGTTGCGTGTTTTAGCATGCTTTTTCACGGTTTCATTGCCTTTAAACTAGTTGATAAAATGAGTAATGAACTTGAATGCTTTGGATTTGACAGTGCTATTATTTGGTAAATAAAAAGTGGTCATGTAAAAAAAAAAAGGCACTATCAAATAAATCTGTGTGGTAGGGGTGGGAATCTTTAGGGACTTCATGATTCCAATTTTGGATGTCACATTTTTTTTCAAAAATGATTCTTGACCTACATTTTACCAATTTCTTCAGCAGTGCAAATACATCTTTCAAACTTTATATTTTAACCAGAATTGGAGTCATGGTTGTTGTTTTCTGGTGGGCTTGTCGGAGTATTTTAGAAACTGTTGATCTGCTGGGGTTTTCACACACACCAATCTCTAGAGTTTACAAAAAATATCCATTGAGCATCGGTTCTGTGGGTGGACATGCCTTGTCAAGAGATCAAAGGAGAATTGTTGGATTGGTTCAGCTGATTGAAAGAGAACAGTAACTCAAGTAAACACTCACTACATCTGAGGTCTGCAGAAGAGCATCTCTGAACACACAATACCTATAACCTTGAAGCAGGTGAGCTAACAGACACTTTTATCCAAAGCAACACACACCATGAACAAACAAACAAACGGAGCATTTGGTGGTTAGGTGTCTTGCTCAAGGGAGTAACCTCAGCTGTGGTATTGAGGGTGGTGGGAGTGTTAGTTATTTACTTGTTTTGACTCGAACCTGCAGCCTTTGGATCACAAGTGCAGCTCTCTAACCATTAGGCCAAGGCTCACCAAATCCAGACAATTGATATTTATTATGATATATATTATGCTGCAGCAGAAGTTAATCTAAATACCATAAAAGCATGGATCTGTCTTTCTATATACAGCAAAAACATAGTTCAGGCATGAAACTCTAATAATCGCTTATTGGTTTATTCACACACAGTAGTTCCAGCCTATCAGGAGTACTTCCTAATCTATGTAAGCAAACATATATCTTACCCTAGCTTGGGGCCAGCATACTGTGCAGTTACAAATGCTTATTAGACCCCTCCTCCTCCCCAGCACCACCTGTAAAGTTTTGTTAACAGGTCCACTTTTGTTTTAAAATCAGGCTTCTTTTTCAACTCCCCTAAAGTTAAACGGTTGAGTTTTACCGTTTTTGGTAAATTCCATTCAGCTTAACTCTGGGTCTGGCGGGAGCACTTTTAGCTTAGCTTAGCTTAGCATAGATCATTGAATCGGATTAGACCGTTAGCATCTAACTCTAAAATGTCTAACTCAAAAGAGAGTTACGATAATATTCCTATTTAAAACTTAACTCTCTTGTAACATTGTGTACTAAGACTGATGAAAAATGAAAAAGCCGATATGGCTAGAAACTATACTCTCATTCCGGTATAATAATCAAGAAACTTTGCTTCCATACCATGCAGCAGGCACAATGATATTACGCAGATTGTGACTGTGTGAAAAGTGCTGTCACCAGACCCAGTGATCGGCTGAATGAATTAAAACAATGGTAAAACTCAACTGTTTAACTCTAAGGGAGTTGTAAAATAAGCCTAAATTGATCAGGAGTATTCCTTTAAAACAGCTACTGTTCATTATTTTGACTAGGCTGAGCTAAATATTGTATTCTTGCTCTACAGCAGCACTGGTAACGTAGCAGATGTTGGCCAACCAAAATTATGTACAGTAAATTTCATACCCATACCAATAAACACTGGATGAAATTATCACTCTGAGAGTTGTCAAAACTGAACAACATTTTAGGCTGCTGATGGCAGTGTAATGGTGTGGGGGATATTTTCTAGACACACATTTTGTACCAATTAAGCATTGTTTAAATGCCACAAGAGTATTGTATACTTGAGTGTGCTGAAGCATTTTTGCTGACCATGTCCATTCCTTTATGGCTCTCATCTTGTAATGGCTACTTCCAGCAGGATAACGCGTCATGCCACAAAGCTCAAATTGTCTCAAAATGGTTTCTTGAACATGATATTGAATTCACAATATACTCAAATGCTATTGAGTCAACAGATCCAACAGAGCACTGTTAGGATGTTCCGGAACAGGAGATTCACATCATGAATGTGCAGCTGACTGAATAATTTTTTTTTAGCACTTGCCGATAACTAATAAAGTGGCCAGTGAGTGTATATGTGATAATTTTCTAAATAATAATATTGTTTATTGAGAGGTTTGAGGGGATAAATCTGCCTCATCATTTTATTAGCTTCTGACAGTAGCTGCTCAGCTCATGGAAATACAAATACAGACAGTCTGGTTTCAGATTCAGAGAGCTTATTGAGTGCCGTCTTCCTCAAATAGAGCTTTATTTTATTTATCTCATTTTGGCAGTTTTGGTGGTATTTCTGAGCTCTTGTGAGATTCTGAAATTGTGTATTTTTAGATGAGTTGCGTATGTAAATATATTGACTTCACATATTTCATTGATATTTTATTTACTGCATAAATACACTAGCATTCAAAAGTTTGGGGGTGGTATCTTGTAAGGCTGCACTGATCTGATCAAATTCAGTAAAACAGTGGTACTTGCTACAATTTGAAATGTAGTTTTTATACATAGATTGAAAAGTAATGTATTTCTATATACATATATTCATAAATGTAATGTATTTCTGTGATGCCAAGGCTGAATTTTCAAATCCTGTCATCAAATCCTCCCGAATAAGTTCATATTTATTGTTATAAATATTAAAATATAGTTGTGCTGCTTAATATTTTTGCTGCTTAATTATTTATCTGGCTAATTAAAAATTCCAATTTCTTACTGACACCACAGTTTTGAGCAACAGTACAGATGCTGGTCATATAATTAGAATATTTTTTAAAAGTTGATTTATTTCACTAATTCCATTCAAGAAGTCAAACTCGTATAATTCATTCCACACAGACTGATATATTTCAAGTGTTTATTTCTTTTAATTTTGATGACAACTAATGACAACCCAAATTCAGTATCTCAGAAAATTAGAATATTACTTAAGACCAATACAAAGAAAGGATTTTTAGAAATCTTGGCTAACTGAAAAGAACATGAAGTGTATGAGTATGTACAGCACACAGGGCTGAGTTGGGGCTCCTTTCGCCTGAATTACTGTAGCAATGTGGCGTAGCATGGCATGGAGTCAATCAGTCTGTGGCACTGCTCAGGTGTTATGAGAGCCCAGGTTGCTCTGGTAGTTGCTTTTATATTGTTCATGGTTTGCAATAAATGATCAATACTCTTCAATGAATACAGGAACTCACAATTATCTTAAATATCTCTAGATATTCTAAACAGTTTCAAGAGACAAATTATGCAGAGAAAGTGATCATGGTTACAAGAAATATCTGGCATGTGCCATTTCAATCTTGGATGTAGTTTTTTTGTATAACGCTTTTGACAATAATTATTGTTTCAAATCTGTTTGACAAAAGATGCACATTATTGCATTACAATGAAAATTAGAAAAGTTAAGGAGTTGTGTATAGGGCGGACATAGATATAAACATAGTTAACCTGCAGTTATACAGTATATAGTGTCCTTCCAAAAAAGGTGATGTATGTTAAATGAAGTGTATTTACTGTACAAAGAGCATACAAATAAAGTTGGTGCCAATTACTGAAGAATTGACTGAAAATGTGAATGCAATGTGTATTTTATCAGTTTAGCGTGAATTCGCTACCAGTTGGTTGCACAGTGAATACTATATTGCGTTATCATTGATTTCTGATTCATCTAAACCTGAATGTCATGAAATTCTGTGCACTCCAGTTTGATTACTATTGGCTGTAACCTCCTGTCTCTAGACTCAGGGATTCACCTCACCCATTAATGTATGAAACCAGCAGCTGCACCACATCATCAGAAGAGCAGCAGACTCTGTTTCTACTGCATACTCAAATATAAGCCTGCACCGGCTCTTTTATACTGAATGCTGAAAACGAATATTTGTGTAAGCTCATATGGACGTGTTTCAAATCTTGTTTCAAGCTTTCATGACACCGATGAATTCTTCCTCCTAGTGACTCATACGTGCTAGAGTAAGCGTTGAAAAAAAGTATATCTCAGATCAACAAATCCTACTTAAGCATGTACCATGTGGCTTTTACAAAAGCACAAACAGAACATCCAATTTATGTAAACACTTTCTGGCTGTCGAGACCTGATTTTAATCTCGCATATCACCAAAAAGGTTCTGCTATATCCTATTTGCGAAAACCTCGGAGATCAAAAAGTCACATTCAATTAACGTCTCTTAGAAGTAGCGCGCTATCTGGATTTCAGTTTAATATATGAGACAAAGCAAAGCAACTTAAATCCTTCAGCACCTCCTGAGGAGCTGTCATACCGTTGCTGGGAGCTGAAAGAGGGAAACCTAATATGGAAATACACAGGAAGAAATTGATGGTGAGCATGTTTATGTGCATGCTAATATGTTGATAACTTACAAAAATTATTAATTCATTCATTCATTCATTCATTCATTCATTCATTCATTTTCTTTTCGGCTTAGTCCCTTTATTAATCTGGGGTCGCCACAGTGGAATGAACTGCCAACTTATCCAGCATATATTTTATGCAGCGGATAACCTTCCAGCTGCAACCCATCACTGGGAAACACCCATACACTCGCATTCACACACATACACTACAGACAAATTAGCTTACCTAATTCACCTATACTACATAGTCTTTGGACTTGTGGGGGAAACCGGAGCACCCGGAGGAACCCACGCGAACACGGGGAGAACATGCAAACTCCACACAGAAATGCCAACTGACCCAGCCGAGGCTCGAACCAGCGACCTTCTTGCTGTGAGGTGACAGCGCTACCCACTGCGCCGCCCCCTTACAAAATTCAACTTGAAATAAAAAATGTCCTGGTAAACACGAAAAAACATTACATTTCCCAGTAGTGGAATCAAAATGTAATAATTTCTGTATGTAAGTCTGATTAATTAATTTACTTACATTGTCATATTAAATGAATCATTAAACTATAGAAGAGTATTGCTCTCTGGGAAAACATTGTGCAATTCTGAGTGTGCTTCACACAGGTGAGTAGGCTTGACAAACCACCTGTAGAAAACAATGTTTTTACTTTTCTTCAAAGTCCCTTTAAGGCAAGTCATTTCACTTGGCGGCCATCTTTGAAACACCTCTCGGTGTTCTCTTAGGAATTCTGTCCTAATTGGGAAACATCAAATTCTCCAAAACTGTTTGCCAAGCTTACGCTTACATTACATATTTGGAATTACCAATAAAATGAAACAACAACTGTCTCATAAGTTTTGTTTCTAACCGTTGAATCAAACAAAATCTGCATTTTTTTTCAGGTTGCCCGAGCTAATGCGCATGCACACTCAAACGGAAAGAGATCATGACACCAACCTCCTTTATGGCCGTTTTACACATCATCTTCCTCCGGATACTGCTTTGTCAGATTGCGCTGCTCTTCTGAAGTAATTCACAACTTGGTCTTGATGGCAAATCTTCTCCAGAAATAACAGTGACTCTTTTTTTACAAGTTTGAGTAGTTGCTGTCATGTGATGTGCGTTTGACAGGACAGACTGTACCTCGCGTTCGTTTCACACAGATTACAAAAACAAAAAACTTTTGTTTTCAAGTGTAAGGTTTTGTTTTAAGTTTAAAAGTACAGATTTCAAGCATTATTTGGATATATTTCCTGTCTATGAAGCAGATATTCGCTGAGATTCCAGTGCATTTGTTGACTACAAAAACTGTCGTAAAAGCACACGTCTCCCCCAGAGAATCCTCAGCGTATAGCGATCGATGATTGGCTCCTGTGCTAGTAGGCAGGGCTTCATTCGCCATATTGACCGTTACACTCTTCCCCATTCAAAACTATACGAGTGACATGTCTTGTGTATTCTATAGTCATTGTTTTCTCTCTGCACCAGGCACTTTCCTTTACTCCGTTACAAGGACTCAATAATAATAATAATAATAAACTGCTAAACTAACTTAGAATTGTCATGGTATCCATGTGTAACTGCACTCTGGTGATTTGAAGTGTTTTTTCTATCCTCATTTGTAAGTTGTTTTGGATAAAAGTGTTTGCTAAATGAATACATGTAAAATGTAAATCTATTGCAGCATGTGAAACTTATGGCTCATTTTATGTGCTTTTTTCATATTATGCAGCAATTTGATTGTACAATTTAACAGCACAAGAGTTTAGGGGTGAATTCTCACTTTTAACAGTAACTTTAATCTCCACAAATTTCTAATTTGAAGCTTTTTAATAGTACGTTAGTAAGGTTGTTTAGTTTAGATATGAGTATAGGGAATCTTAAATATGGTTATGCAGATTAAGGCATTAAATATGTGCTTTGTAAGTAGTAATAAACAGCCATGCTAGTAATATGCTTACTAATGAGTAGGCCCACAAGAATTACAGATTTCTGCAGATTTTTAGCTCATCATTGAGTCTGTTTATTTACTTGTGTAAATGTGTGTAAATTATATTTATTTAGACTTTTTAATTAATTTCAGTAATATTATTAACAAATATGAAAATGTTCATATGATTTATTTACAATACAGTTTTGTAAAGTAATATTTTCTGTTTTAGCAGATGTGTTATGTAAGAGACTTGCTTTGTTTACCAATTAAGTGGATCTAATTTGATTTGCATTGTAAACATTAAATAAAAGTTAAAAAGGTATTATTTTTTTATTTCATATATTAAGTTTTTAGTTATTATACTCTCAAAATCATTCGGCATAAATCTGCAGATTTTTTTTCAAAATTCTGCGCAGAAATAGAAAAAATATCTGCAGATTCTGTCTGGCCCTACTAATGAGCAAACTGTAAATAGTGAGAATTGGTCCGCATTGCAATCATTAGTATAACATATCATACATGCATACTTGCATAAACGGACAGAAAGCATGTTAATACATTTATATGCTGCCAATGTTTTCCATGACTCAGGAGTTTATTATGGGTTTTAGACAGCCTGATCTCACGAGTAAACGTAATTATTTTACGTTTTGTCAGTTTAGTGGCTAATTTGTACAAATTCAGTTCAGTCATATGAAAATGTACGATTTTACGATTTTAAAAAGGGAGGTGTGGCACCCAACCCCACTCCTAAACACAATCGTCATTGGGGATAAACAAATTATACTAAATTGTACAAATCAAATCGTACGAATTCATACGAATTAGCCACTAAATCAAAAAGTTACAAATTGCTGTGAGATAGCGTTGGTTTTAGAACATTTTCATGTTGTGCTGACAGTGGCAATTATGTCATATTGCTCATAGTACACGTGCAACCTGACCTGACACAAAACAAAGTAGAGCTGGGCAATATGGCTATTTTAAAAAAATACCTGATTTTCAGGAAAAAAAAAATTAATCCCCTAAAAAATGCGTGAAGTTGAAGGTTATTAACCTATATAATTAGCTTAAGCCTAACATAAATATATTGTATATATTTATATATAATTCATTAATTTTGTCATTTAAAATGAAAATTTCAAAATTTACTGTAACGATCTATTTATAATTGCATACAAGACTTTTCGGAACATAAAAGTGTTCTTGGAGCTTCATATGATTACAGTTGAACCACTCTAGTCATTTGGAATGTTTTGACAATGTTATTGGCAAAGTCCTTTTCTGGACTTTGAACGTCTTGGGACCGTTGCTGTCTATGGAGGATGAGGGAGCTCTCGAATTTCATTGAAACTATCTTAATTTGTGTTCCAAAGATGAACGAAGGTCTCAGGGGATTGGAACGACATGAAATAGTAACTGAATTTTCATTGTTGGGTGAGCTAATCCTTTAAGCCATTAATGACCTCACTTAGCTAAAGAAAAAAATGAGCTAACATGTTTACATTACCACATGCATTGTCGGCTTTTTAAGCATAATCGGGTTAACAATGTGCATGTGAATTCACTGATAGAGACACAGGGTGAAAAGCAAACACAAGGACCTCTAGGAAAGCAACACATTGAATGAATGCCTACAGTAAGCATGTGGCAAAAAAACACAACACCACATGATGTAGATGTGCTTAGGGAAATAACACAATACGACAAGCCAAGTGACAACAAAACAACAGGAGAGATGATCGCATCACATTCATGCATGTCCAAACTGATAAATATTGCACGTCTGACTTGTTAAACTCTGTTTTTGTTCCTGTATGCTGGTGAGAGACACGCTGGATTGTGTCGTCCCTCTGCAGGGCCCAGGTTTACTGGAGCTTGTCACAGTTGTTATCTCCAGCCAGGCAGGAGGGTCTGGCTCTCACCCCGGGGGAACGCTGGGATTCTGGGTTTCACTTTGAGGATGACAGTTGAGGCTGCTATTGTTTTAGCATGTGCTGGGTCATTGTTTTTTGCCATTATTCAGGCAGAAGGGGACAGATATTGGAGGTGTGGTGGTTTGTGTGGTCTGCGTGATACGTTTGGTCAGTGGTGGCCCTGGTGGCATTGTGTTCACAGCGAGGTTGGCTGTACTGATAGTACAGTAGATGGGATCTGGACAATGATCAGCTGAACAAAATAAGACCTGTAACTGGTTATATTTACTGCTTCTCCATCAATGAATAATGTCAGCTCTACCTAAGGAGGAAAGAAAAAGTAGGTGGGGTGAATGAGAATTTATAGAACTGTCAACTAAAATGCAGCATTTGAAATATACGGCTCATATAACATATTATGAGCACTTTTTCATATTATGCAGCATTTTGATTGCACAATTTAACAAGATGTGAACATCTTTTTAGGTTACACTTTGGTTTAGGGGTGAATTAACTATTACCAATGACTTTACTTCTATGAACTTTTAATTTTTTAATTATCAATAAACTGAAACATTTATCAGGGGTGAAGTGATTTTACACATGCAATTCATAAATCATTGTTGCTTATTGTCTGTTAATGTCGTATGTAATGTCGTGGTAAGGTTGTGTCACGTGTCTTGAACAAATGCTTGAACAGTTTTGCTGTATTCTGCATTTGTGCAGTTTTAATATCATGTCTTAAATGTTCTTAAAAGTTTATTGATTGATTGATTTATTGAATCAGAAACTAATACCTGTTCCAGATCTTTAAAGAGACCTGATTTTTGTGCTGAATAATTTTTTAGGAAATGTACAGTTACTGTTGGTTACAGGACAGACCATAAAATCAACCATTGCAAATTACAGGAATGATTTGTAAATAACTCTGCAATAAGAGCGTGTTTTGACTAAAGTGTTTTTTCAAGGTTTCTTCAATGGACGTGTCATGTTTTGAAAAATACTGGC
>CAIGQV010000818.1:20572660-20600439 GCA_903798115.1 Danio jaintianensis | reverse complement strand
CATTTTGTATGTCTCTCTTATTATTAGGACCGGAATTGAGAAACACTGCTATAATGTCATTTTTTTTAGTCAAGACATTTGCATAATAATCATAAAATCAAATAAAACTTTGTAAACAGTAACATTTATTTATCTAATTATCTGGTTTATTTGCTGTCTGACAAACATCTATTACTTGTCTTTTCCAAACAGCACTCCAGTTTTACTGTATATTTTCATTTCTGCACAGCTGGAAATTTTTTTTCTCCCTCAGCGCTTAAGCCATTCTCCAGATTTTCAGAATGAGCATGTAAGGCAAACACACCTTTATCGTATGTGTGTGTCTATGCACATGGATTCAGCTGCCTGAAATCAGGTCAGACGACAAAGCAAACCCAATCCATGCTAGATGAACGTTTCTGCCCTTTGCTTTGAGTCAGGATAGGAAAAAAGGTGGCATTTGGTGTCGGCTCTGAATAAGCCCCCGTGTCGTCAGATTTAATACTATATGTTGCTTAATCTCATTTTCTCTTCTTGCACTAGTGAATCATTCCTAGGGGAGCAAACCAAATTACACCACAATGCGCCTGCAGAGGATTTCGCTATTTACAGGTCTTCTTTCTCTTCTTATATTTTTCTCTAAACTCATTCCCAGACTAGAGCAAGTGCAAGTGGCACAGAGAACTGGCGATTCACCTACTAAACCAGAGTCTGCCCCAGAAACCTACGTGTGGAAGGTTCTGCTTCATTTTCTCCCCCCTTCTCGCTCAGATACATGTAATGTGTTTGGCCCTCTCTCTCTTTATCCCATTATTTTTCCTTTAGAAGAGAAACTAGGACAGTCTCTTTCTGTATGAAGTCTGCTTTGGACGATTTGAGATAATGTAGTGACCCATTCAAATGTAAGAGAGAGAAAAAAAATATCAGCGTTTACCTCAGCGGACCAGAGTTCTTCCTAGGGCATTAGCAAGTTAAACAGGGTGAGAGCAAATCAGGTATTTCAAATCTAATCCTAGGATCTTTTCTGTAAACATAAATAGCCACGTGTGCAGTTTTTTTCCTCCTTCGGTTAAGGACAATGAAACACATCACCCTATAAACAGATGTGAAATTAAACAGATGGTTTAGCCAAAGGTGCCCCACATAATATACTCTGTAATCTTCCGTCTGAGAGGATTATTTAGACTGAACTGGTGGGTGAACTGGGAAAAGAGTAGAATCCTTATTTTCAGTTTACAAGGTCAAGGTACTGCTGGATTTCGATGTATTCATAGAAGGCTTTCATGCAAAGTACTTTATGTGATCTTCTCTCTAGGGATGCGCTCCGTGATTAATTTCTTTTATGTTTAAATTAAACATTTTCTCTACTTGACTAGTCTAAGGGTCATGAGAAACCAAGTTAATGGTCAGCCATGGTGCTGCTTTTATGCCTCTTTAAATGCAAATGAGCTGCCGCTTCCCGCCCACATTTCTGCATTTTCTAGTAGAAGGTGGAGGCTTTACAGCATGTGTATCAGTAACTCTCAAGACAAAATATCTGTTTTGGTTTTATCGTGTCTGTTGTAGTCACATGACAACGCATTTATTCATCATCTGTATGCTTTTGTAAAGCATTGTCAGTTTAAACTATAGATGTCATCTTTGACTTCTGTATTCTGATAATACACATCCAAGAAGTAGCTGTTAGAAGGTGCAGGTGCATCATCTAAATTCATAGTAACACTGTCAGTTATCTCTTTGAATGTAAACAGCTGAGAATGAAATAATTATTTATATTAGATCTGTCTATTAAATGTAAAGTACCTATTGTTGTCAAGTCAAGTTTATTTATATAGCGCTTTTCACAATGTAGATTGTGTCAAAGCAGCTTAACATAGTTCTAGTAAAGTCCAGATTTCAGAGTTGAAGTTCAGTTTAGTTTAGTGTGGTCTAAATTTCACTGCTGAAAGTTCAAACACTGTAGAGCAAATCCACCGAAGCACAGCTCCACAAGTCCCGATCCGAGCAAGCCAGTGGCGACAGTGGCGAGGAAAAAAAACGTCACCAATTGACGAAGTGAAGGGAAAAAAAACCTCGAGAGAAACTAGGCTCTGTTTTTTATCTGGCCAAACTTCCTGTTCAGAGCTGCAGTCTAGGCGCTGGAGGCTGAAGAAGTTGGACGTCCATCGTAGAGAAGCTGCAGGTGTGAGTAGGGCACCGGCAGGCGGTCAGGTTGGCCCGCAGGATCAATGTGGGGACTCGTTGTTGTTGTCTATGCTGTTAATAAGAATCAATGTACAAAATAAAAAGCACTCTGATTAAAGTCACTCACTGCTTCTGACAGAATAAAAGCTTTATATTATTATATAACAGCTTAATAAGAATACATTTCTTAAGGAAAGATGATTATACAGTTGTACAGTTCATGGGTGGAGATCATGATGTCATCTAAATTTTCCAGTATTTTACTATTATATATTTACAGTAAATTTACATGTTTTTATTATATGGATTAACTAAAAGAAGTAGTGTTTTTTTAATTATATGCTGGTTGTTTACACTGTGCACATACATGCATTGAAACACCACATTTTTGCATGTTTTCCTATGTATTATTCCAAACAGTATAAGAGCTGCTTTGTTTATTATTTGTATATTTGCAGTCCTAGTTTCATAGTCTCTTTTTTATTTGAAATATAGACAAGTGCAGAAATATCAAGTGCAACCTTTTTGAAGAAAAGCAGCCAACATTCCAGAAAATCATATCTTAAATCACATTTTATATATATATATATATATATATATATATATGCGCATAACTCTTGGTAGATTGTGTTAGTCATTATGCAAATAAGATGTTATTTTTGTGCTTGAATTTGCACATTGTCACTAAAAACAGCTCCAGAACTTTCCACTCTTGTCTATGGTTTTATAGGATTGCGGTCTCATGCTAATTCTGTATCACTTATATAGTGTTACACAATATTGGCATAATTTTAAAATCAACTGAAACGACGACAGCGGCAATGCAGATTTAGTAAGTGCAAACCCAACATATAAATGAAATCCAATATTTAAATAAAATCCCATTAACATAACATAAGCACATTTTGTTGTTTATCATGGTCACCACTTGTAAGTCCATGTTTGCATGTACTTCTACTGTGTGAAAAGTATCTGTATAAGATGAAGTTGTGGACTGATATTTCCCATTGTTTAAGCAAATTTATATATGTTAGGATATTGATGACTGTCAATCCTCATCATGTTTTACTTCCATTTTATCCCATTCAAATGCTTTATAATTGGTATATTTCATACTTGCGCTGTCCCTCATAACTGGTAATAAAACAAGTCTTTGAGCACAAACCAAATTTGGTTTGTGACAGAATATTTGAGACACTGTGCTGCACTTGTTTTCCTATGATGACCATCAAACCATCAGCCAATAGAAGAGCAGAATCTGATAACACAATTACGACAGCAACTTGAATGTTGAAATTAATGATGTGTGGACAGTACAATAAGAAGAAAATTTATTGAGTTATGGAGCAAAAGGGGAGTTTGTATGACTTGCATGACTATCATGAAATGGCTTAAATGGAAGTGCCTTGGAGAAAGATAGCACTTAAAATACAAGTATTAGAATTGGGGATTGATTCAATATTCTTTATTGACTTTAATCTCATTGAAATTGATGACGTAATAGTTTGGACGAGTTTTCTTGTGTGTCTGTTGTATAGGGCTGCTTAATATATCAGTTTAGCATCGATATCTGCAAATGTTGCATTGCAGGATGTCAAGCAATTCAAGTGAATTTAAACTATTTAAACACAAGAAATTATAACATTTGCCACTTTAACAAGGATTAATTGTGTTTAATTATTTATACAATAAAGAGTGTTATTTTATATTTGATTTTGGAATTTCTGCATCTCAATACCGTTAGACTCTACTGGAAAGCAAACACTGTTTATTTCATTTTTTTATCTTTGTTCTATTGTTTTCATCTGTGCTTTAATTTATTTATATTTTTTTATATATGTATTTTTTTTAATAATTTTGACAATTTTTGCAGATTCACTCCCCTAAAAAATCATCCCAATCAATGTAAAATTATGAATTCTTCCCAAATAGTCATCTTGTGAAATTATATTCATATCACAATATATATTGCAGAAAAAACAATATTGCAATGTCAGTTTTTTCCAATGTTGTGCAGCCCTAGTCTGTTTTGCATTGTTTTTAACATCAGACATTGTCTTTGAATGCAATTTGAAAGTTACATGTAATGCAAGTTTATCTTTTATGAGCCAGAGAAGCTTATAAGCGTTCCGATGCAGGCACACACATGGGCACACACACACACGCAAACACACAGAACAGTCCTCATTGCGACAGGGAGAACGGATCGATCAGTTAAGCTCTCAGATGTTTGGCTGGAGGGAGTCTTGCTTTTAAACCTCTTACCTCCAGTCCACCAGAAGTGATGGGCTGTGCTCTGCAGACTGACCGCACGATCAGCTCATGCACCGTCACAAGCAATGACCATGATCAGTGTGAACTTGATGCTTTTTTTTGACTGCATTTTTAAATGTGTAATTCACACCAAAATATGGAATCTCCATCATCTTTTACTCACACTCACTTCTAGTTGGGCTGCTTGCATAAATTAGCAAATATTTAGCTTGTAATTAATACGTGTTATTTTCACGACAAACTCAGAGACTCGCTTTCAGAATATTTTCCTGGTATGTAATTAAATGTTTTATGGAGTGTTTACCTGATGTGAATAGCAGCATTTTCCTGTAAAGCTTGTCTTTCAGTTCAAAGCTAGTCAACTTTGTTGTAACCAAATTCAATGGCACACGAGTGCAACTTTCCAGCTAAATGTCATGACAAATTTTATCAGCCAAATGTCATGACATGACAAATTCCAAACTTGCTCTTGGTGAGAGCGAGAAAGAGAGAGAGAGAGAGAGAGAGAGAGAGAGAGAGAGAGAGAGAGAGAATCAGGAGAAGGAGTGAATAGTATAATGTACCTACATTAGATAAGGTTGGGTCTAAAGAGGTTCATGATTAGTACTTAGTTATTACCTAGAGAGAGAGCAGGTACTGACACGAGTTGAGGAGCATCAGAGCAGAGCACATTAAGGGTGCTTTCATAGGGACATTTGTTTAGGAACCTGGCCCCATTAGCTCGGTTCAGTTGACATATATATTCAGTTGATATACGCCATCTTACGTCATAAGATGGCGCCGCGGATGGCCGCCTCGGTGTGGAGCTCTCCAGTTTTTGCACTGTTTTTGTTCGTTTGTCCTGTTTTATGTTCATCGTACGAGATCAGTTATTCCAGGGATGAGCTGCTGAACATTCGGCAGTACACTCCAATTAATCACCAACCGGTTTTTGATTTCTCTGGCGTTTTGCTGAACATTGTTGTCGGCGGAGCAGCTGCACTGCAGGCGTGGGAAGCGAGCCGGCGCGCTCGTCAGGCTCAGACAGCGCGGCTTCAGAACGGCGCTGCCGAGCATCCATCTGGCGAATCTCCGCTCTCTTCCTAACAAAATGGACGAACTACTTCTGCTCGCACGCAGAAACAAGAACTTTACCAACTCTGCTGCTCTGTGTTTCACGGAAACCTGGCTGAACGAAGCCATTCCGGACAGCGCGTTACACCTACCGGACTTTCAGCTGTACAGAGCGGACCGCGATACGGAGTCAACGGGCAAAACGCGCGGTGGTGGGACATGCTTTTACATCAACAGAAGGTGGTGTACGGATGTAACTGTGTTAAAGAAGATGTGCTGTCCTGACGTGGAAGTGCTTTTCATTAACTGTAAGCCGTTCTACTTGCCGCGGGAGTTTTCCTCGTTCATTCTTATCGGTGTTTATATTCCACCGCAAGCACACGTGAGTACTGCACTGCAACAGCTGGCTGATCTGATCACAGAGACAGAACAACAACACCCGGACTCTTTTTTTATCATTCTCGGTGACTTTAATCAGGCGAAACTCACAAATGAGCTACCTAAATTCAAACAGCACATTACATGCCCCACCAGAGACAATAATATTTTGGACCATTGCTACACCACAATAAAGGATGCATATCGTTCCATCGCTAGAGCAGCTCTAGGACTCTCCGACCACTGCCTGGTTCATCTTATACCAACTTACAGACAAAAACTTAAAACTACTAAGCCAGTATTAAGGACTGTTCAGAGATGGACCAACGACACAGAACAGGCCTTACAAGCCTGTTTTGAATGCACTGACTGGAGTGTTTTTGAAGCTGCAGCCACCGACCTCGACGAACTCACAGATACCGTAACATCATACATCAGTTTCTGTGAGGAGCTATGCATCCCTACCAGGACCTACTTATCATTTAACAATGATAAACCATGGTTCACACCAAAACTTGTACAGCTTCGTCAGGCCAAAGAGGATGCCTACAGGAGTGGGGACAGGATCTTGTACAATCAGGCAAGGAACACACTGACAAAGGAGATTGGTGTGGCTAAGAAGAGCTATGCCAAAAAGCTGGAAAACCAGTTTTCTGCCAACGACCCGGCATCAGTGTGGAAAGGCCTGAAAGACATCACAAACTACAAGACACCATCCCCCAGCATTGATGGCAATAAACAACTTGCAAACGAGCTGAATAAGTTCTACTGTAGATTTGAGACACCCCACACCCACCCTGACGATCTCTCTACACAGCCATCAACACCTCCAGCCATCTCTCTTTCCCCCCCTGCACTTCAGATCAGTGAGGATAATGTGCGTCAGATCTTCAGGAAACAGAAGAGAAGGAAAGCACCTGGCCCAGATGGTGTTTCACCAGCCTGTCTGAGAACCTGCGCTGACCAGCTGGCTCCCATTTTCTCACAGATCTTCAACAGATCACTGGAACAGCGCAAAGTTCCATCCTGCTTCAAATGCTCCACCATCATCCCAATCCAGAAGAAGCCAAAGATCACAGGACTCAATGACTACAGACCTGTTGCCTTAACATCTGTGGCCATGAAGTCATTTGAAAGACGGGTGCTAGCATATCTGAAGGACATCACTGGACCTTTGCTGGACCCCCTGCAGTTTGCCTACAGAGCAAACCGGTCTGTGGATGATGCAGTCAACATGGGACTGCATTATACACTACAACATCTGGACAAACCAGGGAACTATGCAAGGATTCTGTTCGTGGACTTCAGTTCTGCCTTTAACACCATCGTCCCATCATTGCTCGAGTACAAACTGACCCAGCTCTCTGTTCCTAGCTCTGTCTGTCAATGGATCACCAGCTTTCTGACAGACAGACAACAGCTAGTCAGAATGGGCAAAATCACATCCGACAGCCGCACCATCAGCACCGGTGCCCCCCAGGGATGTGTTCTCTCCCCACTGCTCTTCTCCCTGTATACCAATGACTGCACTGCAAAAGACCCCTCCATTAAACTCTTGAAGTTTGCTGACGACACTACTGTTATCGGCCTCATCCGGAACGGTGATGAGTCTGCATACAGACAGGAGGTGGAGCGGCTGGCTCTATGGTGCAGATGCAACAACCTTAAGCTGAACACGCTCAAAACGGTGGAGATGATAGTGGACTTTAGGAGAAACCCCCCTGGCACTTCCCCCACTCACCATCATGAACAGCACTGTGGCTGCAGTAGAGTCATTCAGGTTCTTGGGCACCACCATCTCTCAGGATCTGAAGTGGGACATTCACATAGACTCTATTGTGAAGAAAGCCCAGCAGAGACTGTACTTCCTTCGTCAGCTGTGGAAGTTCAACCTGCCACAGGAGCTGCTCGTACAGTTCTACTCAGCTGTCATCCAATCCATCCTCTGCACTTCAATCACCGTCTGGTTCGGCTCAGCTGCCAAAACCGACCTCCGTAGGCTACAGCGAATAGTCCGGACTGCTGAACGAATCACTGGCACTACCCTTCCTACACTTCAAGAACTGTACTCTTCCAGAGTGAGTAAAAGGACTCGCAAAATCACTCTGGACCCTTCACACCCAGCACACTTTCTGTTCGAACTGTTACAGTCTGGCCGGCGCTACAGAACACCGAGCACAAAAACAGCCAGACACAGGAAAAGTTTCTTTCCTCAGGCCATCTACCTCATGAACAGTTAATTATTCCCCTACTGTGCAATAAACATGTGCAATACTTTTTCATACGCATTTGTACACAGCACCTTAAAACAGTATACAATGCAATACTTTCTCCATACGCATTTGAACACAGCACCTTATAACAGTATACAATGCAATACTTTCTCCATACGCATTTGTACACAGCACCTTATAACTTGTAAAACTTGTATATTTATAACAAATCTGTACAACAATTCATCATCCAGAGCTCTATTGTCTAACTGCATCTCTGTTTAATGTTTGTCGTATTTTATTTTATTTTATTTTTTTATTATTTTATTTTTTTATTATTATTTTTTTCCTCATATTTATTTTGTGTTGTCACTTGTCACTTTATGTACACTAGAAGCTTCTGTAGCCAAAACAAATTCCTTGTGTGTGTAAGCACACTTGGCAATAAAACCGATTCTGATTCTGATATGTGAACATCGCTATCGCAAAGAGGTGGTCTCGGCTTGATTGAAACGAACTCTGGAACGGATGGATTGTAGTGAGAAAGCAATACGATCTAATGAACTAGGCTATATCACAGTGTATTATGGATATGTAATAGACATATATACAGCTATATGAAAAGAGAATTATGAGTAGGGCGGGATGTCATTCCTACTGGTAAATGTGCGTTTCATGTTGATTACGAAAGTAAAACGATGCTGAAATATTAACGAGAGCTATTAATCCATTGGGAAAATAGACTGAAATAACAATCTGATATTTTTTCCATATTTTAGTGTTCTAATATTTTGTATTAGGCCTATTGTTTTGTTCATTTCTGCACCGACATCTCAAAAGAACATAGTCTAAATGCAGTCTGGTACATCTGTTATTTCTCTCTAGAATGTAAGTCTATAATACATAATTCTGTCCAACGTTTTTTATGCTCAAAATTAATAATGAAAACAAAGTTTTTAAATGTCTTATTCTTACTCTTAGTCTTATTTTAATATAACTAATTCAATGTTACAAAATATGACTGGCAATAGATTGATTGATTCAACAGATAGATTTGTACAACACTTGACAACTGAAATGAGACTATGTTTGAGAAAGTCTTTCCTCTATGATTTATATTTGGTGACGATGTCTGTGGGTGGCACTATTAAAAATTAAAGTGCAAATTTTCGATTAAAATGTCTTATTGCTCATCATTATAAATTAAAATAACGACGTATGACAGCTGAGTGGGACTCTGAAAAATAAACCATGAAACTCTGACCAATGTGAGGAGAGTCCCACGTGACTTGTTTGAACTATTTTGGTCCGTTTAGAAACTTTGCCGTGTGAAAGCGAACCACACCAAGAACAAAAATAAACATTGTAACAATTTTAATCCCAAAACAATCGATCTACAGGTGTCAAAGTACCCTAAGATGCTTTTCATTCTAGGGGAAATTCCTCTGGTTATAAATGATTATATAAAACCATTTTTGTTTGCAGAATTTTTTTAATGTACCTACTATGTAGAAATCAGAGAACAATTTACATATTGAATTAATGCACTCTATGACACCTTTAATAATTTTCACACTCAGCTATACTGCTGTTATATGTCACAAGCACATGTGCCACCCACTGCATGAGTACAGTGTATGTTTTTGCCATTTTTGTGTGTTTTTTCTATTACACACATGAAGCCTTTGCTGAGAACTTTTTCATCTCTCAAACAAGATATTTGCATGTGAGACAATTTGGCGATGATGACAGTGGGAGATAACGTGACAGTTTGCATTTGTCACTAATAATATCACTGTTTCTCTTTCTCTTTTGCATGTGAGTGCACACATGCCTCTCTTTACATTTTTGCCTGCCAATTGCAAAGCCTCAAGCCTGCCCTGTTCACATAACCAGCCTCTTTGTTGCACAAATCATTGCAGAGCAGTGAAGGAACACTAGGATCAGTGAGGAGACCGATTAAACGGGGTGTTGCTTGGGTCTGCATGCTTCGCCTGTTGTGCTTTATGCAGTTGTGCGTGAAGAAGGGGTTGGAGGTCAGTGGGTCTTGTGCATATGAAGTTTTTCTGCCGTGAGGTGGATGAAACTTGACCCTTAGGGCTCAGTCTTGGCTGCCTGGTAAAGGCTGTTCCAGAATCAGCTCTGCTAACCTGACTAGGAACATTTAATCATTACAGGAGCCACTGTAAAATTGAGCCCAGATCTGCGTTTCAGAGGAGCTATGTGAACAGTTAATCCTGGCCTGGTTCACAGTTCAAGCCCAATCCTCGGTGCATGAGTGCCCTGCTGTCATGGCTGAGCATGAAACGAGTCTCGGGTTTTACATGGAAAATAAAGCAGTATTAATAAAGAAGCACTGGATGAGTCAACATGACGATTAACTGAAGAATATACATGGTGTGTCCTCTTGCTGAGGTGCATGTCTAATTGAAACAACATGATTTGTGATGCTAAGATGATGCAAAATAAGGATAATGACAGAAAATGGTGCTCAATTGCTTTTTAAGGACAGTTTAGTTTTGACAGCTGCCGTTTTTTTTTTTTTTGCTTTGTAATTATGTCATTGCATATGTGAATGTATGTATGTGTGTGTGTGTGTGTATGTGTATATATATATATATATATATATATAGCATTACTTTTATTTGTAGCAAAAAGTGACAGACGGGCTTAGCTGTATACAGAACACACCAAAATCGCAGCATAATGTTGCTTTTCAGTGACTTTTCTGTGTTTATTAATAGCCATTATTCCTCATTCTACAATTCTAGACATCATTTCCTCAGGGTAAATGATGTGGTGCTATAATGTGTGAAGTTTTGTTTGTATAACTGACTTCATCCACAAAATTTTCCCACAGGCCTTTAAAAAAAACAATGATAACAAGGTGGGCTTAGTTATATACATATAGCTCTGGTAAAAATTAAAACGCCAGTTATTATCTATTAACATTTGATATAATAAAGCATGTTTTATGAGTAAGATTTTAAAAAATTTTTTACTGGTGTCTTCAAAATTTCCAATAAATCTATCATTTAAAGTTTTATTTGCAGAAAATTGATCAATATAAAATGTCATATATATATATAAAATATGTACCTTAAAGGCATACAGTAGTTCATTCAAAAAAACAAAATTCTGTAAATACTTACTCATCCTCATTTTGTTCCAAACCTGTAAGACCTTCATTTATATCTTTAGAATGCAAATTAAGATGTTTTAGGTGAAACAAACATTGTCAAAACAGTCAATGTTACATCAGTGGTTCAATCGAACTTCATGAAGCTACAAGAATACTAAAAAAATAAAAATACTTAATGTTTTTTCTCTTTAGCGTCAATTCAGGAAACAAAGCACGGGTGCTTTAACTGGGTGAGTAATTAATGACAGAATTTTCATTTTTTTGGGTTAACTATCCTTTTACCTTTTGGTGGAAAAGTTAATAAACAATTTGTCATTTACAGCATTTTTTGCATAACATAACAAAAAGGCATTATATTTTCCAGACCTTTTTTTAAATTCATTTTTATAAATGAATGAATGGATTTATACTGTATTTTCCCCTTCAAAAGACACAACAAATCAATATTTGTTGGAATCTACATTAAATGAGAATAAAAGAAAAGTGGAGTAATTTATATTACTTATTTGAACTTTGGAAGAATTGTGTGTGATCAGTGGGTACGGAAAGTATTCAGACCCCTTAAAATTTTCACTGTTATATTGCAGAAATGTTATATCATTTTTTTTTCCTCATTAATGTACACACAGCACCCCATATTGACAGAAAAACACAGAATTCTTGACATTTTTGCAGATTTATTAAAAAATAAAAACTGAAATATCACATGGTCCAAAGTATTCAGACCCTTTGCTGTGACACTCATATATTTAACTCAGGTGCTGTCCATTTCTTCTGATCATCCTTGAGATAGTTCTACACTGAGCTATCTGGGGAGAAGAGCCTTGGTGAGAGAGGTAAAGAAGAACCCAAAGATCACTGTGGCTGAGCTCCAGAGATGCAGTCAGGATTGGCAGAAAGTTGTAGAAAGTCAACCATCACTGCAGCCCTCCACCAGTCTGGGCTTTATGGCAGAGTGGCCCGCTTAGGACCTCACACTGGGCCGAAGGTTTAATTTCCAACAAGACAATGACCCTAAGCACGCAGCTAAAATAACGAAGGAGTGGCTTCATGACAACTTTGTGACTGTTCTGAAATGGCCCAGCTAGAGCCCTGACTTAAACCCAACTGAGCATCTCTGGAGAGACCTAAAAAGGGCTGTCCACCAATGTTTACCATCCAACCTGCAGAACTGGAGAGGATCTGCTAAGAGGAATGACAGAGGATCCCCAAATCCAGGTGTGAAAAACTTGTTGCATCTTTCCCAAAAAGACTCATGTGCTTCTACTAAATACTGAGCAAAGGGTCTGAATATTTAGGACCATGTGATATTTCCGTTTTTCTTTTTTAATAAATCTGCGAAAATGTCAATGATTCTGTGTTTTTCTGTCAATATGGGGTGCTGTGTGTACATTAACGAGAAAAAAAAAATGAACTTAATGATTTTAGCAAATGGCTGCAATATAACAAAAGGTCTGAATACTTTCCGTACCCACTGTATCTGTAAAGTATATCAATTTTTTCCAGTACATGGAATCACTATATTAATATTGATCCAATGTCATTTTCTGCAAATAAATAGATTGCAAATAATTCTCAGACAGACATGTTATCTGTAATTTATAAAAAGTAACCCACAAATGAAGGTCTTAAAACAAGCATTAATGGCAGGTAACCAATAATAACTTTAAACTGGTCACTTAATTTCTTCCATAGCTTTATATATGACAAGAACATCAGGAACCCAAGGGAGAAAAAACATGTTCTGATCACTACCTTGGCTCTGTCTTTTGCTTCTACAAAGCTCTTAATGATAGGTGTGCGTGCAGCAGGGATTCACTGGGACAGATGTGGGTGTGGGAAGGCAGGAGTCGTCGTTTGACATTCTCTAAACGTACCTTTCCTGACAGTGGAGGAAAATGTGCCTCAAATATCCCTCGTCAATGTTGAGTGGTCTAATGATCCTGTCTGCTGGCAAAGTTGGAGAGGGAGGCTGGATTACCTTTCAGCTATTTTGATTACGCTTTGTGAGTGTCTTTGTGTGTGTGCTGGGAGATGCTCCTGTGAGGCCCATTAGACTTGCAGGCGGTCTGGGTGAGAGAAAGGAAAATTTCTTTCCTCCGGGGTTCTGCGCTCATCACCTCAAATAAAGGCCACTTAGACAGACGCTAATGCACAGAGGAGATGCTGACAGAAATGCTGACTTCTGAACACAGGAATTCTGCTTTTACCCATGGTGGACAAGTACACAAATTAGGCACTTGAGTAAAAGTACATAGAGTATACCCTATTAAAATGTTACTCCAGTAAGAACTTTAAAGTTCTCCTTTTCAATATTACTTGAGTCAAAGTAGAAAAGTAAAAAAGAAAAAAGAAAAGTCAAAGTACTGTGTTTTTAATTTACTTAAGTAATGAATGCACTAGGCGTAAGTACTTACTGATGAATGTTTATTTTTAAAGAAAATGTAATTACCAAAACTTGTCATACTCTAATAACCACACTGAAAATTCCTGATAATTCATCTAAAAACATGTAAAACCACATTCACACGCTGAACCTCATTCAGACTAGTTTGTGAAATCAGTGAATCGTTTATTGGAGACTCACTCTGAATGGATCATTTAAATCGGTGAATCATTTACTGGAGACTTGCTCTGAATGGATCATTTGAATTAGTGAGTTGTTGACTTGTTAACATGTCAGTCAAATTGACCAATTAATTGTGCAGTGCAATTTGTGAACCAATTTAACAGGTTAATTGATCAAATTCAGCATTTTCATAAATTAAACATCATTATCTCATCTCTGAGCAGCTGACAGTTTCTCCTCTTAATAACTTTTTACTCTCTGCATGTGCGTGTGTGTGTTTGCAAGCGCATCACTGATGTTTTTATTGGTCTCCTCTCTCTTTTTGTGACAGGCATTAATGTATTGTGCCGCTAGAAGGATACAGTCAGTTTTTTCCCCTAGTAAATATTGCAGTTGTGTTGTATTGTCTGACTCAGTGAATTGAGGGTAAATGCTCTGGAGTTTGGGGTAGAATGTTTCTCTGATGTGCTGATAGTTTGTGCAGCGGGTGAGGAAGTGTTCCTCCGTCTCTACCTCTGCCTGGGCACAGTGTGGGCAGATGCGGCTCTCTCTGGGTTGCCAGTTCTGTCTGTATCGGCCCATCTCTACAGTCAGACTGTGAGCACTCAGCCTGTATTTGGTCAGTGTTGCCTTTAATTTACTGTCCTTTACTGCACTCAGATATGTTGCTGTCGTATAATCTCTATTTAGGTCTAAATAACATTTAAGTTTACTTTGTTTTCCTGCTGCTTCATTCCAGTAGATCAGATACTCTTCTTTTCGTGCATTTATCATTTGATTGGGCTTAATTCTGTGGATGAGCATGTCCGTGTCCTGATGCTGCCTGCTGTTAGTCATATTTGCTATGTCGGTTTGTGTTTGTAGCTTCAGGATCATCTGAATCAGGGGGCTTTTTTCAATGTCTATTTCTTGGTTTTTGAGGGCTTTAAAATGATAAGAGTTGGGGTCACTCATTTTTATGTGTTTCCAAAATTTGACGGCCCGTTTCTCAATGCGCGTGAGTAGAGGATACTGGCCTAATTCTGCCCTGCATGCATTGCATGGTGTGTTCCTCTGTACCCTGAGGATGCTCCTACAGAACTCTGCATGTAGGCTTTCAATTGGATTTTTATCCCACTTATCAAACTCATGACTGAGGAGAGGACCCCACACTTCACTCCCATATAGCACTATAGGTTCAATCACTGACTGGAAAATTTTGAGCCAGATACCAACTGGAATTTCTATTTGTGTTGATTTTTTTAATGGCGTAAAAAGCCCTTCTTGCTTTCTCTTTCAGTTCATTCACAGCCAAATTTAGTCTTCCATTAGCACTTATTTTCAACCCAAGGTATGTGTAGCTTGTGGCAGGTTCAATTTTTGTCATACCAAGGGTGAAGCTGTGTTTCTTTCCCTGACATCTGGGTTTTTTCTGGAATATTAGGGTTTTGGTTTTCTTTGGGTTAACGGTCAGGGCCCAGGTCTGACAAAAGCTGTGCTAGATATCCAACTGCTGCTGTAAACCCTCTTCTGTTGGCGACAGCAGCACCAGATCATCTGCAAACAGCAGGAACTTCACACTGGAGTCATATAGTGTGAGACCCGGCGTATCTGCTTGCTCTAGGAGCATTGCTAATTGATTGATGTAAATATTGAAGAGGGTCGGTGACAGTGGACAGCCCTGTCTCACACCCCGCCCCTGAGTGAAGAATTCTGTTCGCTTATTTCCAATTTTAATTGTGCACTGATTGTTCGAATACATTGTTTTTTTAATGTTGTATGTTTTACCACCAATACCTGATTCTGGAAGTTTAGACAGCAGACCCTCATGCGAAATTGAATCAAACTCTTTCTGAAAATCTACAAAGCAAGCAAATATTTTTTTTTTTTTTGATTGACGTATTTGTCAATCAGAGTCTGAAGTGTGAAGATATGGTCTGATGTTCTGTAATTTGGCAGAAACCCAATCTGACTTTTGCTGAGGACATTGTGCTCTGTAAGGAGCCTGGTGTTGATGATGCTGCAGAACAGCTTCCCCAGATTACTGCTCACACAGATGCCTCTGTAATTATTAGGGTCTGATTTGTCTCCACTTTTGAATATGGGCGTTATTAATCCTTTATTCCATATGTCAGGAAAATGACCAACACTCAGAACCAAATTGAACAGTTTCATTATAGCCAATTGGAATTTGTGATTTATGTTTTTAATCATTTCATTAAGGATACCGTCTGGACCACTTGCCTTTTTTGTTGGTAGGACTTGTATTTTATCTGTTAGCTCTTTTTCTGTGATTGGGTAGTCTAACGGATTTTGGTATTTGCTAAATATTTGCTCTGTATGGGTTAACTTATTATATATATATATGCGATTGTTCCGTACTCATGTTTATTTTACTAAACAGTTTTTCAAAGTGGTTTTTCCAGGTGTCTCCAATTTGTAATGTTAGCTGTTCACGTTTCTTTTTATTAAGGAGGTTCCAGTCGTCCCAGAAATTACTTGAATCCACAGATTCTTCAATTGTTTTGAGCTGTTTTTGGATGTACTCTTCTTTCTTTTTTCTGATTGTGTTTTTATATTTTTTAAGCTCCTCGCAATACCGAAGACGTAAATCTGTATTCTCTGGTTGTCTGTGTTTTTGATTTGCTAGTTGTCTTAAGTTTTTCCTTATTGTTTTACAATCAAAGTCATACCATTTTTCATTCTCTTGTTTTTGTTTAAAAGTTTTCTTAGTAGTTTTAATATTAGATATCGTTGCCAAATAATCAAATATGTAATTTATATTTTCTACAGCAAGATTAACGCCATCTTCATTATGAGGATAACTATTTTTCATAAATTCATCCAAAAGTAAACCTATTTGGGGGTCTTCAATTGCATTCCTGTTTTTTTCAGAGCTGTCTTGTACCCATCTATAATTATTTATAATGTTATACAATTTACTGGATTGTGAAAATATATTAGTATTCTTGTTCCTTTTTATATAAAGTGTAATTTGGCTGTGATCTGATAGAGGTGTTAGTGGTTTAACAGTGAATGCAATGAAAGAGAACAGATCTAAATCTGTGATCATGTAGTCAACTGTTGAGCTACCAAGAAATGAGCTGTAGGTGTATCTCCCCAGAGAGTCTCCTCTCACCCTGCCATTGACCAGATACAGACCGAGGCTTCGACAGAGCTTAAGTAGGAGCTTTCCGTTTTTATTTATTTGGGCATCAGAGTTATTCCTAGAGACATTTACACTGTTTTGTTGATAACTCTGTCCAAATATGTACTTATTCCCACTGTCTGTGGTACAGTCAGTTAAGGACCCTGTTCTAGCATTGAGATCTCCACACAGCAGCACACTTCCCTGGGCCTGGAAGTGGATTATTTGAGTCTGGATGGTCTCAAAGATGTTTTCATTATAGTATGGAGATTCGGATGGAGGAATGTAAAGAGCACATAAGAATATGTCCTTTTTCGTTTGACTGAGCTGATTGTCTATTTTGAGCCAGATATGAGATTCTTCTGTTTTAATTAATTTGATGTATTTATCGATTTCGAGTTTGTGCCAGATTATTGTGCCCCCCGAATCTCTACCATGTTTAATTTTTTCATGTTTTTTAGATGAAATAAATATTTCACAGTATCCTGGTGGACAAAGAGTGACCTCATCAGTTCTGCGCCATGTTTCCTGAAGTATTATGATGTCTGTGTCTGAAATGCTTTTCTTTTTGCTTTCTCTCAAATTCATACGATTTTATTCTTAAGAAAATGTACGATTTGTAAAATGAGATGTGCATTCAAACTCTACCCCTAACCCTACTCCTCATTGGGGGATGAGCAAATGGTAAAATTTTTTGATTGAGATTGGTTTGAATAAAAAAATATATTTGAATTAGCCACTCGATCAAAAAGTTACGAATTGCTGTGAGATTGCGTTAGATAATCCCACCCATTTTAAAGTGTTACTAAACTGCAGGTTAAAAGCAAACCGAGTCAAGTCATGCTACA
The DNA here is from genome assembly GCA_903798115.1 of Danio jaintianensis. Taxonomy (NCBI): domain Eukaryota; kingdom Metazoa; phylum Chordata; class Actinopteri; order Cypriniformes; family Danionidae; genus Danio; species Danio jaintianensis. The sequence goes on along the minus strand of CAIGQV010000818.1, from coordinate 20,582,672 downwards.
AGTATGGTGAGGCCTACCACGTAATGGAAAATTGCCAGTATGCTCTATTTCAGTCTTCTCTAACCTCAATAGACCCGATAATGAGTGTTGGCTTTTATGATTATTCTTGAGACATTTGAGCTGCATCCGAATGACCTTTTAAATCCCATAATCTTCATTCGTATCATAAAGCGGCTATTTTATAACCCCGCTCCTCTTGATCTCCAACCTCTGCGGAGCTCCATTTGGCCTGGGTGTATTGGGTGGATCTGTCCTGGCTGGCTTTAGGGTGAAGCTCAGGTCCCTGCTGTTGTCACAAATGATATGTCAGAAGCACAACGAAGCCATTCGTAGGAGCCACGCTGGGTCTGTATAATTTAACACGTAGCACTCAGCACTGGGCTGGTGCCAAAATGCTCAACTGCAGATCTCATCTAATCGTATTCTGCTCCACACAGCACCATGCAGTCCTTCATAATTGGCTCTCTGAAAAGGTGTTTTGTTAGGTACGATTAGTCATACCCCATAAGAGAGCAGACGCTGCGGTCTATAAAAGGCCTGACTGCATTGTGGCAAAGTATAAATTTTTTTATTTAGAATTGAGTATTCTGGAACTGTCCTGTGATTCTTAAACATGATCTTTTATTATGTCATTAAATGTTTCTTGCTCTAAATATACACAACAAAACAAGGTTGTGCAAACCACAAGTATCCAATCAATCCTTGGTAGACAAAGTCCAGTCCTGGTGTACATTTTTTGTTCTTGTTCAAGAAGACTTTTTACTTGGATGCACACAAAAAAACTTGGTCATGGTCACTTAATTACATTTCCTAAGATTTTAACAGAGGTCTTGATTTGCACATCACAGAACACAATGTTAGCATCAGTTAATTTTAATTGCTGGATAAAACTGATTCATTTTGAGTTTACTGAGTTTAAAATTGGAAAAAATAGCCAAAATTTGCATTGGCATCAGAATTTGATGTGGCAAAAAATGAATCAATGACACATCGTTTTTTCATTATTATTCGTAATGACAGCATGTGTTGCTTTTCTGACAAATGTTTCTGTGAGATTGAGTAAGAGAGAGGCATATTCATGGATCAAAAGTAAGTGTTTGTTTTTTGCTTTGCGGGTCCCTGAATCTTTGAAACAAACTCTGCTTATTTACTGTGAGTATAGCAGGTCTTTATACTGTAGCTCTTTGATAAAACCAATCAAACCATTTATATAAACATTGCAACATAAGCTTTGAAAGTTATTGAAGCTGCAACAGCACGTTATGCATTTTCAGTAAAATGCAGTAAAATGTAATAGACAGCATTTAATTGTGCTTTAAGTTAAAGTGGCCACAAGGTGTAAGGTGCCCTCTACTAATACTGGCACCCTTGGTAAATATAAGCAAAGAAGTCTGTGAAAAAATATGTGTTGAGTTTGTTTTTTGGATGAGAGTAGTGGCTTTTTCTTGAAACCCTTCCAAATAATTTGTGGTGATTATCATTGTCGGATGTCGAATTGTAATTTTGTAGACTTTCTAAACCCAAGACCCAACTAGCATCTGTAATTTTCCAGCTGTGACTCTTATTTCACCACACAAAACCTCTGTCCTAAAAATGCATTGGGACAAGACAGACACACTTCCTCTTTCAGACTCATTCATCATAACACTTCCAATTGACTGCAATTTCTTATTGATTGTCGCTACATGTGTTTATCATGTATGGTGAGCTTACTGGAACATGGAGAATATTATTACTTATAATGTGTATTGCAGCATGATTCTTTTAACTGTTAAATCAAAATCTGAAATTGCTGTTGTGTTGACTGTCTTCCTTCCGACTGTTGACTTTTTAAAGGGGTCATGAACTGAAATCTCAACTGTTACTTGAGCTTTTAATATACAAGAAGTCATCGTACTAAAAGAATATCCTATAAGTTTCAGAGCTGAAAACATCCTTGTTACGAAGATAACAGTTTAAATTGACAGCAGGCCTAGAAAAGGGCTGATCCTGGAATGTACCTATATATGACATCATAGGTTAAACACCGCCTCAACCGAAGATTATCAAACCCTGATTCTGTAGCTACGACTAATGATTCGCACAAGGCATAGTCAGATCAACAAAAAGACGTATTCAGTTCTTCACATGAACTGAAGGGGGAGTCAAAAACTATTTACTATGCAGAACTCTTATCCAATCATAGCTGTGGGCATTTACTTCCAAGCCCTCAAAGCAGACCACACAGAAAATCTGCACATTCTCTGAGAAACCTCAAACCCAGGGTAGCAAAAACATATTTATACTTATTGATACTGATGTTTTTGAGAGTAAAAAAACATGCAAAGTGGACCTCAGACAACAGAATAAAAGAATTTAAAAGCCAGGTCATGACCCATTTAAAGAAACTCAAACCATCATTATGGCAAGGCCTGCACGATGAATCACTTTTAAACCGAAGTTGAAATTTGAAAGGGTGCGATTTTCAAATCGCAAAAGCTGCGATTATTTCGATGCACTATCAAATATGATAAGCATATAGTTTTTGAAAGTTCTGACAGTTTGTAAGTATATTATCCTCGTCAATGTGAAAAAATGTAACACAGTCTACATGTAAAGGTTTTATATATACGATTTTATATATAATTAATTGAATTGAATTGAATTTAACTTAATTTTTTTAGTTATTTTTTAATTTGTCATGACAACTGACAACTTTATTTGAAAAAATGGCAAGGTTTAAAAGGTTTAAAATAAACAATAGCATAGTGTAGCGTACTTTGTGATTATGCTTGGTCTTACTTTGGTGCTGTTAAAACCACCACATCAAACCTGTAGCTCTTTAATGAAATGGTAGTAAATCACATTTTAAATCGCAAATTGCAATTTTGATCAGATAAATCACAAATCCAAATCGTGCAGCCCTAATTCTGGCACAAGTTGATGTTGATCCTAGAATATTTCTTGCCTTAAATGTGAGAGGATGCAGTTTTTCATCTTGCTTGATTGACGGTTGTGTTTTAATAAATGCCATCTGTTTATCAGTAGAAGTGAATCGGTTAAGGTGGCAGATTTAGCTGCATTTGATGTTCTGATTTCAGTGAAGCGGAGAGCGTTCTGATGAGACGCAGAGAAATGAAGTGTGCATCTGTGAACAGCTGTGTGTGTGTGTGGGGTAAAACTGCCAGTCTGCGCTGCCTGTGAGGGAGTCTGGCACAGGTCTGAGAGAAAGGTAATACTTAATGCTATCATTGTTGAAGTTTGTGAAAGTTAAAGGAGTGGTTCAGGTTGATTCAAAGTGAAAGAACCACAGGTAGCTCACTGCAGTCAAGTGATGAGAGATCACTGAAATTAAGGGTGTTGACAGCTAAAGTTAATCAGCCATTTTTAGGGCATTATGATGACAGATACCCCCCACTTGAAAATGTTTTTGACTTGTTAGTTATTCATTCATTCATTCATTCATTCATTCATTTTCCTTCGGCTTAGTCCCTTTATTCATCAGGGGTCACCACAGCGCAATGAACCGCTAACTTATCCAGCTTATGCTTTACACAGTGGATGCCCTTCCAGCTGCAACCCAGTACTGGGAAACATCCATACACACTCATTGACACACATAACCTATGGCCAATTTAGTTTATTCAATTCAACTATACAACCTATACTGTCTTTAGACTGTGGGGGAAACCGGAGCACCCGGAGGAAACCCATGCCAACACGGGGAGAACATGCAAACTCCACACAGAAATGCCAACTGGCCCAGCCGGGACTCGTACCAGTGACCTTCATGCTGTGAGGTGACAGTGCTAAACTCTGAGCCACCGTGTTGCTCTGACTTGTTATTTATTTATTTATTTTTCAGAATACTTTGAAAAGTATGTGGAAAACAATAGATTTTTTTCTTGCTTTATTAGGTTCACTTTAGGTCAGACAGAAAATAACACTGTAAATACAATATAAATAATATTGATACATATAGATATACATAACATTCCATAAAAATCATGCACTAATACAATTGACCAAACAAGAAATTATCAGGAAAACATAATTATACATTATAAAAATAATATATATATACTAAAATATCACTTATATACACAAAAACATACATAAGATAACATGAAATTATTAATAATAATAATAATAATAGGATAAAAAATAATAAATAAATAAGTTATACAAAGAAAAAAAAAAGATATAGGTGTCTCCTTAAATGTTTTTAGAAAAGGGCTCCAGACTTTCTGGAACTGTTCTGGCTTTTTTTTTTATTGTGAACCAAGTCTTTTCCATTCTAAGAGCAAAAAATTGTTGTAAAATATAAGAAGGGGGGAGCTCCTGGCTTCCAATTCATAAGAATAAGTCGTCTAGCCAGTAAAGTTGTAAAGGCTACACTATCAGCCTATAATGACTTTAATTCAACAGATTCTGGCGGAATTCCAAACAATGCTGTTAAGGGGTTTGGGTCTGTAGATAATGAAAAAAACAGCAGAAAAACACCTGAAGGCTTATCCCAAAAAATCTGACAGTTTTAAACAAGACCAGAAAGCATGTAACAGTGGCTGGTTGAGAATAGATTTCTTTTTTTAATTCTAACACAGTCTTTACAGTCTGTTTTGATCAATTCTGCTGCGTAAAGTTTCATTTTGCGTAAATTGTTTCCCACATTTATAAAATTCAGAAATATAATGGTTGCTAAAAATTCAGCTTTTCCATTACAGAAATACATTACATATTAAAACAAATGGAAAGTAGTTCACATAAATGAAAGATAAAAAACAACAACAGTACTGTTTTGCTGTATTTCTGTTTAATAAAGACAGTTTTAGTAAGCATAAGAAACTTCTTATACCTTGTGATGTTGTTAGTCCTCTGCATGCTGCTAAAAAAACTTTTCAAGACACTGAAGATGTCCTGTGGAATGTGGACAGATGCCTGCATGTGAAGGTGAAGCTGCTGTGGATTGAACTGTTTTGGTCTAGAGCATCACACAGATACTCAGAGGGATTGAAATAGAGGGAACTGGATGCCAGAACAACACCTCAGCTTTGTCATGTTCTTCTTGAACAATGTGTGCAGTGTCCTGCGTTATTCTACCACCTCCACCAGGAAACAACACTGTTTTGAAGTGATGTATATGTGTAAGTATGTAGTGCTTGCTAAATATACTTGCACGTACATGACCAGATCCATCATTGGCCATTACATCACACTCCCTCCACCAGCTTGTCGTCACCCCACAGTGCAGCCTGATACCATCACATCCCTAAGTAAACCACACACACATACAGTGCCGTCCATGTGAAATGAAAGAAAACATGCGTTGTGTCCAGTTCTGACACGCGCATGTCCAATGTAAGTGCTTTTGTGGTGGACGGGGTCATCATATAGGCACCCTGACTGTTTAGCAGACATAGAGCGAGGTACTGTGTTGTGACAGATTCCTCCCATAACCATTACTTACATTTTGACTTGTGCCACTGCTGACCAGGAGAACCCCACAAATCCTTCTATTTCAGAGATGCTCTGACCCAGTTGCTCAGATCTTTACTCCTGCCGCTTTTTCCTCCTTTCTCCTGTATCCAGCATGGTAATTATAAGAGCTGACTGTATGTTTAATAACTAATCTAGAAAGACCTGTGGCCTTGTTAGGAGATGACCAACGATATTTGATTTGCCTGTGAAAGATCATAATGTTTTGGCTTGTCTATGTGTAAGGTTGGATTGATTAATTATGGATTAGTTACATTATTTCAATAAAAGAGATCTAAAGGTTTCCTTGTGATTTGTTTGTTTTCTGCAGTTAAGGTTTAAAATAACATCTGTTTGACTCTCTCTCTCTTTTCAAAAATGACGTTTGCTGTTTGTTCAAGCTGCTTAGTTAAAATGCGCTGAAACAACACAATTCTTGAGTTTTTTGCGGGAACAGCTTAATCGTTTTGTTCAATCCACTTAAATTTGCAAAAACTAATAAGTTAACTTAATTCCTTCATATTGTCACAACACAAATCAATTGTGTGGAACCCAGCCCTTTTTACAGTGTAGTGCAAACATAATGCATGTAATAGTAATTATAATTATGTAATAATGATGGATAAAAACAAGTAATCAATATAGCCTAAAAGTTGAAGATGCCAAATATAAAATGATTTCTTAAGTGGTGAAATTTACAAAACTTGCTAATTGAGCTTCTGATGTATTAACTCCATTTTGCCACTGCTTTTCCACTATAAGACAACTTATTATGAAACGATCTCTGTGCGTAAGTTTTAATATTGTGGATGGCGAGAAAAGTGCTCAGTCGTCCACTAATTGCACATTCAGAGTAATTAAACCGGACCGTCGAGTCCTGAGAGATGCCTTACAGATAAACGTTGGCTGGCCACCACCCTTGCTACCAGTGGCCGCGCGCCAGAGCGCAGCTGCATGAAGCAGACCGACAGACAGCCGGTGGATCCGCGCGCGGTGTTTGGTATGCGGCTGGTTGCGGCCAGTGAAGACTCTCTCTCTCTCTCTCTCTCTCTCTCTCTCTCTCCCTCTCTCTCTCTCTCTCTCTCTCTCTCTCTCTCTCTCTCTCTCTCTCTTTCTCAATCTCTCTCTCACTCTCTCTCTCACTCTCTCCGCGCTTCAGTCTGAATGAGCAACATCCTCGTCCTGCCACGGGCTCGCGTTCTTGAGGAATTCGTCATCAATGAAAGTGAAGGAAGACTAAACAGGAGAGGAGAAACGCCAGAATGCCGGCAGGTCAGAGGAGACAGACGACTCCTTAATGGGTGAGTTAATCATAAACAACATTTATTGTGTTTTACGTGCGAGAAAACACTTGTAGCTGTGAACGTTCATTTGATTTATTTTAGATATTAGATATCGCTGTGAAGCATCACGTTTTCCTTTTAAAAATATGAGGTGTTGTTTTCCTTGAGCTTTTTATATATATATTTCTCGTAACTATTCTGTAGAAAGAATATAAGTAGTATACGTCTAATTTACGTGAGCACAGTTAACTTATATCTGAAAACGAGTGCAAATTGGAAAAGTGGGAGAGTTTTAAAAATCAAAAAAAGCCATTTTATGTGATTACTCTTTTTTTTGTTTTGTTTTGTTTCTTTGGCTATGATCCTGTGCGCAGGTTAAGACAATGCGTCTTTCTATTAAAGCGTATGTAAATGCTGTTGTTGTTGAAGACTAATGTCAAAGGTTGTATGAAAATGCGCTGTAATGTGTAGCAGAACTTCGGAGTTTCCTCTGCGCATCGCTCCATGTCCATTACGCAGCTTATTAATGAAGTGAAAAACACATTGGATCAAACATTTGTATGAAATGGAGTCATGACCTTACGCGAGTCCTTCCCCAGTTATTCATAATTCACTGCCAGTGTCAAAGAGTGTGAAATGATTCCTATTCCAAAGACATTTCAGTGTGGTGTTTTTGCTCCAAGAAATCCAGTTTTATGTGCCAGATTCAGTGATGTGTAGAGACAGATTTACGAGAACGGGTCACGTTCAATGTAGTGGCTGAGGTATATTTGCCTTGAGCTAATTAAAACCGATGATTAATTGATTAGGTCAGTTTAATAAGTGGGATCTCTACGAGCCTGGCGGCGAATTTACGACTGCTGGTTTCGTGTGGTGACATTTTGCGATGTGTCCAGCTTCTCGTCCGCCGCTTGGGTTATGCGTAACGGGGACTTGGAGAGGCGCGCGCCCGCGAGAAAGAGTGAGGACACACGTACAAGTCCGAAAAGTGGACGCTGTAATAAGATGAAATGACGCAATACGCTGACATCATCCATGCGCAAAATTGCATGCGTAATTGTCTCACATTTAGCGTCATTCACAAATTTAATTAAGTCTGCTTTTTGCGATTGAAAGTGAGTTAAGAGTATCCAATTGCATTATAGAAAAATGTTTATTGTATTGTGCCACATTTAGCGTCCTCCAGGAATGACATTGTCTGCTTTTGGAGAATGAAAGTCAGTATTGGGTTGTCTTATAGAAAGGTGTGGTTGTATTTTGATGCCGATGTGGCTTTAAATATTATATTTAGCTTTTTTTTAAGGCACTTAAGAAAGATGCTGAGGTGAAATAAATTACTGTTTTAATTCACCTTTTCATTGTTCAGATGAGGCGGTGCCATGGGCTGATTTGTTACCAATTTAAGCAACGGACTTTTTATATAGCCGAAAGTGGTGACTCACCCTAAAATGAGAATGCTGTTAATTCACCCGTCCTCAGGCCGTCCAAGATATAGGTGACTTTTTTCTTCAGTAGAACAATAAAGAAAAAAAATAAAGGCTGATTCATAAAATGTAAGTCAACAGCTACTGGGACTTTGATAATTGAAAAATGATAGCAGGATAAACAAAACGAGCGTGTTAGATGTTTGTTTGGATTCATAAGATTTCAGTGTAAATTTTAAAGGACTGATTTTAATTTTGCTTTGCATGTTTATGTTTTATTAACTCTTATTGTTAACTCCAGATTTTCAGCAAAAATGGTTTTATTCATTTATTTTTTGCTCTGTTGTTTTAAAAACACTTTATTGGATAATAATAATAATAATAATAATAATAATAATAATAATAATTATTATTATTATTATTATTATTATTATTGCTGTTATTATTAATAATTAATAATAGTATTAGTAATAATAATAATTATTATTATTATTATTATTATTATTATTATTATTGTTGTTGTTGTTATACTACTACTACTACTACTAATAATAATAATAGTTATAATAATAATAATAATAATAATAATTATTATTATTATTATTATTATTATACAATTGGAACAATTGAGATTACAACAATCAAATTCTTTAAGCACATTCAGCACTTATCAATCTGGGATGACTTCTGCTTCTGAAAACAACTGCAATGTGAAAAGAGTTGATTGGAAATGATCCACAGGGGATGTATGTGAATGATATATTTCTCTGGATGTGATTAATGTTTTGTTTTTCACATAACCTGGTAGCACTGCTTCCCTGTCATTTATAATACATCTTAGCTGTTCTGGAATCATCTTTCATCATTCTCCTTCTGATCTCATTAGGCTATGCATTGAAGTGGACAACTGATCTAGAGTCAACACCCTGGAGAGAAATTGATGATGTGAGGCTGTGCTGGAGTGTGTTTTGCTGTTCTGGGCTTCGGTTTCATGTTTAATGTTCTGATTCTCTGTGGGGTTTGTCTCATAAATATGAATTGGCTGCCTGGTTCAGGCATTAGGGCTTTGTTGGTGTGGCTCTAGACTGCGTTTCGTCAGTGTTCTGTCAAGTCTGATTGTACCCTGTGGGACTGGCTCACCACCATGAATGAAACACAGTGGTTTGTAGTAGTTTTTTCAGGATTGTGGTTGCTTTTCTTGCTACTTTAGGCAGAATAACCATTTGTTTTGGTTCATTTAGCATGTTTGTTGGCACATCATTGGAATTTGTGTTTTTACTAACAACCAGCACGCATAGATGGCGGGATAAAGAACGTCAATAGTCTTAAGCCGTTGACCTGACCTACTCCTGTTTAAATTCATCGCTGGTTTGAAGAACACGCGTATTAGAAGATCCTTCTTTTAATCATTTTGTGTTCTTTAATTGCTTTATGCTGCCCAAGCAGGCAATGTGTGTGTGTGTGTGTGTGTTGCAGGGAAGCTGTTGTGTTCATTCACAGGGGAAAAATTCCCTTTCTGCCTGTCTGCCTTTTTCCTCTCTGTCGGTCTTTCGCATCCCCCACATCTCATCTGATCTTGTCTTGGTGTTCTCTCGTACTCGTGTCCCTGGATTACAGCCCCAGAGACCAGCTTCAAAAACATCCCACCTGTCACAGTTTTCCACCCTGGGGACTGAAGACATCCTAGGTCCAGTGGCAAAGTGTGAGGGAGTTTCTCTGACCGTCTCCCCTGAGTCTGTCTTTTTTTAGTTGTCAAGATAGCCCGTATGGTACCTTTATTCTCTGGACAGACGAATCCCACAAAATGGCCATTTGACATTCTGAGGGGTCACACCTGTCACTTTTACTAAA
>CAIGQV010000818.1:20544313-20556231 GCA_903798115.1 Danio jaintianensis | reverse complement strand
TTTATTTATTTTTTGCCTGTATTTATTTATTTTTTGACACTTTTAGTGCCGGTAGCCTTGACTTGCCTTGGTTTAATGTATCACTAACGACCACAAATTTAGATAAAAAAAATTTTAAATCTTCCTCTGAAGAAGAAAAACATCCAGTCGGTTGTTGCCGCAAAATATCTGTTATCTGCAAAAGACAACTGCCTGGATACTTGCTACAAAACTTAAAAAATGAGACACAAAACATTGTTCTGGGGCTTAACAGTTTATAATTTTTTTTTATTAAATGCAAAGCTGACAGTAATAAAAAACAGCTAAATGATGCATACATTAACCAACATATTATTCAGTCACAAGATGGCACCAAACTGCAGCATTACAGATAAACATAAACAAATAAATGTGAAGGTATTCGGTCAAGATGATTCAAAGTACCCAAATGAGCCTGTGTTATTAGTTTCATTGGTTGGGCTGTCTGTAATCTCGCTTCTTATTGGTCAAGGTATGTTATTCCCAGTTAACAACCTCTAAATAATGCAGGCTCATCTGGGAACTTTGAATCCCCTTGACCGTTAGTGAGTACGTTCTTACATCCACATTTATCTGCTTGTCTGTCACACTGCAGTTTTTTTTTCTTGACTGTTTTGGACTATTCGGCACCATCTTGTGAAGGAATAACTAGTAGGTAGTCTATGCTTTATTCAGCCAGTTTCGTTTCTGTCAGCTTTGTGTTTTAAACGGTTTGGCGCCATCTTGTAACTTAATAATGCGCAAGTTAGTGCAACGTTATACTCCATCAGCTGCTTTTGTTTCTGTCACCTTTGCGTTTAATTAAAAATGTAATAAAATATTAAAGCTGAAAACAATGTTCTGTGTCTAAATTTAATGTTTTGAGGCACGTAGCCATGTAATAAGCAGGATAAAATACACCCAGGATGATTGTTTTTTAACAATAAAGCCCTTCAGTCTTATACAACAGCCTTCCGCTTCACATCGAGCTGCCCATAAGCCTGTCACGCTTTATTCTGCAATACCAACCTTCTGGATGTACTTTATCCCTTACTTAACATACTTTGGAATGTCACTGACAAATTAAAATCAAATATACAGTTGTGTAGTAATTTGAGATTTATGATATGTTTTTAGACTATATGGGTTTGTTCTGTATTGACATACAATTTGATACATATTTTACACATGTAGACCTTAAAAATTCACGTGTTTGACTGTTAGTAACTCTGCACACACCCTGCTATATCAGATATATCTGAAGCCTCAGCTTTAAAGGTCCTTCTTTCTTCATAAATAAGCAGGCTTTCCACAAGCACATCTCCTGTGTGTTTCTTAGTGGGAAGCTGACACTCTCTCTCCGGGGTGGCATCAATGGATCTGGCATGTTCAGTTACTGTCCTGCTGTGTGCCCTCTGTGACATCACAACTCACTGCTCACTGTTATTTGCCAGGCGGTGTATGCTTTCACATCGGCTGGTGTGACTTTGAGATTCAAACAGTGTGGAGAACATGAATTAACACTGTCAAGGGCAGGAGTCTGTGCTTGTCTAAAGTTCAGGGCCTCAGAACAGGACATGAGTGCATGTCTGAGGCCCAATTTATGCTGTGAAATAGTGAGACTGACAGAGAGAGAGAGAGAGAGAGAGAGAGAGAGAGAGAGAGAAAGAGAGGGGGCAGGATAGAGGACAGAAAGGCAGCCAGCCATCAAAGAAGTTATTGAATAAAGAGGGTCGGTCTGTTTCCAGATCAGCCTCTGTCCCTTGTTGAAAGGCCATTTATCAAGACGTGTTTACTGTGTCTATACCGATGCATGTAATCAGATTAACCTTACTGTCCTCTGAATATGACCTGCTCTATAGAGGAGCTACAGCAGGTGCATTGATATTATGTGATTAGAGATACACTATTATTATCTTCATTATTATTACTATTAATTTATTTTTTAATTATTATTGTTGTCAAAATAAGAAAGGGTTTCATTTGCTGTGATGGAAAATCAGGGTTATACTACCAAACAAAATCAGGGATATTTGGCTACGTTCACACTGCAAGACTTGAATCAGATTTTTTTGTCACACCTGATTTTTTTGCATAGCTGTTCACACTGTTGTTACAAATGTGGCCAATATCAGATTTGCAGTGTGAACAGATCATGGTCCTAAACTGACCCGCATGCGCAAAAGTACAATTACGGACAGCACAAAATGTCTACTTATGCACACAATGTGTATGAAGTAAGCACGTTGTCAGATTATGTTTAATATGATTATTGGCCTTTTCACAGACAACCGTGGTATATTTTATGAACTGTGAAGGGTTGTTCCCCTTCATACGGGAACTTCAACGTGCGTCTGTAGAACAAACTATGGGAGTGCGTCAGATGACCAATCACTCTGAAGAGTAAGAAAACGGGCCAATGAAATGCCAAATTGCATTGGCAGAGCTCTGCTCCACAGCTGGCAGCAATGAGCTATCAGCGCTATATAAGCTGCACGCTGTGGAGTGAGCCTCAGAATTTATTTGCTTCAGACCCTCTCACGAGACTGAAGACCTACTCTGCCAACCTGACTGTTAAAGTTTCAGTGTTCATCACCAGTGCGGGAGAAGACACAACAGCGGCGTTTGATCTGGGTTTCACGTCCCCTGGGCGTTTCACTGGTGTCCTAAAAGAGCAGTTTCACACTAAAAGAGCAGAATTCCCTAAGAGAGCACACGGTCGAACAACGCGTCTTTTTAAAGATGTCGTTCCGACCGTGCATTTCTGGATGCGGTGGTTTCCTCTCCCCGGATGACAGGCACGAGCACTGCGTCACATGTCTGGGGGTCCAGCATGTTGATGCGGTGCTCGCGGACAGTTGCTGCCCTCACTGCGAGGGCTTAACTGTTGCACAGCTAAGGTCGCAGCGCACCCTTGCATTAGGGTGCGTCACCCCTGCTGCTCCCCGCCATGCGGTTAGCACACGGGCAGACCTGAGGGTTACAGTGGGGGCTTATCCGTCGCCTTCGGGCCCGCGGACCCCTCACTCCTCAGCTGGCTTTGTCCAAGCTTCGAGTGAGAACGCTGGTCCATCCCCCGGGATGGCCGCGCTTTCATTAGATGACACCGGGGACGTGATGTCCATCGCTGCATCGAAGGGCGGGCTAACATGCTCCGATGAAGATCCGGACCCTCTGCCACCCTCCGGGGTGGTCAGTGCGGCCTCGGATCTGGAGTCGGACATGTTAGCCGTGTTATTCCGGGCTGCTTCGGCCGTGGGTCTGGAGATGGCTTGTCCCCCAGCACCACGGCCGGACCGCTTAGATGGGTGTTACGTGGGGGCTAGAAGGGCAAGACCCTCCAAACCCCCCGTCCCTTTCTTCCCGGAGGTACACAGTGAGCTCACGCAGGCATGGAGGGCACCTTTCTCTGCCCCCGCTCTCACCACCCTTGATAGTGGAGCAGCCAGGGGTTATGTGGCGATTTCCCAGGTGGAGCGCGCTATCGCGGTCAATCTTTGCCCGCGGGGCGCCTCCACCTGGAGAGGTCCACCCAGACTCCCTTCCAAAGCGTGTAGGTTATCTGAGTCCCTCGTGGCCAGAGCCTACACTGCTGCGGGACAGGCTGCATCCGCTCTGCACGCTATGGCCACCTATTAACGCTACCAAGCTGAGAAGTTGGCTGAGCTGCAGGAGGGTGGTTCTTTCCCGGGCTTAATGCATGAGCTCCGCATGGCAACCGATTATGCTCTCATGACCACCAAATCAGCTGCCCGTGCCCTGGGGAAGACGATGGCCACATTAGTGGTCCAGGAACGCCACCTCTGGCTAAACCTGGCCGATATGAGAGATGTTGACAAAGCTCGCTTTCTTAACGCTCCCATATCCCAGGCTGGCCTGTTCGGCGACACCGTCGGGGACTTTACCCAGGAGTTCTCGGCGGTGAAGAAGCAGTCCCAGGCGATGGGGGAGGTCATCTATCAGCGGGCTCGGAAAACTGCTCTCCCCGCTGCCCCATCCACCCCGGCTGCCCCTCGCCGAGGGCGTCCACCCGCGGCTCCAAAACCTGCTCCGCTCCCGCTGCCCGCTCCACCGGCTAAGCAGCAACGCCGAGCCTCCCGCGGGATCGCAACGCCACCGCCCCAGGGCGCCGTTAAGTCCGGTAAACAGACCGCGAAGCGTCCCTGAGACATGCCATCCGGAGAAGAGGGAACCTGCTCTTTCCTCGGTGGAGGGCCGAGGACACCTACAGTCAGCAAAGACTTTAAAAACACCACTGCTGGCCTCCGGGCCAGCGGTACCCACATTGTCAAAAAAAGAGCACATTTTCCTCTCTCCGGATGTGCAAACCCGAGCCCTGCCAGTCTGGGACGCTCTCACGGAGTGCAAGAGGACGGATTCCTTTCTCTCACTCCAGCCTCACCGCGGGATCCAGGGAGGAAGGTAAGAGACTCTCTCTTATTTTCAGCTCTTCCTCGGGCCGCTCTGCTTCCCGGGGTGAGCACTCCCCTCCCGAGCTGCCCCTCCGTTGGCACGTCATTGATCAGTCCGATGGTGCCATTAGCGCGGGCTCTGCCAGCCTGGTTAGCGCTGCCCAGTCCGTCGCGGTGGCTCATGCGGACGATCAGACTCGGCTATGCGATTCAATTCGCTATCCGCCCTCCCAGGTTCACGGGTGTTCATACTACGAGGGTCTCCCCCGAGAGCGCCCCTGTCTTGCGAGAGGAGATTGCTGTCCTCCTGGCGAAGGATGCAATCGAGCAGGTCCCTCCAGCCGAGATGAAGGGTGGGTTTTACAGCCCGTACTTCATCGTGCCGAAAAAGAGCGGAGGGTTAAGACCAATCCTAGATCTGCGCAGACTGAACTGTCATTTACACAAAATGCCGTTCAGGATGCTCACGCAGAAGCGCATACTCCAGTGCGTCCGTCCTCGGGATTGGTTTGCAGCTATAGACCTGAAGGACGCGTATTTTCATGTCTCCATTCTTCCACGCCACCGTCCATTTCTCCGGTTTGCGTTCGAAGGACGAGCATGGCAGTACAAAGTCCTCCCCTTCGGGCTCTCTCTGTCTCCGCGGGTTTTCACCAAGCTCGCGGAGGGTGCCATAGTGCCGCTTCGGCTTGCAGGCATCCGCATTCTCAATTATCTCGACGACTGGCTGATTCTAGCCTCGTCTCGCGATCAATTGATTATGCACAGGGACAGGGTGCTTCGGCACCTCGACCAGTTGGGGCTTCAGGTCAACCGAGAGAAGAGCAAACTTTGCCCAGTGCAGAGGATCTCTTTTCTCGGGCTGGAGCTGGACTCAGTCGCTATGGTAGCGCACCTCTCGGAGGAGCGCGCCAGGCTAGTGCTTTCCTGTCTGAGCACGCTCGACAGGAACATAGTGGTTCCACTAAAATATTTTCAGAGGCTCCTGGGGCATATGGCATCCGCAGCCGCTGTTACGCCGCTCGGTTTGCTTCATATGAGACCACTTCAGCGCTGGCTTCACGATCGAGTTCCCAGACGGGCATGGCGCGCGGGCGCGCACCGGGTGCTCATCACTCCGCTGTGTCGCCGCACCTTCAGTCCCTGGACGGATCTTGCTTTTCTACGGGCCGGGGTGCCCCTAGGGCAAGTATCCAGGCATATTGTTGTATCGACAGATGCCTCCAGCATGGGCTGGGGGGCCGTGTGCAACGAGCACGCAGCTGCGGGTTCGTGGCGCGGACCCCGCCTGCGTTGGCATATCAACTGCCTAGAGCTGTTGGCAGTGTTTCTTGCTCTCCGCCGCTTTTTACCGGTGTTAGAGCAGAAGCACGTGCTGGTCAGGACGGACAGCATGGCAACGGTAGCTTATATCAACCGTATGGGAGGTATACGTTCTCGTCGCATGTCTCAGCTCGCTCGCCGTCTGCTCCTCTGGAGTCATACGCGGCTGAGTTCGCTGCGTGCCATTCATATCCCGGGCGAGCTCAACCGTGCAGCCGATGTGCTCTCACGGCAGCAAACGCTCCGAGGAGAATGGAGACTCCACCCCGGTACGGTCCAGCTGATATGGGAGCGATTCGGGAAAGCCCAGGTCGACCTGTTTGCTTCTCTCGAAAGCACCCATTGCCAGTTGTTTTATTTCCTGACCGAGGCCCCCCTCGGCACGGATGCGCTGGCTCACAGCTGGCCACCAGGTATGCGCAAATATGCGTTTCCCCCAGTGAGCCTAATCGCACAGACTCTGTGCAAAGTCAGGGAGGACGAGGAGCAGGTCTTGTTTGTTGCGCCTCTCTGGCCCAACCGGACCTGGGTTCCCGAACTCACACTCCTCGCGACGGCCCCTCCCTGGCGCATTTCCCTGAGAGAGGACCTCCTCTCCCAGGGACGGGGCACCCATTGGCACCCGCGCCCAGATCTCTGGAACCTCCATGTGTGGTCCATAGACGGAGCGCGGAAGACTTAGGTGACTTACCGGCGGCGGTGGTTAACACCATCACTCAGGCT
Organism: Danio jaintianensis; assembly: GCA_903798115.1. Lineage (NCBI taxonomy): Eukaryota > Metazoa > Chordata > Actinopteri > Cypriniformes > Danionidae > Danio > Danio jaintianensis. The sequence goes on along the minus strand of CAIGQV010000818.1, from coordinate 20,549,776 downwards.
AGAGGGTCTGCAGAGAGATCCATTCGAGCCACTCGATTCGGTATCGTTAAAACTTCTGTCAATGAAGACAGCTCTGCTGATCGCGTTGGCATCATTCAAGAGAGTCGGGGATTTGGAGGCATTTTCGGTCAGCGAATCGTGCCTAGAATTCGGACCGGCTTACTCTCACGTTATCCTGAGACCCCGGCCCGGCTATGTGCCCAAGGTTCCTACCACCCCATTTAGAGATCAGGTGGTGAACCTGCAAGCGCTGCCTTCGGAGGAGGCAGACCCAGCCCACTCACTGCTTTGTCCCGTTCGCGCTTTGCGCCTTTACGTGGAACGAACGCAAAACTTAAGATCTTGTGAACAGCTCTTTATCTGTTATGGTGGTCGGCAGAAGGGAAGTGCCGTATCAAAACAGAGGTTGGCCCACTGGATAGTTGATGCCATCGCCCTTGCTTACCAATGCCAGGGCGAGCCGCGTCCCGCAAACGTGAGAGCACACTCTACTAGAAGTGTCGCCTCCTCCTGGGCGTTAGCACGCGGCGCCTCTCTCACAGATATCTGTAGAGCTGCGGGCTGGGCGACACCTAACACATTCGCGAGATTCTATAATCTTCGAGTGGAGCCGGTTTCCACCCGATTACTGGGTAACCCCAGTCAATCGGAGGGAAACTAAGCTCGGTGTTAACAAACGCTTGCCGCGCCATGCTCCCTAACCCGGAGATACGTGCGCAGTTTTTATTCTACTAGTAAGTTTCCCACTTGGCGAACCCTAGAGAATTGATCCGAGGCCCCCAGCACCCGACTCAGCAGAGGTGTCGGGCGCCTGGCTCAGTGTGATGTCTGTATGCCCATTTTGGTTTACCCACATGCTGAGGTTCGGTGCCAGCTTGGCGCGGTCCCCCCCCTGGGGTGACCCCATATGCTTATTTCAGCCACGGTGTGTTCCCCCTGACCAGGCGGACCCGTGTCTTCCCTACCCGCTAACCAGCTTATCATATGTAGTACTCCCCCTCATCAGGGCTAGTCCATATGCTCTATTACCATCAAGTCTCCCCTCTTGGGTAGCAGGTGGCTCCGCAGCGTCCTCCCCCTTCGGGGACTGGCAAGCTTTCCCAACGTACTGTCGTAATTCTAAAATCCCTAGTCCATATTAGCTAGGTAAAAGCACATTTACGACCCCCGATCTAAATTATTATTCCCATGTAATGGTAATTAAGGGCCTAAGGGACGTTGGAAGGTTGCACTCCTGGTGATGCTTGTGCGCTCACGCGATGCTTGGCAAACTTCACATCAGGAGGGTGACGGGCTTAGCTGCAGTGGCGCTTTCCATACAGTCTCCCATAGTCTGTTCTACAGACGCACGTTGAAGTTCCCGTATGAAGGGGAACGTCCTGGTTACGTCCGTAACCCACGTTCCCCGAATAAGGGAACGGAGACGTAGCTCATTGCTGCCAGCTGTGGAGCAGAGCTCTGCCAATGCAATTTGGCATTTCATTGGCCCGTTTTCTTACTCTTCAGAGTGATTGGTCGTCTGACGCACTCCCATAGTCTGTTCTACAGACGCACGTCTCCGTTCCCTTATTCGGGGAACGTGGGTTACGGACGTAACCAGGACGTTCTGCTACTACTAGTGTGTATTTCAGCATTTTAAACCTAAAATAAATCACTTAAGATTGAAAACACTGATCATTTGTGATTTATGGCGTCTTTCTGACCACCAGTGTAGTGAACTCATCAAGGGTTAATGAGCAGCCGCAGACTGAACTGTGAAGGCGGAGTTGGTTTATCTCTGTTTGCAAACAGCAGGCACGTGCAGAAGGGGGGTTTGTGTGTTTGAACCCCTGCCCTTTTTTTTCTCTCTGCGAGAAAGTTCGCCCTTAAAATGAAAGTGACCCCTCCTTTGTGCACGGATCCCCTATCCACAACACCCCCAACGCTCTTCAGCTTTGCGATCAACAAGTGCCTAATCGTCAACCAGATTGGTTAACAAGCACCAGTTTTGCCTTCAAATTGTTTTTTCAAAATGAACAACCAACTTTCTGTGGTAAAGTAATTGCCCTGTGTGCCATTCTACTATGCTGCTGAGGAGTAGATGATGTTTTCAGCGCAGAATGATGACACATGTCGCTCAAAGTTTATGTAAAAGTCACATGAAATCCGACATAACCGTTCACACTGCGGTCGCATTGCAAAACATCAGATCTGTGTTTGATTTAATACTACATATGAAAGTGGCACAAATCTGGAAATATGAGATTCCATGCGGTTTGGGCTGTTCACACTGTCAAGACAAAAACAGATCGGAGTCACATGTGGGCAAAAAAATCTGATTCGGGTCACATTTGCCTGCAGTGTGAACATAGCCTTTGACTTAGTAGATAGTTAGAAGAAAGCTGGAAACCTGCAACCACTTATTTCCATAGTATTTGCTTTTAATGCTGTGAAAGTCAATGGTCACAGGTTTTCAGCTTTCTTCAAAATATGTTATTTTGTGTTCAACAGAATAAAGAAATTTTTAAAGGATTGAAATCATCAGAGTGTGAGCATATAGTGAGTAAAATGAGTTTTTTGTTTGAACTATGCCTTTAATTAGTATTATGTTGTTTAACAATGAATAAAGAGTCTATCTATCTATCCGTCCATCCATCCATACTATGTAAGGCCTTTTATCATCGTTTATCATTGTTAGTTTTGGCATCATTTGTACGATTCTTTATTTATTAATTTGTCAAAAATAATTCTTCAAACTTGCATGCACATTGTTGTTCATTTAATTTAGTTAATTACCTTCCATTTTGATGTTTGCATCTGGATGGATTTCTGTAATCATTATCTGGCATTATCAGTACATTTTAGCAGTTTTTTTTGGTGGGCTATTGCAAGTCTGTAAACTGCTCATGAGCTTAAATGAAAAGCAAATTTTATTTGCGTTAATGAGCAAATCCCCCACACTCATTTTCTCAAATGACTGGAGCATTGCAGAGTGCAGCATAAATTGAATTCACTCAGTTGCAGCATGCACCAGTATAGTACTTAATCATTTACTCATAGAAGCACATATTGACCAAGAACAAATAGGATTAGGGTATTAAACATTCTTAAAAATGAATTTTTATGAAGCAAATGTTGAAATGTTGCCATATTTGCATTGTAAAAAATAACAATGAATTTTATGGATTTAACAGCAGCTTTTTACTGTTTTAAATATAGTTAATATATTTAAATAGAAACCAAAAAAGTCAAAGTTTTACATTAAACTACCTTATTTGATTATAGTGCTAATACACCAATGATTTGAACATCTATGGTACACAGACAAACACACAACCAAAAGCATAAGGTAATGAGAAAGTCATATGATGAACCAATGCTCATAACAAACAACTTTTCCCACAAACAGAGAAGCATACACAGGTGCATCTCATTTAATTAGAATATCATTGAAAAGTTGATTTGTTTTTTCAATAATTCAATAATAATTCAAAAAGTGAAACTCATTTATTACATAGATTCATTGCACACAGACTGATATATTTCAAGTGTTTATTTATTTTAGTTGTAATTTTTATGATTATGGCTTACAGCTAAAGAAACCCCCAAATCCAGCATCTCAGAAAATTACAATATTACTTAAGAGCAATAAAAAACGGATTTTTAACAGAAATGTTGGACTACTGAAAAGTATGAACATGTAAAGCACTCAGTACTTGGTCAGGGCTATTTTAGTTTCATTTCTTGAATTGAATTGGTGAAATGAATCAACTTTTTGATGACATTCTAATTTATTAAGATGCACCTGCATATAGAAGGCACTCAGTGTCACTCACAGTACTAAGCACAGTCATGGTAACACACATGAAACTAAAGTAATGCAATAAACATTTCAAGAGTTCACACTTAGCTGATGATTTATAATAAAGCTTGTTTGGCATGAAGGAGAGAGCCCTGAGCTTATGAGATCCTCAAACCCTGGGCTCCCTCCCGTTTGCAGGGTGAGAGTGGAGTTTGACTCAGGTAGATCTCGATGAACTCCCCCCGGCTTTTTTCTGGCTAATGACAGATATAGGATGGCTGAGGAGAGGTGTACTCGCTAAGAGCTTGGCTATGGTATCAATTTGGTATGTTCAATTTACTTAGGTTGTGTGTTTTTTGGACTGTGGGTGGAAACCGGAGAACCAGGGGAAAACCCACCCGAGCACAGGGAGAACGAGCAAACTCCGCACAACTTCGTCTTTAAAAGGGACTTTAACCGGAGACATTCTTGCTGTGAGGCAACAGTGCTAATCTCTGGGCCGCCGTGTCGCCCATCTGGAAAGGAGGGGGAATAGCGGTGGGTAGGGGGGGATTCTTCAAGACGAAGATATTGAGATAAGAAAACTCTCGTTATTTATAGTGAGTTAGGAATCATCTGATTGGAGAATCAATCATGAGCTGATGTGGGACCAGCTGAGAACAATCAAAAGCACGTGATCCTCTTGAAATTAGTTTATAAATAAACTTCACTCATCAAAATTATATGTAACAGAACTCTAATGTACATAACTGATGAGGAAAAAAAAACTAAAGAACCATAGTAATGTCAACAAAAAGCATAAAAAGTGAAGTGTCATGCAGTGAATTGCATTTTTTCACGAAAGTCAATTTACTGTTATTCACAACGAAACATACTTTTAACCTGGTTACAGATTTTCACTGTGTTTTTCACCATTAATGTCACAGCCATTTTTTACAATGTAGTCAATTAGCACATTTACATTTAAAGTTATCAAAGACCCAAGGTTACTAATATCAAATCTTGGTCAGATCAGGGGTTTCTGGAATCAAGTGAAGCAGTGAAGACATCTACTCTAGATTGTGAGAGGAGACAGTTTACCTCATGGTGTTTAGGAATATGTATTTCATGCTGTAGGAGGTTATGAAAATGTGTGAAGAAAGCTTCACAAATCTGGGAAGAAACACACACACACTCACACATATTTACAATTGATCCAAACCATGAGGCTACTCTCTCTTCTCTTAATCCTCTTTGCTTTGTGATCTTTTTATCTGGAGTCTTACGGATGGCAGAGCAGAGCGAGGAAAGAAGACCTCTCTGCCGCAGTCTCAGGGAGACTCTGAATCTTTGGGATTGCTGTGTAACAGTTCGGAAAAAACTTTTTACACCATATTGTGCAACAAACAATGTGCCTATAGAGAAATCTCTCTCTCTCTCTCTCTCTCTCTCTCTCTCACACACACATACACACACAAACACAATATATTGGTATTGGTGGTTTACGGGGACTCTCAATAGGCATAATGTATTTTATACAGTAAAAACTGCTTATTACATAACACCCCTGAACCCAATTAGCCTGTAACCATGTCAAAAGACCTGGTAAGTATGTTTTTATGAAATTTGAATTATGAGGACACAAGGTATGTCCTCGTAAACCACCCTATTAGAGTACAACTAGTTCATACCCATGTCATTAT
>CAIGQV010000818.1:20528072-20539313 GCA_903798115.1 Danio jaintianensis | reverse complement strand
TGTATGTTAGGCATGTATGTATGTATGTATAAGAATAAACACTAAATAACTGTTCTAAATTTATTTTTATTGATATAACAAAATTAGTAAATCAGTATTTGCAGCCAACGTTGTTTAAAATATGAAAATATGTGGTTAACTTATTTTAATCTTTATTCATAATGAATTGATGTGCATTGCATGGCTGCATGCTACCACGTGTGTTCTATTGAAAAGTGCACTGTGAGCACAGTAACAGCTGACATCTCAAGAAAGTTTATTTTCCTTTAATGAGAGGCATTTCATTTCAAGGGAAATGTTTAAAATGCTGTGGTACTTTATTTGTTATTTAAAAAGGACATTGCTTAATGATTTTTTTTGTCAGACACAGTATTGTACTGACAGTAGTTGGCAGGTCGATATGCAGTATACACTCACATACACCCATTATAATATTTATGATGTTACATGCAAAGCCTCATCATATTTTCAGTACTCTGGTATAAGTGATGTTCTTTGATCGGTTATCTGTCCAGTAATTGGTTAAAGCCAGTGTGGCTGCAGCTTACAGAAAGAAACAATGTTTTTATCTGGAGTGGTGAGCGTGAGAGCTGCAGGACTTTGGGTGCATAATCACTCTTGCACACCTCCTCTCCGCCAGTAGTGAAACCACTTGCGTTTTACCGCTTTCCACATTTCTTCCACCGTAAATTAAAAAGACCCTTGTGACTGCCACATCCCATCTGAAACAGTCTTTAAGAGAACGTGTTTTTCTCAAACATATGAACCACATCGGTCAGAAGCATCAACAGATTTCACATGTCTTTCAAAATTAAAGTCTTCATCATATAACATTTTGTGGTACACTCAAAACGCTTCTGCAACCCACCAGTTGAAAAACACCATTCTTAAAAGGACGGTTGATTCAAAAATGAAATTTCTGTCATCATTTACTCTCATGGTTTCCAAAGCTATGACTGAATTTCCTTCTTTTGCCTTCACAAAGTTTTCACCATACAGTTCATTCATTTTCATATTCTTCCGTGTTCTGCATACAGGTTTGGACCAACATTAGAGTGAATAAATATATAACATTTTGAAATGAGTAATATGTTCTGCTAAACCTGGAATATTATTTTAAAATGTGTTTTTGTTATATAATCTTCTGTTGTACCTTTTCTACGGACAGATAGCATTTGAGAGTTGAACACAGTACTAAAGTCCAGGAAAAAATGAAATAGATTTCATACACTGTAAAAAATAAAAAAATTGAATTTATGGTTGTGAATTGCATTATGTGACCTTGATCTCTGCTCTGTCGACTTTTGATGTTGAAAATTCAACTCTACAGTTTAACAAAGTGACTTTTATTGACATTTTTGTACTTTGAAATAATATAATGTATAAGAAATAATACAGAGAGAAATGAATCTATAAAATAACAGAAAATGTACTTAGAGTTTATTTTTGGACCGTAATATACAACACCAACCTAGACAACAGATCACTTTAAACTATTAAAAATGTTAATAAAAGTCACTTTTTTCAAGCTATTTAAGGTTAAACGTTGTTGGAAGAAAGGTCAATGTCTCATAATGCAATTCAAAAGTATAAATAAATGAGGAAAAATTAAAATATGAATCACAAAATATAGAAAATTTCTAATTTATGGATCATTTTTACAGTGTATGCACATTAAGGTAAGTCCTGAAGATCTTTAATTCTATTGGGAGTGTCTACTAGGCTTGTAAGTTGGTCCTTCGTGAGAAAGTTCATTTAAGTTTTGTCTTCTACTATAGAGTGAAGTCCACAGCCATCCATTTTTGTGCTGGTGTTGAAAATTCTCTGCTAAATCCTACAGTATATTCATCTCATTCTCTCGTTATTTCGCCTCAAGGTTTGACATGGTGGGCAGAGTTATTGATCAGAGATGAGTGTGTTTGTGTGAACCGAGCACAGACATTGTTTCAGTAAAAGTGGACAGAATGTGCCAGAAATTGCAGACTCCCATTCAAGCGATGATTTGAGAAAGAAGACCTTGACAATGGAAAAGCATACATTCCTCCCACATCTTACACACGTTGCAGACTCCAGCGTGTGACTTCTCATCATGTGGCAACAGTAAATCTTGTTTTTGGAATTCCATTTCTGGTGGTCCCTTCTCAGTGGCCATCAAGCCACAAATATTTCTGTAATGTGACCAAAAGGGATTAAACCTGTCAACCTGATGAATGACTCTCTGCTCGGATGTGTAATGAAATGCATCCTGGACATGATTTGGACTTGATCTCGTGTCTCACCGGGCGTTTTTCTTGGATGCACGTTAAGACTAGTTCGGGTATATTTTTCAATTCAAGCTTACTTGTATAGCGCTTTTCACAATAATTATTGTTCCAAAGCAGCTTCACACAAAGTGCACATCATTGCATTACAGTCAAAATGATAAGTTGTGGAGTTGTATAAAGGGTTGGCAGTATATAAATGTAGTTAACCTGCAGTTAAACAGTATGTCTTACTAAAATAAATAATATTTACATGTAATAGTAATACATCTTCGGTGAAGTGTTTATTGTTCTCAAAGATCTCGGATGGTTGGCATCTCTTGGCATATTTTTGTGTGAAGTGTGTTTCTGTGTGCATGGGGAATAAGTTTTATTTATGGAGAAAATTAAAAAGCACTGCAGTGTTTGAGTGTTCTGTGTTTGTCTGAGATAATTAGGGGCTGTGCATATATCGCGTCTAAAAGCGCTTGGAAAGAATGAGCACGTCGTTTCCTTCACCATTTTCAATGTGCTTTGCGCTCGCACTTCTTTGTCATTTTTGTCATTGCTAGGCGACCATCAAGCGTTTTCACAGAGTATGACAAGCTGACACAACATGCATCAGCTCTGATACAAATTTTGCAGTGTTTGGGTGTTCTGTATTTGTCTGAAGTAGTCTACCGATATGTGTATATTCCACACAAGGTATGAAGCTGACCGGAAAGTTCTTGTCACGTGACTCGCGGCATTCATTGGAATTAATAAACTTGTGTGTGAAAAAGACCCCTTCCCCTTCTCAAAGAAACTTTCCAAAGACGTCTTACTCATTTTGCTAGCATCTGGGTTCAATTTTGGCGCGGTCATTATTCATGGTCATTTTTCAAAATTAAACATTGTTCAGACACAGATAATAAATAAAATGGAAATAATTAATGATTTCTTGTGTGGCCCGATACCAGTTGATCCACGGACCACTGGTGTAACAGATCACAAATCTCATGGTTTGGTTCACATAACGGCTTTTGAGTCACAGATCAAACCATTTTTTGGATCAGCATTATTTCAAAACATTACTGCAAGAAACTTTTGGCTTTAGCAAACATAACTTAGAACCTGTAATTTTAATAAAAATAAAATCAATAAATAAAACCAGCTGAATAAAAATAAATTATATTTTAATACTGTGATTTGTACAACAAATCATATTTATTTTTTGTCTTATTTTCAATTAATAATTCAGCAACTCACTCATAAAAACTTCATGTTTCATTACTAGATGGATCATTTTTGAAGAATTATTCAGTGGCATATTTTTGATGGTCGCTACCTATTGGTTAAACTGTGTAATTGCTACAACTTTCATTTTTGAGCGTCAAGTTAAAGGCATATGGCAGCAATTTTAATCTTTATCATAAACATCAGTGTTTATATCTGAACTATAAACTGTTATCCAAGTACTTCTGTGTTATTTGATTGTTTGTAACTTTGTAACTAACTGACAAGTGTAAAAATTTAAATCTCTTTCTTGATAAAATTCAGATTTGAATGCAGCACTTCGAAGGATTAAAAAACATATGCAAATCATCATCCTTTATAATTTAGGTTGCATGAGTGTTTGAATTGAAATCCTGATCTTTTAATGATTAATTGTGCAGCTATATACTGAATGCATTAATGCAGGCTAAACATGACAGAAAAACACCTTTCCTAACCTATGTATTTAGGTTCCACCACAACTTGTTCTATCATCATTATATTTTACATGGAAACCAAAATGTTTTCACTGTGATTTGAATGATGTGGGAGGTGATTTCTCTGTGATTGTTACAAATGCAGGAATAATCTACAAGTAAATAAAAAAAGTTATTAATCCACGGGTCACGTGCGTTTTGAACGATGGGCTGTGATCCGTATGGATCACGGATCAAACATGATGTGTTACTCTACTAATACCTTGTATTCCTTACATTGTGGGGACCAAATGTCCCCACAAGTATAGCAATACAAGTACATTTTTGACACTTTTTTTGTTGTTCCCATGAAGAAAACGATTCATAAATCACACAGAATTAAATTTTGCAAATGTAAAAATGCAGATAGTTTGCTGTGAGGTTTGAATTTAGGGATAGGGTTGGGGTAGGGGATGTAACAGTTTGTACAGTATAAAAATCATTGTCAAAATCATTGTCAATCATCATCAAGTCCCTGTAAAGATAGCTGTACAAGTGTATGTGTGTTTGTGTGTGTGTCAGTGCATGTGTGCGTGCGTGCACTTTTAACATGACTCCGTATTGGCCAATTATTTGTTTCTTTGTGCTGTTTTGTGGAAGAATGGTTAGATCACCATTCTCACAGAGGCTTTATAGAGAATTTAGTGAGTTAATGAGACCCTGGAAGATTACATGTTCAGCGGTATTGAAGTGTTGACCATTTGTGGACTAACACGTGGTATTTTTCGAAACTCCTGGTGAATAACATTGAAAAGGACAAAATAGGACCATTTAAAGTTTCCAATCTCATGCATAGGGAAGGGCTAGATGTCAGACTAACAGCAAAAGGGGACAAAACTTTTGTAGAAGGGGATAAAATTAGCTTTTTTTCTATGATATTTTGGAAACTGCTGTATGACTTTCTTAGAAGACAAGAATGAGCTGTAACAAAATGTAAATGTATTTTTCAAAATCCTTTTGTGTTCTGCCACTTCTGGGCCAAACAGTGCTTAATATACAAAGTTTGACAAGACAATTAGTATACATTGATGGATGGCTACAACATGCAACGCGACAAGATTCCAGCAACAGGCAATTTGGCTATCTGCACCAAAAGCAACTTAAATACCAGCCATTGCACTCCCAACGAAATAGTAAAAGCTTTTAATCTTATTAATACATATGAAACTTCTTTAACATTATTAATAGGCTACTGAGTGACTGATGTTGTTGGTTTGCAATGAAAATTACTTTCAATTTAAATTTTTCAAAATTTTCAATAATATGGTAATAAATGTCACGTAAAATGGTATTTAAACTCACATTGGGACCATTTAACACTGAATAAAGCACATAATCAGTACCTGAGGTGATCTTTGTCATAGTAGTATATGCTGTTGTTCTGCTGCGACGTTGGGGAAATAGAAAGCATTTCTAAAATAGAAATTTTGCATGTCGCCGCAGATCATGTTGATATCAGCCTGATCTCTTAAAGTATTTTACGTTTTGCCAGTTTAGTGGCGAGTTCAGTCGTTTGAAAATGTAAGATTTTAAAAAGGAAGCGTCATTGGGTGATGAGCAAATCGTACTAAATTGTAAGAATTAGATCATGCGAATTCATACGAATTAGCCACTAAATATAAAAGTTACGAATTGCCGTGAGATTGCGTTGGTTGATGCATAAGTTGAAGCATAGGCAGAAATGGGAGAATGACGAGCAGATGAATATGACTTGTGAACTAGTTGAGGCAGAAGGAGGGTGAATTTTCTTTGCTTCTAAGCTGACCAATCACAGATCCTGAATTCTGCCTTGGTGTGATGTGTAGTTACAGTTTTTGGGGAGGTGTGCATCAGGTTACTGAATAGAGGGTACACAACTATGCATATACCATGCCTACTGCATACACTCAATACAGAGGTACCAGTTGGGCTTAAATCATGTTCTAAGGCCACTGCCATATGCGTAAATGTCAATTTTGTTAATTGGAAAAGGGAAAAAACATTGGATATAAGAGACCTTGTTGTGTTTCAGCAATCCTGTATTTTAAATGGTAAATCCAGTCATACAACACTGTGATTATTTTTATACCAGCTAGAGGACTCTTATTTTTAAAACATAGCTATCGCTCATAATAAGCAGCTTTCACAAATCACCTTTTTTTTTAGAAAGAGGAAACTCTTTCATCAACAGTTGCTGCTCTTTCAGTTGCTGTAAAGTTTCTGCTCAGGCTGCCAAATTTGATGTGTTCATATCCCTTTTTTGATGTCACACTTCATTCCCTTTAGCAACAATCCCACAGCAACCCAGTGATCACAGCTCCGCTTGCAGGTTAGCTCAAATACATTTTTTGGATTAATACACATTACTTTTTCCCCCCCAAAGGGCTTATTTTTTTAGACAGTTGCTTGTTTTCCATAGAGTCAAATTTGAGGCCTCACTTTTTCTGTGATGCTAGAAAACAAGCACATGCTGCCTGTCACCTAAACTGGGTCTGTCATTCTGATGTGTCTCAAACAACCTTAACCCCCAACTGAGCCTCAGCACTATGTGGATTCAGACTGCCGATCACAGAGACTTTCATTCTCCAGCTCTCCGATCCCTCTGTCTGTCACAGCAGAGATGGATGACATCAATGACAAATCACTGATCTGTGCCAACCCCGAGGAACAGTCTTGATCTGTGTGTGTGTGTTTGTGTACAGTACCTTGTATGTCTTACAAATGTCCCCACAAGTATAGCAATACCAGTAATTTTTCCCCATTTTTGTTCCCCATGAGGAAAATTGCTCATAAATTACACAGAATTAAATATTCTGATAATGTAAAAATGCATGTGAGGGTTGGGTTTAGGGGTACAGTTAGAGTTGCCAAAGGGGATTAAAATATAAAGTTTGTACAGTGTAAAAAACATTGCATTTATGGGAAGTCCTCATAAAGATAGGTGTAAAAGTATGTGTGTGTTAATTGCAGAGTCGTGTCTAGTCTTTTCTATGGCCAAGGTCTGGAGTCGTGTGTGTGTGAGTATGTACACTAGTGTGAGCGACACCCCACTATCCTCCGCCTGTCACAGATCTAGAATTCAAGGATGTTCTGTCCTCTCCCTGAGTTAAATGCTTTTCATTGCCCACAGTGAGAATAGATCAGTAGTGTGGAGAAGTGGAAGAGAGATCTATCTACACACTCCAGATATGATGATTCTAATGTGAGAGACACACATATTAAAATGTAAAAGGCATCTATATATATATTTATTTATTTTGTACAAGACCAAATAAATACTTTTTTATTTTATTTTCAATGATGATTTCAACTAAAATGTTCAACTATTTCATAGTTGTTTATGTATACTGTATATATCTTTATTTATTAAAAAAAAAAAAAACATTTTAATAAATTTTTTATTATTATAGTTTTTAATTTAAGCTTATTTGATCTTTTATATTGTGAATATTTTAACTGTAAGATTATTTTAATTCATGGCTTCCTTGCTTCTTGTTCTTGGTTTCTTTTATACTAATTGGTGCTTATTTATCTTAAATAAGCAGTTTTTTTTATTAATCCATATTTGTAATTATTTGTATTTTTTTTAACCTTTCCATTTCTTTACCTTGAGCATTCCCTTTTGGAGTCCTGGGGCTGCCGGGCATTCAGTCTAAATCCTTCTCATTATGTTTTACAATTCAATTTGAACATAAATTCATTGTACCTTTAATCTTTACAATGATTATTATTATTAATGCAAGTACATAATAAAGACACAATGTAAAATGGGACAGTATAATTCTACAGTATATAAATTGCTGTTTAGCATTTAGCATAGTTAATTTATTCAAAATTATAGATCTTGATCCATAAAATTTGAGAATGCTTTTTTATTTTCTGTGTGTGTGTGTGTGACATATATTTAGCTCTAGAAATCACACTGCTATGCCCCACCACCCACTACTTCAAAGTCATTGAGGTGTCATTTAAAGCATCACACTTCAATGCCAAGAATCACTCGAGTCATTCAGAAATGGCTCAAACTAAATCAATCTGCTCTCTAATGCAAATACTAATTCAGGAATCAGCTTATTCAACATACTCAAGGAATCTCCACACATGTACAAAGAGACTTTGATTTCAGTTCACTTTGATTGGTCGTTAATGAATTCTCAATCAGTCAGTAAAGTGTTCTTGGAATGATTCAGTAATCATTTAATGGATCAAAATATTCCTTCGCACACATACACATACTTATGTGTATGTTTAAATATTTATGAAATAACTGATTGGGTTAATGCAGTTTTTAGAAAGAGTGTGTTTGTGTTTTTGTAGTTTTATTTTCAACCTATTGTAAGCTTTCACTGGAAATCATTTGGCGTAGTTATATGGAACTTTAATGTGGTCAAGACGTTCCTGGAACACATTTAGCTATGTGTTTATCTGAAAATAATTGCATACTTTAAAATGTTCAACAGCCAACCAGAATTAAGCATTGAACAGCTCTATAGAATAAAGTTAGGAATAATTGTCGGTGGGCCATTGAATTATAAGATAATTATGCAATGTGCCTTATTTTCCAATAATTCAATAAACTGAAGTCAATTATTCTGCTTATATAATGGTTACCACACCTAAATGCATGCACACCAACACTAAGCAATTTTGTTTTAAAGACATCTAATAGACATTCAAATATAGACATCTTGGCTAAAACTAGGCTAAATTCGAGCTGTCAGTGAAAATGTACTGTCAAAGACATCTAACAACTGTCCAAAAATGCATTTCCTTGAAAATAATGGCACGTCTTTGAATGTTCCACTGCTCACTGATTCAAATGATCTGTTCAGAGTGCATTTCCAGTGAAGGATTCACTGATTCAAATGATCCATTCAGAGTGAGACTTCAGTAAACGATTCACTGATTCAAAAGATCCGTTCAGAGTGAGACTCCAGTAAACAATTGACTGATTCAAACAATTGGATCAGAGTGGAATTTCAGTAAAGGATTCACTGATTCAAATTATGCATTCAGAGTGAGACTTCAGTAATTCACTGATTTAAATGATCCATTCACAATAACACTTTAGTAAATGCTTCACTTATTTAAATTATATGTTCAGGGTGAGACTCCAGTAAACGATTCACTGATTCAAATGATCAATTCAGAGTGAGACTTCAGTAAATGATTCACTGATTAAAGTGATCCATTCAGAGTGAGTAAACAATTTACTGATTCAAGTGATCCATTCAGAGTGAGACTTCAGTAAATGATTCAGAGATTCAAATGATCTGTTCAGAGTTAGACTTCAGTAAATGATTCACAGATTCAAATGATCTGTTCAGCGTGAGACTCCAGTAAACAATTGACTGATTAAAACAATTTGTTAAAAGTGAAATTTTAGTAAATGATCCACTGATTCAGATGATTAATTCAGAGTGAGACTTCAATAAACAATTCACTGATTCAAATGATCCATTCAGAATAAGACTTTAGTAAATGCTTCACTAATTTAAATTATATGTTCAGAGTAGGGCTGCACGGTGGCGCAGTGGGTAGCACGTTCGCCTCACAGCAAGAAGGTCGCTGGTTCGAGCCTCGGCTGGGTCAGTTGGCGTTTCTGTGTGGAGTTTGCATGTTCTCCCCGTGTTTGCGTGGGTTTCCTCCGGGTGCTCCAGTTTCCCCCACAAGTCCAAAGACATGCAGTATAGGTGAATTGGATAAGCTAAATTGTCCGTAGTGTATGAGTCTGAATGGGTGTGTATGGATGTTTCCCAGTGATGGGTTGCAGTTGGAAGGGCATCCGCTGCGTAAAACATATGCTGGATAAGTTGGCGGTTCATTCCGCTGTGGCGACCCGAGATTAATAAAGGGACTAAGCCGAAAAGAAAATGAATGAATGAATGTTCAGAGTAGGGCGACATGGTGGCTCAGTGGTTAGCACTGTCGCCTCACAGCAAGAAGGTTGCTGGTTCGAGTCCTGGCTGCACCAGTTGGGCATTTCTGTTTAGAGTTTGCATGTTCTCCCCGTGTTGGCGTGGGTTTCCTCCAGGTGCTCCGGTTTCCCCCACAGTCCAAAGACATGTGCTATAGGTGAATTGAGTAAACAAAACTCCAGTAAACGATTCACTGATCTGAATGGGGTTTAGCATGTGAATGTGGTTTAACATGTTTTCACTAGAATTATCATGAATTATTAGTGTTGTTATTAAAGTGTGACATCAACCTTTTAGCAAAATAAACATTCATCAGTAAGTACTTTTACTTGTATTACTTAAGTAAGTTAAAAATCAAATACTTTTGTACTTTGACTCAAGTTGTTTTGAAAAACTGATATTGGATATTGTACTGTAATATTTTGTTAGGTTATATGCACTTTTACTCCAGTGCTTAATTTGTGTACTTTGTCCATCACTAGAATGTTCATCAGCCTATTAGAATCAAGCAATTAATCCCCCCCCCCCCCCCCCCCCCCCAAACAAAAAATAAGTAAATAAATAAACAAACAAACAAAAGAACAATCACAGAAAATTCACTGTATTTTTAGTGTATGTGAAAAAAAATAACATGAAATACTTGAAATACATGAAATACTTATGTACAGGACAAAGCTTGGGTTTCTTGGATGTTATTACACTAGATGATTATTAATTTGTCATTTGAACATCAACAAAGTCTTTATTCTTCTATAGCTTGAGTCAGTTATTTAATGTACTGTAAGTCCAGGCAGTTTGATTAGATCCAGGCTGTATCAAGAGAAAGATTTAATAGAAATACTCCAGGTATTTGTTAATAGTCAGATTTGGTTACTTCCTCTGTAAATGTCCCCTAGGTGCTGTGGAGTGTGAGTGAAGCTTTTAGAAGATATTGTATACTCAGTTGTAAATGTATTCTCCCACTGCGGTTGGGCAGGAAGGATGGCCAGCAATGCTGTTGAAAGACTGAAACACTTGAAAGGATAAAAGAGAGGAGCTGTTCATCTGCCTTTCAGCTGCTCTTTGTGTGGTGTGGTGTGTGTCTGTGTGGTTGTTTTAAGCTCCTTCAGTAGAGTGAAGGAAAGACAAGGAGAAAGACAGAACGAGTGGCTGTGAGTCTCTCTCTGTTAGATGTAATTCATGTCTTGAAGGGTGAATTTCACCACTACACAGAACAACGAAAGAAAAATGTGCTTTGCGTAGTTGAAATTTGCTTTTTGCAATGTGACATTATTTTTGACTGTTGAGCACTATCCATCCAGCTGTCCATTCATCCATCCATCCATCCATCTAGTCATTCATCCATCCATTCATTTAGTCATCCATCCATCCATC
>CAIGQV010000818.1:20518047-20528062 GCA_903798115.1 Danio jaintianensis | reverse complement strand
AATTTATCTATGAACAAATTTAGAGACAGATATTCATGGCTCCTTTCAGGTTAATAACATATTGAATTCAGTGTTTAATTGATTGATTTGTTTTTAATCCATTAATTAAATCAATGTTATTGTATGTATTTAATACATTCACCTGATTATAAGTCATTTTATTATGTGATTTGTGTACATTATTTCCTCATTAAGACAGGTTAAAAATGTAAAATGCAGTGAAATATAGAATTAGCCGTTTGTATCATTAAAAAGTGATCATTGTTGAGGCTCAAAAATATCTTTGCATTTGCAAATGTGTGCACTTATATATGACTGAAATCAGTTTTTTTAATAAAATATGAAGACTTTTGTTTTAAAAGCTGTGCATGTGTAAACATATACACAGTACATTCTAGAAGCTGTCAATACACCAATGTTGACGTTTCAGTGTTCCTCCAAACTGTACATGCAAAGGTTTCGTATGAATACTAATGAGATCTGCACAGGCATATTTGTGAGATTTGCCCAGAGGTGGTGTGTGTGTGGTTGTGCATGTGTGTGCTATATGTGCACACAGATGTGAGATGATGAACATGACCTGAAGTGCAGATCCCCTTGTGAAGTTGCTATTAATGGAATGTGTGTGTTTGGGTCAGGAGAACCTGTCTGAGATAAAAATGTTTGTTCTGGTCTGCCTATATTCTCTCTCCCGCTCTCCCTGTGTCTTTCTGTCAAAGAATAACCTCTTTAAAATTTCCTCTTCATTTTCTCCGGGAACACGCAGAACAACAGGACGATCTTGGAAAGGTCATCTCAAGCGCTGTCTGTGAAACAGGACCCTATCTATGGAGTCCATTGTATTGAAATGATTTGCGGATAAACGCAGATGGCGGACACACTGAAACACACTATACAGATGCAGACTCTCCACGGCTGCTGGAGTGGAGCCACTAGAGAAGCTGGAGGATTTAGGACAAATTAGCTTGAGAGTGCAATTCCACAAAAGCTCCAGTGAGAGAGGAAAGTTCTGCATGATTTTTACGGACAACGCACAGAGTAAAGAATACAGACGCAGCAATTTTCAC
Source organism: Danio jaintianensis (assembly GCA_903798115.1). Classification (NCBI taxonomy): domain Eukaryota; kingdom Metazoa; phylum Chordata; class Actinopteri; order Cypriniformes; family Danionidae; genus Danio; species Danio jaintianensis. The sequence continues at coordinate 20,526,995 of CAIGQV010000818.1, read as the reverse complement.
AACAGCCAATACTAGTCTTCCAAGAGCAGCATGTATTATAAATAATGTGGTTTGGTAATCGATGTGTTTGGAAAATATCTTCTGGAAATTTGCTCTCTTCTGCCTTCTGTTGTCTGTTCTCTGTGCCTACAACAAACTTTAGTAAGCCACATTGCGTCATTAATTTCAATGCTTCTTTAAAAACAGCTGTCATTCTCATTATTAGTCATCAGGTTAAAGCAATGTCTATTTCAAATTAGGGCTGGGGATTAATCGATGGTGTTTTTTTTTTTGTTTTTTGTTGTGCATTTTGTCAGTAAAGCTGATTAATCGCCCAGCCCTATTCCAAATGCAATACATATAAAGTTGCCAGCACAAACAAATTACTTGTTACATTTCTTTATCTATAGGGGAAGGGCTGTGCAATATTGGAGATAAATGCAATGTACGTTAGCATGCTAAATTCTCACTCGCTATCCTTTGCCTTAGTCCCTGATTGTCCTTGGTCACCACAGTGGAATGAACCATCAATTACTTTGGCATATGTTTTATGCGGCAGATGCCCTTTCAGTGGCAACCCAGTTCTGGGAAACACTCATACACTCTCTCATTCACACACACATTCATTCACTATGGCCAATTTTGTTTTACCCAATTCACCTATACTGCATATCTTTAGTTTATCTTTTGAAACCAGAGCACCCAGAGGAAACCCAAGCGAACATAGGGATAATATGCAAACTCCACACAGAAATGCCCAGTTGGGACTCGAACAAGCGACCTTCTTGCTGTGAGGCGACATTGCTAACCACTGAGCTGATAATGAACCACTATAAACCATTATAACTTCTGAAAGTGAACAGCCATGTTTTAGTGTTTTAGTCATAAAACAAATCAGTAAATAAAGTAAATTGAATAAAATAAATAAATATACCACCACTTTTCTCCGCTGGTGTAGTTTTATCAACCTGAAAACATCAAGAACAATCAGGTTAACAAAAACACTTGACACAGTCGAGTTTACTGTCTTCTTAACATGGCTTGATTGCTTGGTCATATTTCAACATCCAAGCTAAAATCTTTACAGATTTTTAAACAAGAAAACCTGAGTGTCCACTCTGCTTGGTTCCAGAGCTGTGTGTTGACTTGCATCTACATCTGGCCGATGTGCTGAAATGTCTTTCAGAGGGTGTGCTAGTGGCAGGCACAGAGATACATCAGTGTTAAATAGTTCATTTATCATAAACCATTGTGATATGTATATCACAAAATACACTTTTTCAAAAATTTCAATATATTGCCCAGCTTAATTTAGTGATGCATATCGTTGCTGTCTGTTCAGAATTAGTATAAAAATAAGAAAACACTAAATATTTCTTAGCTAAATTTTAAACATTCAGTTTAATTTAAAATGACCATAAAAATATAACACCAGTACTAGGCTATTGGTAACAAAAAAAATAGAGACTCTTTTCAGACTGTCATGTAAACATGAAATATTAATCAAACTATTCTATCACTATTCTGCTTTTACCTGTCAACCTGTACTTGATGGATGTATTTGACTGTTGTGCTTGTGTCTTGGGTGTTTTTCAGCATCTCATGCATTTATGTTAAAAACAGTGTTCAAATGAAAAGAAGTTCAGCTTGTGTCTCAAAACCTCTTTCTCATTCTGCTGCCCATTTCTAATATTTTCAGCGCAATGATGAATTTTGGGTGAATAATGTGTGACTGCAGCTCACTATTGTTATCATTATTTTCACAAAATTCAGTTTTGTTATGTTTACCCAGACTATAATGTGTCATTTTCACAGCTATGCACTTTGAAACCCTTTTTCAAAAGTTAGGATTTTCTTGCTCCTCTAAACACCAGGCATGTGAATGAATGACCAAAACATGTTAAAAGTTTCCGGTTTTTAGTTACGACCGTGTCATGTAAAATCTCTTGGTGACGTTTAGCATTTGTAAATGAAATTGAGGGATTTGTCAGATGGTTTCACACACCCAAACCTCAGAAAACACAGTTTGGATCAAGAGCAGTTGACGCCGCAGGCCTGAGAGCTTTCGGTGTGTGTTTCTTTCTTCATATCTATCTATCTATCTTTCTTTCTTTCAAAAGAATAATCTGTGTTGTATTTCTTTTTGCAACGGGTTCGATTCGACTCCGTTTTTATCCTGCAGGCTCCCAAACAAAACAGATGAATCACTCTTGCATCCATCCATTTTTTCCGCCTGCCCACAATTCCACTCAGTGATTAAACGATTCGCTTAAAGGAGCAGGACAGACTCCGCTATTAATGATTTTCTGTGCTTCCACAAGGAGATGAATGACTCGCGTCCTTCCCGGTCACGTTGAGCTCAGCGGTCTGGGGAATAGGAGGAATTGTTTGCTCTTTTCCTCTCTGTCCCCCATGCTTCATCTTTCCACTAAACAGAGTCAACACTCCTATTCGTTTTCATGATAAGAGATGTGCTAATCATTGACGTTCGATGTGGGATTGCCGATATGAAGCTGTATCGCTTCTCCATCATTCCACTGACATTGCGAAGCAGGTCGATGATGGCAGATGAAGAGGCCGATTGCTTTGCTGACCTTCAGGACATACAATTTTATTGTAATAGAAAGAAAAATAGTAGTGGTCAATAACGCAGGGCATTTATGTGTAGATGCTGCATGGTTGAGCTGTAATTGATATCCATGTCACGGAAACTGACTGAAACAAATCATCAAAGTGCCTCACAAGCCAATCTGATCATGAAGTATGATTCTTTATAATTCTACAATCAGATGGGAGACTTCAATGTTATTTACAGGGATGCAGTTTGTTTGCCATCTGCTCTGTAGTGTTGGTCACGCCACGATACATGCGTACACAATGCTATTAATATTTAAGGAGTGCTTGTATGTGATATCGACTCCTCCGTCATGATCCAGTGCAACATATGCATTTGCTTGATAGCGGCAGCATTTGTGCTTCATACTGTGAGATTAATTAAAGTTGTGCCATGATCACGTTGAATTTAATGAGAATTGTTTGCTTTTGACAGAAGGAACGGCAAGGATTTCCTCTGAATATTCATCTTACTCATGCTGTTTTCTCTCCGTCTGTCCGCTTCTCTGGTGGTTTGTCAGTATGTGGGAAAGGTTTTCAAAAACAGATTCGGAAATCTTTTTTTTATTGGTATTATCACTGACTTTTAACTCTGTGAGGAGTCAGCAGTTTGTACCGTCATTTGTCTTCTGCTTTACTGAATTAGGCTTTTTTTTCAGTGAAGCTGGTGGTCCAACAGTTAAAAAAATATATAAATAAATAAAAAATAATAAATATATATATATAGACTAAACTGTAAAACAGTGTTTTTTATTGTAGTTTTTTTCTTTTCTTTTAGACAAGGCAGTTTTCAAGTCAATGGTATTCTTATAATCTTTTGATACATACTGTATGAGGCCTGTATGTATGATGCATTGTAAAGGCATTCAAAATGTGTTATAATGCATGCATTATTCCTCATAAACCATATTACAATGTGTCTTATCATTTCATGAATAATAATATAACAGTAATAATACTGCAATTATAACAAAAAATAAAGCAACTGTATCCTCTTAAGTTATAATGAATTATATATCCTGTAGTTATGCATGCAGTTATGCATTCATTAATGCAGTATAATGCATTAAGAACACTTGTTTACTCTTTAAACTGTTGTTATAATTATTTATCATATGATAATACATTTTATAAGGTATTTTATTAGGCATTATGCATGCATTTTAATGCATTAAAATACCCATATATAAAGCATTATATATGCAGGCTTCACAAAAAGAAAATTCTTTTGAATAAAATTTTTCTTCACAAAATGCATAATTTCGTTGCAGTTTTACTATCAACTTTGATAGCCCTGAAGACATAATTTTCCAGAGACCCCCTCAGAAACCTTTCGTGGCCCCATGAGGGGTTTAAACTCTGGTTTAAAGGTTGCAGATTCTGTAATCCACAGGCTCCAACAATCAGTGACATCTCTCAGAGAGATTTCTGATTGTGCTTTGTTGGACACACACACACTCACACATACATACATACTGTACATGCAAATGTGTCTCTGTAGATGTTCCCTGTTGTGCTCAAACCCCCTTTGGCTCCTTAGTTATCAGCAAAGACAGCTTGCTGTTGGCTTTCATTAGTTGTTGTTGGAGTGTCAGTGTGAAGCTGCTCATGGACTGAGTAGGCGTTGGAGCTGTCTCCATTCTGAAGTGTTTGACAGCAGCTCAAACAGAAAGAATGAAAAAGGCACACAAAAAGGTGACCGTGCACCAAAACTGAAGCACAGATCTTTCTGTGATTTTTATGATGTGCGGTTGACTTATTTCTGCTGTGCGAGCGTGTCAGATTGATTGGCCTGATCTCTGCATGAAGAGCTCTAGAAGTGGCAGAAAGTTCCAGAAGGTCAGCGAAGGTGGACGGATGGCGTAAGAGGTTGAGGTGGTTGAAGTGACTCATGGGAGTTTCATCTCAATTACGCTTTCCCATGGGTTGTCAAGGGTCAACTTTTCTTCAGTTTATTTTAGTCAACTTTTATCAACACCTACAGGCATAACAGACAACAAGAGACATCTGAAGCCATTTTTTTCAGATCATTGAAAATTGAAGGTTGTTGATTGACCACACTAGGAAAAGTATTTCTTTTTTAAACTAAGACAGACTTCAAATTTGGCAAGTAATTGGCTTGTTCGACACCTCTGGACTTTTCATCCCTTTCCTTTCATCTGCCGCTTGTACTGAAGAATTTGAGCAAACACTTCAGCAAATTTGAACCTATAGATCCAGTTAATGTTACTGTAGGTGGACTAAACACGCTTGAATAAATCAAAAACCTCTGCCTTTCTGTGGTATTAAGTGCTCACTCGGGGTTGTGAAAGGTGGGTGAGTTTATTTCTGAGCGTAATAACAGGTCAGCACTGACTAGAGTGACACTGGCCTCCAATTAAAAAGTAAAATTTCAATAATTGTCATGTCATATCAAGCAACACCCCGAGGTCATGAAGGAAAACAAGCTGTAAAATTAAGTCTGTTTTGACTTGTGTCTCTGCGATAGCACAATTCAAGACATTTAAATAGACATAATGTTTCCAAGTAATTGCACACTGCTATGTTCAGTAGCAAGACCTTTGAAGGTTGAGCGCAAAGATATCCATTACTGAATCGAATATTGATTCATTTACTATGCGCTTAATGGAACTCACGGGTAAACGAGCATGTCGTAATTAATTTACGGTCCATTTGAGACTGTGAACTGAACCGTAGTGCTAATGTGAGTACAAGACGTGTTCCTAGAAAAGCATGGTCACCATTTTATTATTTCTCATTTATTGCTTCGGAAGGACCTTTATGTGGGTTTGTAGTTTGTGTTGGCGCAAATACGTTAATAGACATTAGGAGCCAATCAAAGCTTTTTCTGAAGGTCATCTGCAATGACTGTTTGAATCCATGAACATGCTATAGGTAATGCTCTGTTTGACCTTTTTATTTGAAGTTTCTTTTCATTAGGTTTACATTCTCAGATGCCATTCCTGACAATATTAATTAAATGTAGATGGAGTGTCCCAGCATCATCTCTTTGCAGAATTTGAGCCAGGAAATTATTGATTTTATTTATCTGAATAATTACTTGTAAGTCCCCTCTGGTAAAAAAAGAAGAAAATCAAGTTTTTTAAATGTTCACTTTTGTCTTAACATCAAGCATGTGCAAATGCATCAGTCAGCACCATTGATGAACATTTTCTCCTTAAAGATGCTGTATGTACGTTTTTGACTCATCTAAAGCATAAAAATACCATAATATGTTTGCAGATATTTAAGAAACATGCTAAGTGAACATATTTGTTTATCTGAAAAACAACGCTAAAGTCAGTTATTCTGCTTTGAAAATGCTAGTTACGTGCCGGAACGTCTGTCTTTGTTTTGGTTCTTTTAACCAGCCCACTGCCAGTTTACCCAATTATATTTCAGCACCCTAGGTTGTTGGAAAACTGCAAATTTCATTCATTCAGTCAGGAATGCGACCTCCGGTGGAAAGTAGCAGACTCTGAAATGAGACGCAGATTCAGAGTTTCACATGAGGTGGTTATTAATTAGCAAATAATATGACTACTACGAACGTAAGCATTAGATGAGCAGGTTACGTTGTAACCCTGTGTCCTAACAACACGCTATGTGACAAGATTTGCAGTGATAAGCAATTTGGCTGTTTGCACCAGACAACGCCACAGAAATTAATACAGCCATTCAAAAGCATATAATAGTGCACTTACTGCATTCCAACAAAATGGTAAGGTTTATAATCTAACTAATACATATTAAACCTCTTTAACATTATTAAATGTAGATGCTGAATCACTGATATGTGTTGGTTTGCACTGAGTCACAGTTCTAAAGTTTAATTTCAAACGGTTTATTTTATGTTCAAGATCTGAGGTGAACTGTCTGCTGCTGCTTTCAGTAGTATGGCAATAAATGTCACGTAAAATGGCATTCAAACTCACATTATTAGCATTTAACACTGAATAAAGCACATGAGGTGTACCTGAGGTAAGTTTATCCTTTTGTTCAGCTGCAAAAATATAAGCTGTTTCTAAAATATACATTTTAGGTGATGGTTAAGACAAAAATAAATCCTTTTAATATGGAAAATATTCCTTCTATCGCATGCCGTTGCTTTTAGATAGAACTCGACTTAAATCAGCCTTTAGGCTCGATAGTTAGGGACACTTCTGTTGATGTCGTCAATCTGGCAACCTGCGCTTGCGTGTGTTTTCAACCAGGCGTGCAATGCCTAGTTCAACCACTGGGTGTCAAACTTACATACTGCAGCTTTAACAATGCAGTGTACAAAAGATGTGTATTATGTAAGTTACGATGAATATATGCCTTTCGCACTGACTTTTTGATATTTTTGTGAGGTAGTTTTCTGAGATGGCAAATTGAAAGGTGACTTCTGTAATATAATAATAGTAATACATGTTCTGTCCAAGAAGTCCCTTCTCTGAAACACATTGCTGTTTACAAATAAAATGCAGATAGAAATGTTTTGGCTGATGAAACTTCAAGAGAATCAACACATGGCATGACGTTCTCCTCATTCTTCATCATCAGTTTCTGGTTTACACAAATATGGCCAAATTAATAAAGTTTTGCCACTTTTACTACATGAATTAACTGAGTGAAAACTAGAGCTTGCGTAATCAAGCAGAGGTGAGAACTCATTTGAATATTCATGGTTCTTGATACACTAAATAAGGTAAGGGTGTAGAGTTCTATTCAAGTCAGTTTAAAACACGAATAAATGCTTTTCATTGATTATCAAAGATGAATTTTAAGGGATAAAACAAGTGACTGCATGGAGCCATTAAAAATCAAGCCCCTTTTAAATATATAAAGTGTTCAGAGAAAATGACCAGTTAAAATTTAAATTAAAACGTAATGCAATTAGGCTGCAATCTCAGTACCGAGCAGGCGTCCAATCCGGGGTTCTCCGGTCTCCTCATTGTGCATGCTGTGTGTCTTGAGTCTGGTCCTCACAGCGCCTGCAATGTGGAGGCTAGGGGACTCAGAGACAGCAGATAAACAACACACACAACCACTGCCAGTCTAACAGCAGCCGCCGCTGAGGTCACCGGTATCCATTATGTTTTATTTTGCTCTTAATGTAGCTTGTGGAAAACACCCGGTAATTAGATTCAGGTGAACTCTTGCCCTGATTAATTTAGGACTTTACATTTCAAACCGTTTTTTTTTTTTTTCAACATAGCCTCACTTTTTTCATCTCTTATAAGATTGCTTTGTGTCATTAAGCAAAAGAGTCCACCTCGGCAGCTTCAGATGGAAATTGGTTTGCAGCTAATTATCAGCAGAAAAGAAAGTGCTGTCTGTTTTTCAGTCAAAGGGATGTTTTCAGCCACCTTTTTTTCGTTAAAATGGATGAATGGGAGATATTTTGCGTAATAAAGTCTTTTCAAGTGTTGAAACTGAGTCACGTGGTTGATTAATCAAAGCTTTCCGCTCGGTCTCAAAGCAAGAATGCATGCATTCATGATGCTTTTGAACTGTTTTCTGAAAAGTTTGATTAAAAAGATGTTTTTAAAAGCTCAAAACAACTTTTGTGCATAGATGTTTATTCCAAATTTCCGAACAGTCACTCCAGCCACTCTTATTTACACATATTAATGCAAATTGATTGCTATCATTTGTAATTGTCATCTAGTTCACCCAAAAATGAAAGTTCAGTCATCTTTTACTTGTCATCACTAAAAATACTAAAATACTAAAATAATCTTGACTGAACTTTCACTTTTGCTATTATTTGTAAGACACCAAGAAGCATGTTGCCCACACTGTGGCAAAGATCAGTGCTCGTTTCCTCTTAAACAAATCCCTTTTGGTCCAAACACTCTGTTTTAACCACCACCATATCTACTGTAAAAAAATCTGAGTCAGCCTCCTGCATTGTGGATATAATGAAAGAAATAAAGGCCTGTCTCCTCTGTGTTGGTTATTTTCAGTGGGCCTCATCCTCTTTATTGAGGGTCACATTGCTTTTAGAGGTAATAGAGCTCAAGCCTCAGCCTTGATTGGAAGCGAGATGTTCCGGCCCGAATGATTAATTGGGGCAGTTTGTTTGAAGCAGCAGTTCAAATATGTCCTTCCTTCTGTAAATCCCTTTATTTTCTCTCCTTCAAGAGGAAGTGCAGGAGGACCAAAGTCACATAGGTGTGAGAAGTGTCACTTTATTTCCTTTCAAACACTTCTGTGATTTCCTTTTCTTTTGTGTGTGTGAGACAATTTGTGTTTAAAAGGCTACTTTCATGTAGTCGTAGTCAGGGAATATCACCTTATGATTTACAAAAAACTATCTATCTATCTATCTATCTATCTATCTATCTATCTATCTATCTATCTATCTATCT
>CAIGQV010000818.1:20468311-20503927 GCA_903798115.1 Danio jaintianensis | reverse complement strand
CAATCAATCAATCAATCAATCAATCAATCAATCAATCAATCAATCAAATCGTTCATCAAACATTCAAGCAGCACTACTGTATATTGTAAATAAGTAAAAATCAATCAGCCAATCAATCAATCAACCAACCAACCAACCAACCAACCAATCAAATCGTTCATCATACCAAACTTTCAAGCAGCACTACTGTATATAGTAAATAGGTAAAAATCAATCAATCAATCAACCAATCAATCAACCAACCAATCAAATCGTTCATCATACCAAACTTTCAAGCAGCACTACTGTATATAGTAAATAAGTAAAAATTAATCAATCATCAGTCAATCAATTAATCAACCAATCAATGAATGAATGAATCAATAAAACAGATATTGTTCTTATGGATTCCTCTAATCTTATAATCCTTTGAGGTTGAATGCCACCAAATGACAAAAAAAAAAAACGATTAAAAAACAACAGTGATGTCATCTGTCTCTTTATGAAGCTGCTGCAGCATGGAGACAGCAAAACTGTTTTCAGCTATTTGAAGAATGTGCGCTTTTGATCATGTAAGATGAAACTTCAGTAGTTTTACTCTTATTGTGAAGCACAGACGATGTGAATGCGGCAGTGCATGCAAACATTTGCCTGGTGTAGAGGAAGAGCGTCAGTCAGTCGATATCTGATCACTGCTTCTGTTGGCCATCCTTCCGCAGCGCTGCATTGAGTCCCAGTGCTCTCTTATTGTTAAACGGGTTTCATTACAGCACACTAATTTACTGCAATTACATGGCTGATTTTGAATGGAGATTGATTCTGCATGTGTGTGTGTGTGTGTGTGTGTGTGTGTGTGTGTGCGTGTGTGTGTGTGTGTGTGCGTGTGTGTGTGTGTGTGTGTGTATGTGTGTGTGCATGTGTGTGTGTGTGTGTGAGAGAGAGAGAGAGAGAGAGAAATCGAGATAGAGAGAGAGAGGGATTTTAAATGGAGACAGGGGAATAATGGAGAAAAGATTGTAATTGTCACATCTGCCTGTCTTAACACACCTCAATTCCAAAGCGTGACACACCTCTCTCCTCTGACACTGCGCATGTGTGTGTGTGTGTTTACACATCAGTCTCACTGAAGGCTCCATCACTTTCCGTGTATTGATTTCACGTCTGTGACTCTTTACACTTGTTGAAGAGCTATGGTTCATTCAAAATGCATGGGGAAACCAAGCTTTAGGGGCAAAACCTGGATTATCTTTCTTCGGTTTTAATTAAAAATTAAAAAAAAGTGATTTTTTTTTTTTTTTTTTTACCCCTTTGCGTCTCAGCCGTTTTCTCTTAAAGCAGATCAAAGAGTCGCTACGCTCATTTTAAATGCAGATTCGTGTTAGTTTCTGTAAATATTGTTCTGTTGTAGCTTGCAAATAAATTTTTGTGTTTGCACAGAAAGTGTTGTTTTAAATTACTTCATTTCAAGTGTTACTTCATTTTAAGTGTAGAGTCATTGCTTGAGGTGATTTAAACTGTGCAATAATTTGTTTCAAGTGCATTTGGTCTGTTTAAACAAATGTAAAAAGATGAGCTCCAGATGTCCTAAAACAGCAAGTTACTACAATGAACAACAAAGCCAGTGATAACACATTGTAAATACAACTGGAAAACAGTTCAAAAGGTTTTACTTATTTTTCTTACTTTGATATTTCCTCAACGAATCATTGTAAAATACTTTAAAGTTCAGCTGTAATTGGTACAAGCTTAAATTGAATAGAATTTACTTTTTTAGTTCAACTCTTCCATAGTTTTCCATAATTTTCGAACAGTCAGATATTTGCAAGCTTTAAAATACTTGTAGTCACATGTTTTTGATGAACTCTGCTACTAATGGTGTGTTCAAATTTGTAGTTTGGTTATTTTGATTGGTTTGGTCCAAAAAGATAAATGCGTTCTTTACGTTCTAGATTGTTTAGCATTCACACTGTCATTTTTAACACAGTGGGCTCTATTAAACTCTATGCGGCTAATATAAAAAAGTTTTTTTGTTTTAACAGCATATGCAATATATGTGCAATTAGTGCTTACCTTGCATTGCACATTTACAAATTCTTGTTACAGTTTTTAAAAACAGGCTCTATTACTATTACAATTTACTATTACAAATTGCTCTATTAGGCTCTATTATTAAAGGGATAGTTCACCCAAAAATAAAAATTCTGTTATTTACTCACCCCTCACGTGTTCCAAATATGTTTGTCTTACTTCCTTCTGTTGAAAACAAAAGAAGATCTTTTGAAGAAGGCTCGAAACCTGTAACCATTGACTTCCATAATATTCAGGTTTTTTTATCTTTATTTTGAGTGAACTATCCATTTAATGTAAATGTGTATTTCATAAATATATTCAGAGATGGAGGGTTTCAGTAACCATCATTTATATTTAAATACAGATTGTCTGCAAGACTAACATTTGTAAATGAAATATTGATAACTAAACAATATTGTGTCAAATCGAAATCAAAACTGCATCAATATGATGTATGCAAGAATTAAATTAAATTGCCAAATTGGTCACAGTACCCAGCTCTACTGTTGAGTTGTGATCAGATTCACTCAGAAGGGTGCAATAAATAAACGGGTATCTGTATCTTTGTAACTCAGTTTCTCCTCACTGTGCTCTTTTGTTCACCCTGCTCCAGAGGAGAGTCGAGGTGTTTAAAGATGGGCTTCAGAGAGAGAGAGAGAGAAAGAGAAAGGGAGAGAAAGCGCGGGAGCTGTCAAGGATCCCGGGCATATTGAGGGCTCTGGGGTGCTTTATGCCTGAGGACGGCTGGTGCCGGTATTCACTTTTCCTGGCATTCGTACGCAAACCACCATTCTGAATAATTCATGCCAGGGACTCGGGGAGTGAAATGCTCTCTCTAGCACACAACAGCATTGTGTAAGTAAAGCTCAGTAAGTGTAAGCGGCCGATGGGGACTGTCATTACATGACCCTGACAACCGGAAGTCAACTCTGACTTTAGCTGCTCGGTTTGTGAGAGACGACAGATGTTCAAATCGCATTTGCTTGATGGAGCGAGTGTACCGGTCAGTGTATTAGCCCTAACAGAGTTAAAGATATACTAGTTCTCATGAAAAAAAAAAATCTATAGTGAGCTGTCTGCCCTGAAAGCATTATCACATTAGCAAAAGTTCAGTAAGTTTTGTGTGCCGAAAAAAAACATGTGAAGTGATGTATAAACAGCTCACAAAATAAGTAACTTTCTAATCATCTGTTGGTTGGTGCTGTTGGTTCTAACTTAAACTTATACAAAATTTGCTTCATCGTTATGCTTTATTCTTCATCTGGTACAACCCTCCAAATTCAGAAGAGTAAAATGCTGTGAATATGAGCGCACAGGAAGGCACAATATTACATTTAAGCAATTAGCAGATGCTTTCATCCAGAGCAAGCCACAGAGGAACAACAGCATTTTATTGCAAGTCAATGATACTATGGTAGTACCACTACCCACTAAGGTAGTAACTGGGTTTAGGAATTGGGATGGATTACAGATGTAGAACAAGATTTGCAGAAAATGTACTTTATAAGTACAAATAAAGAGTAAATATCTTAATAACAGGCATGAAAATATTGTACAATGGCAGGTTTATTATGCCCCATTCACACAGGGCGTCAGCATTTCTTGTTTACTTTGAGTGACATCAAGGATTGCTGAGCTGAATTGTGGGTCCATCGAGTCATGTTGGTTGAAAACGACAAGTTGAAAGACCAATCAGCCAATCAAATTGCTTTATGCTAATCGACTTGACCAGGTGACTGATTTGGTCCCTCCTGCTGATTTTGTTTATATAAAAACTTTATATTATTAACTTATTATCATTACTTTATATTCGTTACATAGCCGGTTACATATAATATTGAATCCATTATAATACAGTAGGGATGAAATGTTTTACCATATTTTATTCGTCTGATTTACTTCTCAAGTTTCTCAAGTTTATTTGTAAAGTGCTTCTCACAATAATTATTGTTTCTAAGCAGCTTTACAAAAGGTGCACCTTATTTCATTACAATCAAAATCAGAAAAGTTAAGGTTATTAGTTACTAGAACTTTATTAGTTTATAACTAATTACTAATAACATTATCAGTTAAAGTTATTATATATAAACGTAGTTAACATGCAGTTATATAGTATATAGGTGATGTCTATGTCTAGATGTTCAATGAAACAAATGTACATAACCTCACGTAGGCTGAAAGATCCATTATAGAAATCCATCACTGAAAACCAGTATCTTCCTAATAAAAGACAAATGGTATATGTCCAAATTTGCATACTGTACTTACCTACTAAATAGTATGTGAAAAGCCCAGTAGTATGTCCGAATTCATGGTTTTTGTAAAACAGTAGGCAAAAAGTACCCATGACTTACTACTAGCGGTGAGATTCTTAAATGCGAATCTACGCACTCTTTATTATCCCATACGACCATGTGAGAGAATTTATGAATGGGAAAGAAGCAACACAACTTACATGCTCATGTTATAATGAGAAATGGCAGATTTATTATGTCCAGTTTCATTCAAACTACTCATATTCATAATATTGCATATAGAACATACTTTTGTAGCTAAATTCAAATTCAAATGTACTCAAGTTGAATGCGATTTAAAGAAGCAGCTACAGTGACTACAAATACATCAACAACAAAAAGTTATTTGGCTTGGAATTGCAGAGAAAAATGGACCCAGTGGTAAGCTGAATAATTTATTAAGCCATAAGCATGATAGATAGTTTGTGTTTTTTGGTGTTGTACCAACCTTTATCTAAATTTACTATTGTATATTATGCAGTGAATGAGGCTAAAGCCAAATGACAAGATATGTAGGGGGAAAAGAGTAAAAAAAAAAAGTCGTAGTGGACAGGCTGCTCAAAAATGCATAGCTGTGGTCAGTGCCACCTCATGTGCTGGCATGCTGTAGGACATCGGTTGTTTTGAATTTGGCACAGTTTGTCATATTATTCATGTCACGCTCAATGTGACAGAACCATGTTTCTTTAGTTTCCATTAAGGTTAGGATGCTACCTAGGAGAAACTCACTAGGTTTTATATTAGTGTTATTATTATTATCAGATCAAAGCGTTGAAATCCACGTGACATTATCGAGCACGATTCTGTTCTGAAATTGTGGTTGTTTTCATCCCTACTGGAAGGAGTAATTGAAATTATCTTCAAATTGCTCTTCATCACAGGCTGCCGCCTTCAGACTGACCCGGGTGAAAGCAGATGTTGATCAGTATGGCAGAACTGTAAGGAGCAACAGAGTTTAGTGATTAAACTGTCTGTCCAAAGGTTGGAGGTTCAATTTCAGCCTGCTGTGGAGAGGGATTATGCCGCTAACTGCTATTCAACTGCTGTTAAAGCACTTGCAATCTTCTTCTACCACTGATTTGCGCTTGAGAATGTTTAAACGTCTACCAAATGGCAAATATATTGCAATGTGTTTGTCTGACCAGCAGTAATCCATAGTTTTTGCTTGTCATGAGGATTTGTTAAATACATTAACTGTTTTTACAAGGATGTTTATGTCAGTGTAATAGCTGTGCTGTTTGCGGTATCGTAATCACATCAGTCTATTTAATTCTATACCTGTCAGTAACAAGGCTTGTCTAGAGTTTGTTTGTAGCATTTTTCGTTGGCTCAGTCCCACAGAGAATAAAATGAACTTCTGCCATCTGAGCTAAATGTCAGATAATTTATTTTCAGCTGTTCTGATTATAATATCTTTTCATTGCAATCCCAGAATGCACAGCAAATGACTCAGTGGAGAAAAATGAACCATCTGAAATGGCAGATGAGTGTAGAGCAATGCACACTTACTAATTTACTAATTTACTAGTTGCCCAAAGATGAACATTTTCTCAGCATTTTCTCAGCATAAGTGGTTTTAAAGCTTCTGTTGAACATAAAAAAGATATTCTGAAGAATGATGGGAGAAAAAACAAAAACAGCTGTTGACATCAGCGAATTCGAATGTTATCAGTCGATTGAATGGGCGTTATCAGTGATTTATCAGCTGATAGATATGGGCCAGTAGGGGCCTTCTGCGCCTACTGGTAGGCTCAGAAGGCTGTTATCAACCATGCACATGGTTAATCAGCTATATGAGATATCAAATATCTGTTCTTCTCAAGTAAATCCAGCAGAGGCCACTCCGATTGACCTGCCCTCCTCCTTCCCTAAACCCAACCGTCAATTTTTTTCAAAAGCACCGATTAACCCGCCCTCCTCCTTCCCTAAGCCCAACCATCATTATTTTTTCAAAAGCACCAATTAACCCACCCTCCTCCTTTCCTAAACCCAACCGTCAGTTTTAAAAAAAGCAATAAAAAACAAATAATTTACTTGTTCCGCTTTTGTCTTTCCTGCTTTCTGAAACCGTTCTTCACCAGACCCAGCACCCCGTCATCGCTGTCAACTCCGCACCACGTCACAAGTCTGCCGACATACACGGTGAGCCACTGGAGAAACTGATAACAGCTCAAAATCCATTCATATGGAGGTAAGCGTGTATACCGCCACACAACGATCGTTTTAAAGACAAAATGCAGAATGAGCCTATGCTGATTATTTATTAAATTATATTATTTCCCATTAATTGTATTTTATTAACGTCTACGCCTACCCCAACCCTAAACCCAACAGAAGAACAAACCTGAAACCGGAATGACAGAATTGACACTGCCGTATTTTGTTCCTTTTCTCACTACAGTGTGAAACATTTACAAGGACACATTATTGATGGATAAAGAATTGTCTTTGCAGCACCGAATAAATACCACAAAAACAAATTGAACACATCTGTGATCCATAATCGAATGCATTCGCCTAACCTGCTTATCACCGTATGGTCACCTTTTCCAGAGCGGTCAGTTTGCTTCGTAGCTTGCCTTGTACGGTGTTGAGCGGACTGGGATCAAGTCAGGTAAAGGATGGATCCAGAAACCAGGTAAAAACAAAAAAAGCTATTTAAAATCTTGGTAAAAGTATGTGGCCGTGATGCACTTTTCTCCTCTCATTTGCTTTTGAAAAGGGAAGGGGGTGCATGGGTCAGTTGATTGTGAGGTGAAATATTTTGCACGACAAGCCAGCTGGCTCTCACGGAAGCGAACAAGAAGGACATGTAAAAGGCTTGTATGAGAAAACGTAGCCCAGTCACATATTTGAGGTTCTCAAAAATGTACACAGCGGCCTGTGGTCGATTTATCAACACAACCAGCAAGCAGGCAACATATTTTGTGGTTTGCAAAACCGTAGCCCTGGGCACGTATTGCCAATGAGCCTGGGTTGGCTTATGCAGTGTCAACAGTATGGCAGATTTTCACCATTAAAAAACCTCAGGATTGCAATTTGTTTAGGTTTAATTTAGGTTTTCACCAAATAAAATATGTTTCCTTGCAGTTTTCTTGTTGTCTGTAGTTATAGTTTTAAAATAAAATCTGTGGACATTTTGTTTTTGTAATCCTGCTCTAAAAAAATCAAGATTTGTGTTCATAGACCTATATTTTTGTTACCAGCTTTCAAATATAAATAATTATTCATTAACTGTATTGGCCAAGTGCATTTAAATTACAGAATGAGAAATGCGAGGCAGAGGCAAAGTATGGTTATCATAACACCAAGTAAACCAAGTGAACGTAGAAAAAATTATAGTCAGAATGATCAGTTGTCTAGTACACTCCAAAACAAAGTCATAGCCTCAATTTTAGATGCAGAAACACAAGCCAATAAACAGTGCAAATACATATTTGTTTTCCTAATGATGACAGCAGGTCCACCATTACTAGCCTAATTAGCAGTCCAAGACCAATACAGCTTCTGAATAATGAGCTCTAAGTAAACATTGAGGTGATGTGTATAATTTCAGTGTTTAGTGTTTACATATTTCACTTTTCCCAGTTTAATTTACATAACCAATCAAGACATTTTCTGGCACTGAATCAGAATTGCTCCGTTTATTGTCAATCGAATTGCAGTAGTTCAGCAACATTAGCTCAGCCAATGGTGTGAGTTTGTGGTGTGGATTCTGTTTGTTGATCAGTGGAAGGTGAGAGTAGTGTTCATAAAACCTGTTTGAAAATATTTTCACAATGTGTAATGGTAATGATGCAGAAATAGAATGATGCAGTGCTTATATACAGGATATAGATGTATATGGTATTTATCCCCCTGTAGAGAAAACAACAACAGGATGTTTCTATTAGCTTTTGGCTTTTTGAAACATATTTGACCAACATATGTTTACATTCTTCCATGTTTTGTTCATAATGAAAATCTTCACAAATTAAAATTTTTATGAATATTAGAGCCAAAATATAATCGACAGAAGTAAAAAGCTAACCAAATTAATGAACTACACTGGAGTCACATGATTTAAACATCACAATTTCTAAGCTTCTGACAGTGCTTTCAGTGTTTTTTGTTTTTTACATTTTCTCTGAAAGTATGAGTTTATAAGAGCAAGATTAGAAACACAGAAAGGCTATGAGTGCAAAATATTTATCTTAAGTTTAATGACATTTAAAAGAATAGTTCATTCAAAAATGTAATGTGGCTTTAAATCTATTCACCCTCAGGGCATCCGAGAAGCACCGCATCTTAGGTAGGTCAATTAAGAAGATTTTTGTCCCCGGTGATTTAGCAAATACGAGCTAACTTTGTGAGTCACACAAATAAAGGTAAAACTAAATTAATTCTATAAAACCTCCTGATGATACACTGCTGCCATATGAACTGAAAGATCTGCTCTGTATAATAAACTTGCCTGTACAGTATTTGTTTTTGAATTCTCGAGGCACAGGTAGTTGTGGACTTTTTAAGAGCTAAAAATAATCTACAAATGATGTTCTACTGAAGATAACACAGGTACCTAAATCTTGGAAACCTTAGAGTAAATTAACAACAAATTTTCATCTTTGGTGAAGTGCCATGGTCACTTCTTTAATCCTATTTGTTCAATTGAAAAAAAAAAACTGTTTTTTTTTTTTTTTTTCTGATGTTGTTGAATAAAATGTAAAAATATCTTGTCGTCCCTGCAGTGCTCTTATACCCTGCAATGTTCAATCCAGCAGATTTTGCAGAAGGTCTGTGACACTGTGACTTTTTTCTTCCTCCCTTTGGACACTGACAGTACAGAAGCATGGGGTATTGCATGAATTTATTCTGTGTCTCAAACCAGCTGTCAGAAAAAAATAAAAATACCTGTACAATATTTATCCTCCAAGGTGTCGTTGGTCAAAATGACATCAATTATACATCGGCATAAACCTGCTGATACTCTCACATATAAGTAAGCTGGAGTATATTCTTAAGCAAGGCTGCAGGTTTTTCTGTAGCTTACGGGCTGAAAGGAGGTGATGGCATAGATCGATACCGGGTCCTCTCTCACACAGCTGGGCCCCCGGCTGCTGATTTTCTTTACCGTGCTCTCTGATTGCTAAAGCCTTGCTGTCTATTTGACTTTTTTTTTTTTTTTTCATTTGTGCTTGCGATTTGTGTGATAGAGTGTGATATTTGTAAATATGATTGACTCTGATGGTGTCTATGGTTTGGTATTGACTGACTGTATGCGTGTGTGTGTGTGCAAGTGCGAGTGTGTGTGCGTGTGCGTGTGTGTGTGTGCGTGTGCGTGTGTGTGTGTGTAGGCTTTTGTAAGTCTGGAGGATAATAGTATTGAGCTAGAGTTGAGTCTCAGACACCTGGTAATTACTGCAACGTGCGGTGACTACTGAGATACTGTAGCTGTGAAGGACATCAAACCACACATATGCTCACACATATGTTCACACATGTGCTCCAAATGTTGTTTCTGCAACCCAAATTCATTTGAAAAACATGCCTCCATCAATCAAAAAAAGCATTCCTACAAAATACAGAAGGTTCATTGTTGTTTTTAACAGAAATGAACTCTAGAACAAGTAAAAGATCAATACATGTATTACTTTTCTTACAAATAGTTATTATGGATGATTTTGTAAGCTAATAACTTTTATTGTTCGTATCAAATATTTAGTAAACTTGTTTATGGTAAACTTGCTTGGCAGCTCACCTGGTACCCTGAAAAAAAATAATTAATTGGATTTATTACGGTTTTTACGGTAAGTGTTTGCAAACAATTGATATGGGCTGAAGTTAAACATTCATTCATTCATTCATTCATTTTCTTTTCAGTTAGTCCCTTTATTAATCTGGGATCGTCACAGCGGAATGAACAGCCAACTTATACAGCACATGTTTTACGCAGCGGATGCCCTTCCAGCTGCAACCCATCACTGGGAAACACCCATACACTCCCATTCATGGACACTACGGACAATTTAGCTTACCCAATTCACCTATAGCGTATGTCTTTGGACTTGTGGGGGAAACCGGAGCACCTGGAGGAAACCCACGCCAACACGGGGAGAACATCCAACTTACCAATGCCAAATGCCAACTTACCCAGCCAAGGCTCGAACCAGCGACCTTCTTGCTGTGAGGCAACAGCGCTACCCACTGCACCACCGCACTACCCCTGAAGTTAACCAAACAAATGAAATTTAGTAATGTTCAACTTAATTTGTTTGTTTAAATTCAGCCCATATACATTTTTTGCAACCTCTTACCTTACCTAAAAACTTAAAAACATGAATAATTTGATTTTACTGTGTATAACATTTGACAAAAGAACTGGAAGCTGGGTAAAAGCAACGTTAAATATAATGGTTGCTTCAGCAAATGGGTTTTTATTGGACATTTTTTCTTTAACACTGTAGGTTTAGTTTAGGGTAAGGTTTAACGTAGATGTCATTTTTAAATGCAGTAAATGTAGCTCCACTCAGTAGCCATTTGATTTCTGAACTGGTACAATATGTGCATGAACCACCATGTCTTTCTGAGAAATTTTAACACACTTTATAGTGCCACTCAATAGTCATTTCACTTTGCGAGTGATCATTTTATTCAAAATCTTTCCACAGACACATGGATTTCATATGCCATCATGTTTCTTTATAAATCATATATATGCTTTTTGTTTTGTTTTTGCATAGTTATTATTGGCTCACATTCGAAGGAAAACTGGACTTTTACACACATGACCTAAGGCTGATTACAAAGTGGGATAGCTTTTGATGGAGGAGAAGTGGAGCTCTTCACCTTGAGAGATTGAGGTAGAGGAAAAGGAAAGAAAGAATCATTAACTGAGATCTGTCTGAGCTCAAGAGATCATCCTTAAACAGACAGTCATAGGAGAAGGGAAGAGGAGAGTGTTTGACTACACATGAAAGTTGTATGAGAATAGTGTTTCAACGTTTTTCTGCACTACCTATCTACTGTCCGTTTGTATTTCTTTTTATACAAATATAATTTGACAACTTCTACAAAATGGCCATTTCAAAAGTAACAGCAATGCATCATATTTTATCAGTAATGATTAATACAACTTGAAGTATTAATGAATAAATCTAATATTGACTCAAATACCATTGTTTCCTTGATCATGTAAACCCCATGATTGTAAAATCCTGGTGAAAACAGGCCAATCCAAACAAAACACAGACTCTGATGATCTACACAAGATCATTAACATTTCCTAGTGAGATTAAAACAATTATTCCCCCCTTATTTTTAATTTTAAGACAGTTTATTATATTTTCTATATATTTGTGACTCTTATTTTGAAAGCGAGATCTGCATTATAGAGCATTCAGGTAATACAACCAGGCAAACAGAAATAAAACAAGAAACTAAGGCAAGGCTATGGTACACAACACATGATACAAATTAAAGACTCAGTCCCAAACTAACATGTGCAGGGTGTATATATAGTTCAAACAATCCTTGATGACTGCGTGTTTCAGCTGCGTGTGTGTGATTAGTGGAAAGCGGACATAGGTGTGTATATAGCAGCATGTAGGGATTTGTAGTTTGTCACTGATTTGTAGTTCACCAGTCATCTTTATAGGCATAGATCACTGGCGAACTTGACACTTCTTTACTTCAGTTGAAATGATGATCGAAGCCACATACATATGTATTGTAGACATCAGAGAACAGTTTAAACATAATGTATCAATGCATTCTATTACCCCTTTAACCATAATTTTACATACATTTTATTATTTGAGATGTCATTTATGCACAAAAAGTACAGAATGAGCAAATTTAACAATTTACTTTAGGGGGTTTGATCAAGTCTCAAATAGGCATGGGACGATAACCGGTTTCAAGGTTTACTGCGGTGTGGAAAAGTCAAGGTTTTAAAACCGCAAAAATTTTCTGCTATACCATTCCTACAGTATATGTATGGTTTTTTTATGTGTTTTTTTATGACTATTTTATTTAGCTTTTTATGGTATCTCCTGCAGAAAAGGACCCTCCACATCAAAAGCTTCTGGTCAGCCCTTGATTCAGGAAACATCTGAAAAACAAATCTCTTATACACCAGCATACAAGGATGCACCTGAACAGTGCAGTGGCTTGCTTTATATCCAAAAAAAAAAGAAAGATATCCAAAGATGCCTTTTCAAGTTTTTGAAACTGATGAAGATAGCAGAAGTCAATGATTTATTTACTGTTCCAAAATATTTGAAATGTTTCTTAAATAAAGTATATTGTGTTCAGAATCTTATACCAGCCTATGACTACTCTAAAATTTACTGAGAAGACAAAACTAAACTAAGACTGAGCCGAACAGTGACTGTTTAAAGGAATTTCCTATCTTTCACTTGTGTGTATTCCTATTCTTGTCGTGTGGAATTTGCATTGCTCCTTTTTTGTCCATGTTCCTGTTACTTTGCTCTTTTTGGTATCTATGACTTGCACATTTCCATTTCAAAGAGCCATTTTACCCCAGGGGGAAAAAAAAATATTGCCGTATCCTCTCCTGTTTCGTTCTGTAGAGCACCCATCTAAATTTGATACAGACAGATCAGAAACGTTTTGGAGCTGAATGAACGCATGGAGATTTCTGCAGCTGAAAGGCTTGACGGACAGAGGAATTCAACACCTCTCTGCACGTGTCTCTCTGGAGCTTCTCCTCTGGAAATTACACCTGTCAAACTACAGACACCAGTATTGGACAACCTGGCTCACTAGTGCAAAGTAATATTGAGTCAGAAAGAGAAAGAAAGGATGGACGGACGGACAGACAGACAGACAGAGGGTTAAAGATTAAGAGAGTGCTGGATGGAAAAGATGTCCAGGGGGATAAGAGGAAGAGTTTGGTGACAAAGAGAGAGATAAATAGATGAGCGAGAGGGAGAACAAGACAAAGGTTTTGTAGACAGACATAGTGGGGAAGAGTAATGGAACAACAAATCAAATCACTTAGAACAACAAACCACTTAGAAAGAAAAGAGACGCTCCTGTCTGCATTAACACTCCAGAGAGGCCAGGAAATGGATGTGTCCAACGGAGACAACCGAAAAGTGAAGACAAATCACTTTACTAACTGCGCAAAGTCAGGCATTAGTAAGGATGCAGTCTGGATGCACTTTTCTTTTGAGTGGATCAGAGTTTTGACATTTAAAGAATATACTAATACAGGAGTTTTCAAATTAAGGTCATGAAGGGGTGTACACAGAATTATTATTATTATTATTATTATTAGCAGTAGTAGTTGTATTTTGTTTTGTAAATATTGAATAGTTACTGTATTTACATTACTTCTATATTTCAGGCTTTCTCTCCGTTTTAGCATTATTGATGATTTCAGCATCACTACTCGAGTCACATGATTTTCAGAAATCACTCTAATATGATGATTTTTTGCTTAAGACACATCATTTTTTTCATAATACAATGCTAAAAACGACAGCATTTATTTTTCAAGAGTTCATACTTAGCTGATGATTGATAATGAAGCTTGTTTAACATGCTGTCCCGGGAGAGAGCCCTGAGCTTATAAGATCCTTGAGCTCTGGGCACCCTCCCGTTAGCAGGGTGAGAGGGGAGTTCGAGCTCAGGTAGATCTAGATGAACTCCTCCGACTTGTTAATGGCTAATGACAGATTGTAGGGATAGCTATACTGCTTACTAAGGGCTCGTCTATAGTGCCAATTTGGTATGGTCAAATTACTGACCAAATTACTAGCAAATTATATTGCTTGTTTTTGGACTGTGGGAGGAAACCGGGGAAACCCGGGGGGAAACCTACGCGAGCATGGGGAGAACATGCAAACTCCGCACAGAAATGTCGACTGGTCCAGTAAGGACTTTTAACCAGTGACATTCTTGCTGTGTGAGGCAACAGTGCTAATTACTGGGCCGCCATGTTGATACTGAGGTAAGAAACTCTGATTATTTATAGTGAGTTAGGAATCGTATGATTGGTGAATCATGTGTTAGCTAATGTGGGACCAGACATGGCCAATCATAAGCATGTGATCCTCTCGAAATTAGTTTATAAATAAACTTCACAAAGAAAATTAACCATGTAAAATCCATGCTCACACTTTTGGTCCATTTAATAATAATTAATTAATTCAAAAATAACTACTAATAACTACATTTTCATTTCTAATGTTATATACAGTATGGGGCAAAGTCTGTTTGTAAGTTGCTTAAAAGGTAACCAACCCTTAAATGACACAAAAAGTTCAAATGATTTTGGTTTGTCAAAATCTTTTGTCATTTTGTATGCTTAAGTTGTTAATGTTTGTGATTGCGTGAAAATATTTTTTTAAAAGACAAACCAGGCCAGTCCTGTTTTCTGATTAAATATTGCACAGGAACAAAGTGAACCAGGAGTCATATGGGTAGGAGAGCATCAAGACAGTGTTTAAAACATAAGTGGAAGAGGAAATGCTTGGGAAGTAACTGAAAAGCGAACAGAATTTTAGTGTAAAATTGTTCATTAGCGAGTTCAGTTTTCAGAGAAAAGGTCCATTTAACACCAACTGGAGTAATTAAGAAGGCTCTTGTTAGTCTTCACAGAATCCTGTAGGCTTTGAACAGAAGACAATGCAGGTAATGATGCGGAAACTTACTGTACACGCCAGACATTTTGTGTGAGGGGACTTTGTTGCCTGTTCTCAATACAATACAATACAAATACACTTTACAGTACGTTTTTTGATGCACAATTTCAGAGCTAAAAGCAATGATGATGATGTCTTATTTTCCAAAGCTATAGTATGTGAAAATGTTGAGAAGTTGAGCCAATAAAGATTGTATTTTGGGTGTGGTCAGTAAATATAATGGGTTTGCTGGAAAATATCTGTGAATGAATAGTTATCCTTTTATTTATCTTTTCAAACAGCATTATATGGGACCTCGATCTCTGTTTTGGCATCGTTTTATGCTGTTAGTTTAAGAAAATTACTTTCGCTTGCATTTTTAGCCGTTTGAAACTCTACTTTACTCGTGGGATGACTTTTGCCTCCTGCTAATTTTCCGCTTGAATGGAAAATGTGATTTAGGCAAATTTGGTAAGGTCTAGAAGGAATACAGCTTGGTCATGCACATATCAATATATCATAATTTGTGCAACATTGTACAAAAATAATGACTATTTTTACATTACTTTGTGTAGTAGGTTTGGGGTTGGGTAATAAAACACAATAAAATGGGTAATTTAATAAATTTTATAAATAATTTGTGTTAAATTCTGAGCGGAGCTGTATCCCTTTTAGCGGCAACTGGTAAATTCTGCATCTTTCACACATTTCGCATCATTTTGTGCTGCGTAGTGGCGATTCACCTCTTCACACGTTTGTTTTCACTTTGTATGTTACTTACTCATGCGAATACTTAATTCTGCATTTGATTTGAACCCAGCATAACAGCACAAAAACCACACTATAAAAATATCCATAAATTAGCAGTTTTCCGTATTTTTTTATTCATGTTTTTATTTTTCCCTGTTTATTTATGCTTTTGAATTGCATTTTGGTACCTTGATCTTTCTTCCAACAACTTTTAACATTGAAAAGTTCAAAAAAAGGACTTTAATTACCATTGTTAATAGTTTAAAGTGATCTTTTGTCTGGGTTGGTGTTGTAAATTACGGTACAAAAACCTTGTAATAAACTGCCAGTACGTTTACCAGTTATTTTACACACTTATTTCTGTATATATTATTTCTTATACATTATATTATTTCAAACTTCATAAATGGCAATAAAAGTCACTTTGTTAAACATCAAAAGTCCACAGAGCAGAGATAAAAGTCCCATAATGCAATACACAACCGTAAATAAACAGGAAACACTTGTGAATCACAAAATACAGAAACTATTATTTAACAGATATTTTTTACAATGCACGTAACGAGCTGCCAGTGCCTTTTTAGTTATTTTATTAATGTATTAATGTTCATGTATTATTAAATATTAAATAATTAATACGACAGTATCAATAAATTACACATTTTCTTTTCTTTTTTTTAATAATAACTAAGGGTAAACAAGAACATTCAAAACCCCTCAGTCCCCCATCCCACCCCCACCCCCAAGGAGGAGAAAAAGAAAAAACTTACACAACAACATTAGCACCTACATGAATTGTCAAAGCAACTAAATAAATATATAAATAATTCATATTAAATATTAATGTATTTCTATAAATGTAATATTTCTTGTGCAATATATAGTTTCAAGTTAATAAAAATGTCAATACAATTCACTTTGTTAAACTGTGGATGTACATTTTCAACATCAAAAACTGACAGCAGATCAGCTTAAGGTCACGTAATGCAATTTGAATAATAACATCTATGAGTCATGAGCTATATGAGAACCTGATAGCTGCTAATTATCAGAAATGTTTGTAGAATGTGTTGAATCTGAGTAAGCTAATGCCACCCTGACCATTATGTAGACTCGCCACTGCTGTACACACTTATATTTGTATGTTGTAAATGTACACACACACACACAAAATCTTTTGTTAAAGATAATTACATTCTTATACACTAAAATGTCTGCCATTCAATTTACACACCAATCTATCCAGAACTTTATCGTGTATGCAAAGTCACAAAAGCAATTACGGTATGACAACATAGCAATCTGAATAATGGAATGGTTTTTACACATGTGACATAAACATATATTTTTTTGGAAGAGAAAATTGAAAAGTAGTTAAAGGGACAGTTCACCCAAAAATGAAAATTCTGTCATCATTTACTCGCACCTTACTAGTTCAGAACCCATTTCAGTTTCTTTCATCTGTTGGGCAGTATGGACACAAAAGAAGATATTTTGAAGAATGCTGGTTGCCAATTAGCTTCCATAATATTTTTTTCATACTATGGAAGTCAATGGTTACTGGTTTTCAGCTTCAAAATATCTTCTTTTGTGTCCAACAGAAGAATGAAACTCATAAGGGTTTAAAAGCACACGAGGGAGAGTAAATGATGACAGAATTTTCATTTGTGGCATGAAATTCATTTTAATTACCAGCTAGCAACATTGTCTGCAATGTCTTTCCATGAAAAGTCACTTTATTCCCCATTCAGATGCTCAGTTTGTACTTGTCTTGACAATGTCCACATTTCTAAATGCATTGAGTTGCTTCCATGTGATTGGCTAGTTAGATATTTGGGTTTGGTAATGAAGCTGGTGAATTTGGCTTCTTAAATGCACAAACTAGTAGTCAGGTGGGTGGGCTCTACATCTTCGCACATGGATACAGATGGGTCTGACGAAATACATCTGTCTGTGTTTATTATATTTGTATATGCGCATGAAAGAGAACGAGAGGGAAATGCATGCAAAGTCACATCTGTGATTCACAGCAGGCTCCACTCACTCACAATCACAATCACAGTAGATTAACAGAGGACTCCTCTTGAAACACACACACACACGCACGCACGCACGCACGCACGCACGCACGCACGCACGCACGCACGCACGCACACACACACACACACACACACACACACACTTAACGGAGGGCTCAGCTTGAGATAAGAATGCTGCGGGTCACTGCTTTTTCTCCTCTACCAGCGCTTGACTGAACCCAGAAACCCCAGTGAACAGAATACACGCAGGGTGACGCTGGATGTGGAGCCAGGTCACACAAAACAGCTGCTTTTAAACTCTGCTGAGGCTTGATGCTTTTCCATAGACCAGAGGCTCCTGGTTGTTTTTATCAGCCAAACCGTTTAGATGTCAAATAATTACTAGAATTACCCCCTGATATTTGAGGTTATATCGAACTAATAAATAATTAGCAGTGGCGGATGTACTGAAAAATCAAAGTAAAATCAAGTAAAAGTGCAAATATTGTAAAAAACAAATCTGTCCTAAATACTAAATAAAAAGTAGCCCTTCTAAAAGTACTCGAGGGTAGTGAGTGAGTATTATGCTATGAAAATAATTCCACTTTATAATCTGCAAATATAATCTTACATCAGTGCTGTTATCTTTTAAGTGTGTTTCTAAGTGTAAGTTAAAAATTTTTGCCATTCATACGTTTAAAACGTGAGGTTAATTTAATGAGAGAACACATTACATTAATATATGCATGTATAATAAGCCGACAGAAAGCAGGTTGATACGTTTACATGCAGAGAAATCTGTGTAACCTAAGGGCCAAAAATTTAGCTGTGACGGTATGTTAATGAATATCATACACTTTGAACCCTGACTAGCAAGTGTCCAGCAGTTGGCGCCTCAAACCAAGTTAATGCAGCACTGATAGAATACATGCAATTTGTGCATGCGTGTGAAAACGTAACATTCTGTAGTGCATTTAGTTCATGTTTAAAGCAATTTTTGTGCAGCAAAATAGCTGTAAATAGGACTTTGTTCACCTCTCTTCTCTTCCACAACAGGCTAGGGAGCGTGTATACTTTGGGCAGTATGACATATTGGTAAACAGATTTGTTTTGCAGTTTTTTTGGAGCACAAGTATATTCTTGGAGCTGCGAATGATTATAGTTGAACCACTGAAGTCACATAGAATGTTTTGACAACGTTCTGGAAAATCTTCTGGAATATCTCAGAACTGTTGCTGTCTATGGGCAATCAGAGAGCTCTCGGATTTAATCTAAAATATCTTAATTTGTGTTCTGAAGATGAACAAATGTCTCAGGAAATTGGAAAGAGGGCGAGTAGTTAATAAAAGAATTAAACTTTTTGGGTGAACTGGCCCCTCAAAGGGGTCCTATTATGCATTTTATGCTTTTAAATTCTTTTGTGTATAATGTTGCTGTTTGAACATGAAAAACCTCCAATTTAAAGGGAGATGCTCTCTTTATCAGTATAAGCACTGTTTCTGAAGTCAACATCAAATGTCTCGATCGTATTCAAGTTTTCTTTCAGGATCGTTTAATCACAGTGAATATCATCATTCAAAATTATTCAAGAGGACGAGGCCTGGTTGTGTTAATGTTCAACTATTATGTGGGCAAGTGTTTTATGTTTAATTTTGACTTTGTGTGTATTTGACAGTGTTTGATGTCAAATATATATCACTGTAGTTTAATAACCAAGCGATATGCTGTCTGACAGCCTTTTGTGTCTGTGCACTCAAAAAACTGTATAGGCCTACCAGGTATTTAAAGAGATTAAGCACCCTAAAATGAAAAATGTCTCAGCCTCGAGTTCTAAACCTTTAAAATGTCTTTCTTTTGTTGAACACAAACAAACATTTTCATGAAGAAAGGTAGAAAAGTAGGAAAAACAATTCAATGGTTACTGTGAATATCTTTTTAAAATATGAATATCTTTTGTGTTCAGAAGAAGAAAGTCAAACAGGTTTGTGACAAATGAAGGGTGAGTAAAAATGACAGAAATTTCAGTTCTGAGTGAACTATCCCTTTAAGCTGACAATGCTTTAAATATGTTTGTTTGTTGTTGTCAGAGTAACCAAGGCACAAATTCTAAAGCATATTTGCATTTAAAGAGACAAACGCAAAAACAGTATGTTTTGCTTCCAACTCAACTTACAACTTGGCATAATACATGATCCTGGAGGTATTTTTAGCTGAAGCTTTACACATACATTCTAAGAGTCCTATTATTTCTTGTAAAAGGGCATAAGGGCGCACAATTCTACAGTACTTCAACCAGGAGAGCATGTTGTTTTTACTACTTGCACAGCTCTGAATTTGTGCTTAAGATCATTGTCAGCTGTTGTTGGAAAACAACTGTTCTCCCATGTTGTGCATGGGTTTTAGGCTTCACCGATTTTTCTCCTGGATTTCCCTGTTGTTCAGCTGTGTTCATTTCACGAGTCTTCCAGGGCTGCTTCAGGGAAACTCCTCACAGCTTGATGCTGCTGCCACCATGATTCACAGTAGAGACAGCACGTTTCTAATGATGTGCACAGTGTTCAGCTTGATGACATGCTTACAACAAATAGGATGTTCAGTGGCAATGCAACAAAATTATTATTTTTTTTACCAATAGTTTTCATTGAGACGTTTATTAATGATTAAATATATGGATGGTAAGTGCATCCATACTGCTGACACGTTTAAGCGCGTTTTAGTTTTTTCACTTTGTGTGAATGTTAATGATGGTGGCATGTCATCTAAAAAAACACTTATTAAATGTGACTCCCTCTGTGAAAACCCAGCTAAAGTCTTTTTTGATTCACTGTTTTCTGTATAAGATCATTCTACACAAGCTAAAGAATATTCTGCAAAAATATAACCTTGATATCTTTATCAAAGATTTGCTTCATTTCATCTTTTTTTGAGAAGTTTCAATGTAAAAAAAGCTTATATTTAAAACTGCAACACACCTGAATGAATCATATTTATCCAGACTATGTGCCAAATACCAGGTAAAAGTTTGACTTTCAGTATGATACATCTATCAACATATTCTTAAAGTTTTGTAAAACAGATATAATTTTTATGATGTAAAGGTCCAAAAAGCATTATAAAAATAAAATAAAAATAAAATAAAAAATTCCTTCCACTTTCCAGCTTCGTCCAAATATATTTTGCTCCAAAAAATAATCTGCTATTGGACATTTTATATCATCATTTGGGCCAATTTCACAAGATTTATATCACAGCTGCCAAACAATCTGCTGTCACTTCCCCACGCTTCATAAGTGCCCAGTCTGACAGCGAATTCTTAAACGCATAAATTCAATATCATTAAAATAAGCTGGATATCTTGACACACGTTGAGCTTTAAAACAAAATGAACCATTCTGAAATGTGTCATTTATTGCAGTTAACAGAAGTTGCATTATTGTTTTGTTATTTTTATGGTTAAACAATTAGATGCTCTTTTTTTCAGAAATAGACTATGCGAGCCGGAGTTTTACAAATATCCAAAATGTCCTGTTTTCCAAAATATTGGTAAGTCCCTAAAGTTTATTCTGTAGTTACCATGTGATATGACTCATTTTTAACAGTGGGTTTCTCTTTGCCACTCTCCAGTTAATCTGTGACTGGTAGAGAAACCGGGCATGTTACCGTATACTTCAGACACAGATTCAGAAATCTGCAGATTGTAACCTTTTGTGGCTTCTGTCATGATTTACTATTTTTCATGGTTCGATTTCTTTTGAGGACAGTCCGCTGGAGGTTAATTCACAGCTGTGCCATACTGTTTCATTTCTTAATCACCGACTCGCGTACTCTAAAGAATATTTAATGACTTGGAAATCTTCTTGTACTACTTATATGCCTTATGCTTTTTAATTATTTTTCTCAGTGTTGCTTGGAGAGTTCTTTTTTTTCTTCATGCTGTAAGTTCTGGAACTAAACTAACTAACTCATCATCAAACACTTATAGGCAGAGCTATGCTGAAATTAGGTCTGTTAATTCATCATACTGTAAGTGGTTTATATTTGAAAGTAAATGTGAGTGCTAAAAATGAATCGGGTGCATTATTATTGTGCTGTTCATGTGGACCTTCAAGGCATGTTAATGACTAAGTTTATTCATATTGACGTGTTGGGAAATGTATTCTGATAGAAGGGGCATGTATATTAGAACAATTATTGAAATAAATATTTATTATACTGATAATATCATGCTTTATAAGATACTGTGAATCTGTAGTGAACTCATTTTCATATTACATGACATATATTCTCCTAAGTCAATTGTCATATGTTATGCTAAACGTCATGAAGAAATGGAGTGCATGAGACTGATTCCTGAATGATCACTGTGATAAACGAGTCCCCACATTGATCCTGCGGGCCAACCTGACCGCCCGCCGGTGCCCTACTCACACCTGCAGCTTCTCCACAATGGACGTCCAGCTTCTTCAGCCTCCAGCGCCTAGACTGCAGCTCTGAACAGGAAGTTTGGCCAGATAAAAAATGGTCGTGCCTAACAGAGCCTAGTTTCTCTCAAGGTTTTTTTTTTCCCTTCACTTCGTCAATTGGTGAAGTTTTTTTTTCCTCGCCACTGTCGCCACTGGCTTGCTCGGAACGGGACTTGTGGAGCTGTGCTTCGGTGGATTTGCTCTACAGTGTTTGAACTTTCAGCACTGCAATTTAAACCACACTGAACTAAACTAAACTGAACTTCAACTCTGAAATCTGGACTTTACTAGAACTATGATAAGCTGCTTTGACACCATCTACATTGTGAAAAGCGCCATATAAATAAACTTGACTTGACTTGACTTGACTTAAACATCCTGGAAGTATTATAAATCAATAATTTCCCATTTTAAAAATATTTTTTCTGTTGATTACTATTCAAAAAAGTGAAATCAAATTTGTTACAGAACTACAAGTCTGCCACTGATATAAACTACAAATCCAATTATGCACCTCACACACACAAACCAGTTTCGGTTCTCTCCCTGATTACACACACAGCTGATGCTCATAAGGACTAATGACCAGGACTATTTATACACCTCACTTTGACAGTAATTGCTGAGTCTTGTTTGCTGTAACATTACCGTATCCTTGTCTAGTCTTCCGTGTTGGATTCTTTCCTTGTTTATGTTGTACACAAATCTAACAATCCTGCTGACCTCTCTCTCTATCAGTCGCTCCTCTCTTCTTTTTCTACTGACGTCTCAGCAGCCAAGACTCAGTTCTACCATACTCGAATCAACAATTCTCCTGACTCTCGGACTCTCTTCAAAACCTTCTCTGCTCTTCTTTGTCCTCCTACCCCTCCTCCCTCCTCGGACTTGACGGCTGATGATTTTGCTTCCTTCTTTGTACAGAAGACCACCACCATCAGCAGTCAGTTCACTGCTCCACCTCAGATGTACCACGCTCCGACTCCTGAGACCTCGCTCCTCTCGTTCTCGATCATTGCCTCCAACCACCCAACTACCTGCCCGCTGGATCCTATCCCCACCCATCTACTTCAGGCTATCTCTCCATCGGTCGTCCCTGCACTCACACACATCATCAACTCATCTCTAAACTCTGGTACATTTCCTACAGCCTTTAAGGAGGCTCGCATCACCCCGCTCCTAAAGAAACCCTCTCTTAATCCTGCACTTCTAGAAAACTACAGACCGGTATCTCTCTTGCCCTTCATTGGAAAGACTCTGGAGCGTGTCGTCTTTGACCAACTCTCATCCTTCCTTACTCAGAACAACCTCCTGGACAGCAAGCAGTCAGGCTTTAAGAGGAACCACTCCACGGAGACCGCACTGCTCTCGGTTGTTGAAGACCTAAGACTGGCTAGGGCAGCCTCTAAGTCATCGGTCCTCATCCTGCTGGATCTTTCAGCTGCTTTTGACACGGTTAACCATTGTATACTCCTTTCGACCCTCAAGACATTGGGAATCTCTGATACAGCTTTCCAGTGGTTCCAGTCTTACCTCTCAGGTAGGTCCTTCAGGGTATCGTGGAAAGGTGAAGTCTCGGAATCGCAACATCTCAAGACCGGCGTCCCTCAGGGCTCAGTGCTCGGACCGCTGCTCTTCTCGATCTACATGACATCATTGGGATCCGTCATTCGAAAGCATGGCTTTTTTTTCTATCACTGCTATGCGGACGACACGCAGCTTCACCTTGCGTTCCATCCTGATGATCAATCGGTTTCAGCACGCGTCTCGGCATGCCTGAGTGACATCTCGCTCTGGATGAGGAACCATCACCCACAGCTGAACCTTACGAAAACTGAACTTCTCGTCATTTCCGTCAACCCTAAGATCCGTCACAACCTCTCTGTTCAACTGGGATCATCGACTATTGCACCCTCCAGAACAGCCAAAAACTTGGGAGTAATAATCGATGACCAGCTAACCTTCACAGATCATATTGCCAACACTGCCAGGTCCTGCAGATTCCTTCTCTACAACATTAGGAAGATCCGACCTTTTCTCTTAGAGCATGCTGCACATATCCTGGTACAAGCTCTGGTCCTGTCCAGGCTGGATTACTGCAATGCTTTACTCGCTGGACTCCCGGCCTGCACTATCAAACCTCTACAGATGATACAGAATGCAGCGGCAAGAGTGGTCTTCAAGGAACCGAAAAGAGCGCATGTAACACCCCTCTTTGTCAAGTTACATTGGCTCCCTATAGCCGCCCGCATCGAATTCAAAGCTCTGCTCATATCCTACAAGACCACCACAGGTTTAGCACCCGCCTACCTTCACTCACTAATACAGACATATTTACCCTCCAGATCACTGCGCTCTGCTAACGAGCGTCATCTCATGGTGCCGTCCCAAAAGGGTAAGAAATCACTCTCCCGCACTTTCTCTGAATCGGTCCCACGATGGTGGAACGATCTGCCTCCTACAACGCGTTTGGCAGACTCTGTGTCCATCTTTAAAAATCGCCTTAAAACTCATCTCTTCCGTCTACACCTGACCCACTAATAAAAAAAATAAATAAATAAATAAAAAAAACCTTGACTGCACTTAGCTCGTATATTGTGTTTTACCTACTCAAGACTAGTCCGATTTCACTTATGTATGCTTTGTTTCCTCTTGTACTGATTGCTTCTTTTGTGAACCTCAATTGTAAGTCGCTTTGGATAAAAGCGTCAGCTAAATGACTAAATGTAAATGTAAATGTAATGTTGTTTTGTTTCCTTTACCGGCCTCTTCGCCTGTGACCACGACTACACTTTTGGATTGCCCTCATGATATCGCTTGTTCCTGTTTTAACCATTGCATGCCTGGCTATTCTGTAATAAACTGCGTATTGGATCCTCAACTCCGTTGTACCCCGACTCCCTTGGTTACACTGGTACAGTTTATTATGAGGTTTTTGTACCATAATTTACAACACCAACCCAGGCAATATGTCATTCAAACTGTTAAAAATATCAATAAAGTCACTTTTTTAAACTTTTCAACATCAAAAGTCATTGGAGGAAAGATTAAGGTCCCATGATGAAAAACCATGAATCACAAGATATGGATAACCAACTTTATTGGTTTCAAAATTTACAATTTAATAAACTGTATTGAAATAAACTGTTAATTTACTTTTTTTTACAGTGTAAAGCAGGCTTAAATTTCACCTGTCAGTGAAAATCTAATAGATGTCTTACAGTAGTCTAAAAATAGACTATAGTCATTAAATACACAGGAATGACTATTGGACTATTGTTAAACCTATTGTTCTTTTAGGTTTTGACAGTCCAAATTCAGCCTTGTTTTAGCCAAGACATCTATGTTCGGTGTCTAGATAGATGTCTATTAGACGTCTTTTAAACACAAAACTGCTTGGTGGGGTGCATGTGTGTGTGATCTGATAGGTGGTTCAGCTGTCATTGTGTGCGTGTGTGTGTGAGGCTTCACATTCATCCCATGTTTGTCAGTCTTACAGTGCACCATTCTCTCACTATCTATCTATTTATCTCTCTCTCTCTTTCTATGTGTGTGTATTATAGTGGTGTGTTTTGTTTGTGTGTGTGTATGTCCTGTAGAGGAAATCGATGTAGTCTGTGGAAAAGGTCAGATCTGTCTCTGCAGTTAATTAGTTACTTCAAACACCCCGTTACCAACCTCTCAGTCTCACACACATTCTTTTGGTTTTATGTTTTATGAAGATTCTCTCTTTATTGCTCATTACTGCGCATGTCGAGTTCAACTGAGGAAAAAATAGCAATTCTCTCATGCTTGACATATATTTACATTACATGTGCCATGTTGCTGTAGACTGAAGTAAACTATTTGTGACAACTGACCAGATTGTGAATGCCTACAGTAGGTGGTGAATGCCTGAAGCTGTATATGTATGTAAAAAATGAGAGTAGCCAATTCAAACAACTCACCTCAGGGGTTCGGTGTATAAGATGGTGAAATAAAGGACAGAATGTGTCCCGTATAGATTTAATACAGAACGCAATTCAGTTCCCCTCAGTCTGAAATGATTCCTTATTAGAGACAATGGTTGGCAGGCACACTCATTACAAGCATTTCCTTGTTCATCTGTGATCTTGTCTAGCTCTAATTTTCTCTCTCTCCCTCTCTGCGGTATGTCAGTCCTGTTACACAGTATTTCATCATTTAGCTCAGTTTCTGCCATATGAGCCCCGTATAGTCCCTGTGTCCACAGTAAATCACAGGTGTTTAAGGATATTCTCCTTATTCTCCCAGGAGCGATTTGGGTTAAATTGGTTGAGTGAATCAGAGGATACTGGCCCAATGTCTTCTGAGAGAGATGCAGTACAGAGGCGGATAATGAGAAAGCCTAATCTATCACTAAACGTCTGCTGTAGGAGAGATTTGAGGAAGCCCCTGACCACATGCAATTGCTTTTCAATGACGGTGGACTTTCTATGCACTTCTGTTGTTTTGCATTGAGCTAATGAAATTTTAGTTCCCCTGTTTCTAAGCCTAAAAAACTTTTTAGAAAGTGTTTAGAGGTTAAATAAGTTGTTATTTTGTGTCATTTTTGCAAATGAGAAGTGTTGGTTTGTTAACGGCTGTTTGACTTAATCTGTTTTATTATGATTATACCTGGTATTAAAGGGATAGTTCACCAAAAAAATTAACAATTTGCAATCATTTATAAAAAAAAAACTTTACTCTCCCTCTAGTTGTTCCAAACCTGTATGAGTTTCTGGTCCCACTTTATATTAGACGGACTTAAATACTATGTACTTCGGTCAAAAATTAAATACAGTGTACTTACTGTGTTTATAATGTATTGCAGAACACTTCTGATTCTCTTGAGGTGGGATACGGGCGGGTTAGCGATAGGTTTGGTGGTATGGGTTTAAAGGTGAGTCAAGATGTAAGGGATGGTCAACAGTGTAATTAAAAATGTAACTATATAAATTAATTACAGTTGTAATTACATGCAGGTATTCAATAAATCATAAGTACAATGTAAAAACATGTGTTTACACAATAAATACATTGTAACAAATGATTAATTTTAGTGTAAGTACATATTAGTTAAGGCCACCTAATATAAAGTGGGACCAACACGAAAGAAGATATTTTGAAGAAAGCTGGGAACTTCTAACCTCTGACGTTTAAGTTTTTTTTTTTTTCGCTAGTATATATTTATGCCTATGGTTACTGGTTTTGGTGACGCGGTCTGTGCTATAGGTGAATTGGGTAAGCTAAATTGTTCGTAGTGTATGTGTGTGAATGGGTGTTTCCCAGTGATGGGTTGCAGCTGGAAGGGCATCCGCTGCGTAAAACATATGCTGGATAGGTTGGCGGTTCATTCTGCTATGGCGACCCCTGATTAATAAACGGACTATGCCGAAAAGAAAATTAATGAATGAGTGAATGGTTACAGTTTTTTTGGTTTTTGAGCTTGTCCACTTTTACTACACCACTTTGATGTTTAAAAATGCATTTGATCAGATTGCTTTTGTAGTGTAAACTCTCATGTGGTCAAATTCATTCAAACAGTACAAAACATCACCTGCTTGTTATTTTTAAACATTATGGGACATATTGTTGAGGCGCGCTGATCACATGGCATTTGAACTTTGCCTTCAGAAATTGTAAGTTTGGTTTAAAGTCCCTGTGAAATCAAAAAAAGTTTTTTTAGGTGTTAGTATCAATATGTTAGTCTTAAGGTTATCTATACACTAGTGCTCTCCAAAACAGTGACAAAATTTGCATTTCGAAGATATAAACATTTAAAGCTCTAGGTTTGTCACTTCCGGTAAAACGAATCAACAAATCATTCGATGTCACCTCATACTTCAGTTTCTAGTCAAATCTTTTGAAAAATTAAATGATTGATTGTTTAATTGATTTTTATTTGACTATTTGAACAAAAATATACAAACAAGTCCAATTAGACTAATTCATACATATTTTAAAAACACACACCACAGGCTCTCGCCCCCTTAAAGATGCTATTTCGATACTGAAATGAAAAAAAATCTCTTACAAGTATTAGTTTTGTAGCTATAAGAGCAGAAACAAAACTGCTTCTTTCTGTGTATTTTTGCTTTGTCTCTCTCCTTTCACATTGATAAGTAAATGATGTCTAATTGACAGAATTAGATAGAAAGATTAAAAAAAATATGTAAATACTCCACTGTATTAGGAAAGTGGCCAAACACTGTACTAAAAAATAAAACATCAGGTATTAACAGGAATCTGACCAGGCCGTTTGAGGTCAAAAATACTTGAACATCTTGTGTCAGTGCAAACTGTGTTGCGTTATTGCATACAGTAATTGGATTATTGCTCATGCATCAGTAGGAGTTTTCAGAGGCAAAAATGAATGGAATGGGAGAATTTAAATGAATCATGCAAAGTGATTAAATATTGTTTGCAGAAGTGAATATATGGAAGTCTATTTTCACATTGATTTAATGTCCACATAATAATAATAATAATAATTACTACTACTACTACTTTTAATTTAATTTAATTTAATTTAATTTATTAATTATTTTTATTTTTATTATTATATAATTTTATTAATTATATTAATTTATTTTATTTTATATAGAGCCTTTCTAAAATTTCAAGGTCATTTTTCAATGGCAAAACATATAAACAGGACAGCAGACAGACAAACAAGGCACAATGAACCATAAAATACATGGTCATACAGTCGTAATCAGATCATGCAGTCAAACGATCAGAAAAAAAAAAGATTGGAAAAGATGTGGAGACAGAAACAGAAAACCCTCGTCCACCAAACAACACTATATTGTGGCTTGGAATTACAAGTAATCCGGTCAGTGTCAGACGATGATAGTGTGTGAGCTGGTGTGTGAATGAGAACAGCAATAGTATGGAGTACAAAGACCATGACGTGCTTTGGAGGTGATGATATCTTGCATTGCATATGATAGCCAACAGGTAGCCAATGAAGTCTTTGTAGAATGGGAGTGATGTGAGTAGACTTGAGAAAGTGAGAACCCTGGCTGCAGAGTTCTGGATGTATTGGAGCTTATTTATTGGTGCATTTGGTAGACCATGGAAAAGAGAATTATAGTAGTCAAAACGAGAAGTAATGAAGGCATTAACCAATGTCTCGGCATCTTTTATATATAGGAGGGGACGTGAACTAGTGGTGAAAGAAGGCAGATTTGGTGAGAAGAAATGTAAGGTTGAAAGAAAAGAGAGGAGTCAAAGATTATGCCAAGATTTTTATTGGTAACGAAAGCTGAACCAAAGTACAGTACCAACAATGTTAACACTATCAAGTTGAGCTTTATTGTCATTTGGCTGACGTACAGTGGAATGAAATTTAATGTCTCGCAGGACCACATTGCTACATAAATAAACATAACCATTAATGTGAACACAACATTGTTCGTAAGATCTATTTTAAACCTGTATATAACTAACATACAGGAGTAGTAATCTAAGTATACTAACTACATACACTGTAAAAAGCGATTAGTTACTTTACTTTAAAAAAGTGAGTAAGCCGTTGCCTTAAAAGCAAGAAGTTGATTTTACTTATAAAAAGTAAGTAAACCCATTGCCTTAACTTTTAGAATTATGCACATAGTTTGTTTACTTAAAAATAGGGAGCAAACTCGTTGCCTTATAATTATTAAGTAGTCACCTCATCGCTTTTTACAGTGTACTTAAACTATACCTATAGCCTAAAACAGATTATACAAGTACTTTTACATAAGACGTAACAATATTGTGCAAGATATTGTGCGAAGGAGGTATTTAAGGTTGATGAAAACAGGTAATGTAACATGACTTTAAACGTCTTTGAGACAATTGCCATCTATGGAGGATGTGGGAGCTCTCGGATTTAATCTAAAATATTTTCATTTGTGTTCTGAAGAGGAACAAAGATCTCAGGAGATTAAAATGAAGAATTGTAATTTTTGTAAGAACTAATCCTTAGTTATAAGAAAAATATATATACTTTGAATATGTACAAAAAACTAAAAATAAATAGCATGTTCTAGAACAGGATTCTGTTACTTTGTTTGAAGATGTTTTCACTGTTTCTCCCATCCTGCATCCACAGCCGCTCTCCTGCAGTGCTGGAGGATCTTGTGTAAGTGCGTTGTGGATGTGTGTTAGCAGGGCACGTCTAACACACCTGTTACATCAGAGCTGGGATTTTAATCAACTCGCTGTATTCCACATGCACTCCTGAAAACATCTGTGACCCAGCCAGCTCTGAGACCACATGCACAGCGTATCCTCAAAGGGTCAGATGTGTTTGGGTTTCAGAGGAGCTTTTATGCAAACTGTAATAAAACTGTGTTAGATTTATAGGCGGAAATAATAATCTTATATAATCTTCTTATTCACTGCATTCGGTGAATTGTGATATTGAGGCTACTCTAAGTGATTTCTGCGCTACAAATGGCAGTGTAGAAGTAATGATTGTTTGCAAACTGATTATAAAACACTCTCCCTCCCAAATTCATATTTAGCTTATCAGATGCTTTATCGGAATTTTCTGTCATTGCAATTAAGATATACATTTAATCATTTATGGAATTTCATGGGAATCAAACCCATTGCCACAGTAGCAGCATATTTTCTGTTTGCCTGCTTTGGAAAGTACACTGGAAAATAATATTTGTTAATAAACAGTTATAAATGCTTTTATTCCTCATCTGTGTTTTCTATTTATTTACACTTTGAAGTGCATTATCGAAACTTGATCTCTTCACCAGTAGCTTGATTTGGAAAATATAACTGTCACATTAGGAGTCGGGTGACAACAGAGGTGAAGGGTCCATGTGCAGTTTATTTTAAGCTTAGTCAGACAGGCATTGGTCAGAACAGGAACAAACGGGAGCATACAGACAATCCAAAGAGCAAGGTCAAAAACAGTCAAAAGTCCAGGACAGGAGGCAAAAAATCAACAAACAGTAAACCTGGCAAAGATAAAAAACCAAGGCAGGACAAACAGGGAAATGTGCATTTAATTGTTTCAGTAGGAAAACAGGACTCCGCAACGTGTGTGTATGTGTGAGGGGTGAATATAAAGTCCAGCTAATCAGTCCGTGATGAGTTACCAGCTGTGTGTGTGTAATCAGAGGGAACTGGAACTGGTGTGCGGGAGGTGCATGATGTTATTTGTAGTCCAGTTCAGTGACAGATCTGTAGTTTTCCAGTAATCTGCAAGGATTAGATCGCTGGTGATCAAAACAGTAACTCTATAGTTTAACATATAGTGACTACTTTTGACTTTTTTTGGACATTATTTAGCATTAAATTGTATAAGAAATAATGATTACACTTTTTTATTTTTTTTTAAATGTACAATTCTTGTTATTAACAAACCATTAACTATGACCTTTAGCTCAATAAAATAGGCTGTTTATTAATAGTTATTAAGGTAGAAGTTACAATAAGTGTACAATAAGATCTTGCAGAATACAACCCAGGCTCATTCTGAAAACGTACCTCTATATACATTTCATTTTTTGCAGTTTTTGTTTTCGCGAATCCACCAGAGGCCACTGTTGACTGATTGTTTGACTGACTGAATGACTGAATGACTGAATGACTGATTGACTGACCGGCGACTGACCCACCCTCCTCCTTCCCTAAACCCAACCGACAATATAAAAAAGCAATCCAGAAAAAGAAAAACCCTCGCCTGATTTTTACCACATTCTCACCCTGTTATTTACTTGTTTATTTTATTTTTCGGCCTCTGTTTTTGTCTTACCTGCATTCTGGAACCGTTCCTCACCAGACTCAAACCCTGTTGTCATGGTCAACTCCTCTGCGTCTCAAGTCCACCGACGTACATGGCGAGCTAACTGGACAAACTGGTTACAGCGGGAAAGCCGTCCAAACGGAGGTAAGCGGTTAGCTGGTAAGCGCGAAAAGGAATGGCATCATACTGCCCCGTAGTGTTTGTTTTAAAAATGAAATGCAGCCATACTTCTGGCTACATAATTTGCGATCTCCAGAAACCTATATAGGGCTACGTTTTCAGAATGAGCCTATGTTGGCAGAATATGTACATTATAAGTACAAATAAACAGCCAATATCTTAATAATAGGCATGAAATAAGCCACTTGTTATTAGTCAGAATAGGTACTTAAACTAAAGTGTTAACAAAATAACATATATAGAAATAAATCTATAAAAAATAACAGAAGCAGTACTGGCTAGCTACCCATTATCCATTTTTATACATGACCAACAAAGATAATATATTGTTTCAAGCTATAAAAATATTAATAGTAGTCCCATTTTTAAAGTGTACAGTTCGATTTTCAGCACCAAAAATTATCAGAGCAGATGTCAAGGTCACATAATGTAATTCAAAAGCATTAAACACCTGAACACCAAGTCTGCAAGTGAGATGTAAGAGATCATAGTGAACAAGGTTTGTAATGGCTCATTAGTGTTGCCAGATCTTCTACTACAAATGTTTAGAGTAGAAATAAATAAGCCACATACCAAAATATTGCACCTTTCTAATTTATGAACCCCCTAAACTGGATTGGAGAAGCCCAAATGCATTTAATAAGCATCGCTTATAAGAAGTGGACTTGGACGCACTTCAAGAGAGCGCTCTTCAAAGCAGCCTTTGAATATAAACAAAACATTATGCCTGTTGATGGCGGTTAAAATAGTCAACCATAATGATCCTGTTGTCCCTGGGAGATTACTTTGGTCAAAAATAGAAGACACCGAATCTGCAGAACAATGTTCTGTACACAAAGGTGTAACTTTGGTTTTAAAGGAGGGGACACAAAATGGGGGGAAATATTTTTGATTTAAATCCCATTTCCTGCATTTTCATATAGTCAAGCTGTAAATTAGTCATACCCCTGGCAAATTCTCACTTAAAATTTTTGTTTAAATGTAAATATTGTATGTAAGTATTTTATTTCCACAATGATGCTTGTACATCATCTTATTATCATTTAGAAGAAGCATGTCTGGTAAAAATAATTTAAAAAAAACTTGCTGGTTGAGTAAAAGCCATTTTATGTCAAAATTTGCCAGGGGTATAAAAAATGTTGGGCTTGTGTGTATTTAGGGACTATGGTGATACAAAATCCAGAAAAAAAATAGGCTGATTAAACAAATGTAATTTCAAACTAGCCTAACCAATAACCACATTTAATTTCAAACTAACCTAACAATGTAAAAAAACTTTATGAATTGTGTGTGTGCTGATTTACTATTTTGTAATATCAATTGCAGATAGACAGAAGCAAAATTAATATGTGTAGGCACATTGTATGAAAATGTCATTATTTTAACCAGCGATTTTTACAAACAAGATTTTAAAAAGTGTCCTGTTAGTTACACCAATGTCTGTACACACACAAAACCATGCATTCGTATATTTAATGTCTCCCTAAAATCAAAATCAAAGTTTGTTTAATGTCAATAAAGTCATCATAAATGGATATTCTCCTAAAAAAGAGTCAAATGTGGTTGTCACTTTTGAAAATCTATGGTCAGAAGCAAATTCACCCAGGGTTAAGTATGAAAAGCCCTGGAGTCCAATTGTGATCTGTCGGGAATTCATTTTCAGTGATATTTTATAATACAAAACTTTAAAATGTCAGATAGCATGTACATTTTGTGCCTGGTACTCAGAAAAAAACACAGAATACAAAATAATATATGCTAGTGCTGGTAAAGATTTCATGCAGCCATGGTTGGTTTTAGCTGTTTACCCACAGATTTTTGCAGATGTCGGGATCCTGTTCTGCCTGTCTTCAGTCACCCGTTATACAAACTCAGCAAAGCCTCAGGCATGTGTGCTCAAACCTTTGTGTGTGTGTGTGTGTGTGTGCTGTAATTATTACTATGCTTGAGAGGTTGGACCGCAAGTCATATTAATTCAAAAGCAAAGTCATTTTTCCCACCACTGACCATGTGACAGTGAAGCGGTGAGAGTTGTTTTTCTTGTTCCTGAGCTGTGGAGGGAGATGAGCGAATGATGAAAAATACAGTGGAGAGAAAAAGATGCTACGCTAAACCTGCTAACCCGCTAAACTATCTGCTTTAGACAATCATGAAACTGAATAATTATTCATGCTCGGTTCTTTTTTCATAATTCAGTAAACAAATGTAATTCTCTTTGCACCATTCTCGGTTTAAACTGTTTTTTTTTTTTTTTTTTTAACTCCTCGCTTGTTCTCTCTACAGACAAAATCTTAAAGCCACACTTTAATTGCCTAAAAACACAACAACTGCTCTTGTCAGCCCCCTCTTTTACCCATGCACAGTCATTCTAATTTACATAGATATTCCAACACGGTTGTCCCCCAAAGGCTTGTTAAAGCATCCTGAAAGCGAAATGATCACAGCCTTTCAAAGAGGGAGCTCCTTTTAATTTTAACAAATCATTTCTGGCCTTTAATGGTTGCCGTTTCAAAAGGAAGTGGATCAGAAATGGGCAGACAAAGCAACTGGCTCCTGCCGTTTAACGAGGGGGCAAAGGTGCCACTGACTTGCCCATTTTCGCTTAATTGCTTGTCTTTCATTATGTCCCCCCCGACGCTCGCTTTGCATCTAATTAAAATATGGGATAAATATTCAGTGCAGGGCGGAGTTGCTTCATTGTTTTGATGTACAGGATTGTGTGACAGTGGAAAAGAGCAGCATCTGATCAAGTGTGTGTGTGTGTGTCTTTCTCACAGCGGGCAGCTCTTACTTGGGAGACTGACAGCTGACAGTGGATAAGCTCCTGACGGTTCACCCTGCAGTCCTGCCTGCTGAAGGAAATCTCAGGTGATCACTGTAAAACTGCAGATTGAGGGTCCCTCTGGGTGGAACAGATGTTACTTGCTGCATTCATTGAAATTGGGCAGAATATTGATGATCACATATATATTATTAGGAGGAATCAATGTGGGGACAGTTCATATTAATAATTACCAGAATAATAATAAATAGGTGAATGAGAAAGTAAACCCATGAGAGAATTTGTTTTTGTAAGGGGTAAATGAAGTTATGTTAAGTTAAATTATTTATTAATACTTATGGGCTGTTGGGGATGTTTTCATCCACTCTGGGGTGATTTTGAGTCTAAATGTGACTAAAACTTTCTCTGTGTTTCAGAAAATGCAATGAGTTTTGGTGACAAATTTTGACATATATTTTGGGATATGCTTTGAAAATGTAAAAAAAAATTCAATAATACACTCTGGGCAAATTTACTACACTTTCGCTATAGGCTCATGGCTGTTTTGCCCCATTGACTTCCATTATAATGACATTTTTTCATTGCAAAGTCATGACACCATATAATCATCCATTGATTAATTGTTGGTGTTTTTCCCTGTTGGGAAGGGATAAAATCTGT
Organism: Danio jaintianensis; assembly: GCA_903798115.1. Taxonomy (NCBI): domain Eukaryota; kingdom Metazoa; phylum Chordata; class Actinopteri; order Cypriniformes; family Danionidae; genus Danio; species Danio jaintianensis. Next base: position 20,468,352 of record CAIGQV010000818.1, on the reverse strand, counting down.
AATTTTGTACTGTTGATCATCAGTTGCAATGCAAAAAAAAA
>CAIGQV010000818.1:20439283-20457146 GCA_903798115.1 Danio jaintianensis | reverse complement strand
CTGTCTGTCTGTCTGTCTGTCTGTCTGTCTGTCTGTCTGTCTGTCTGTCTGTCTGTCTGTCTGTCTATCTATCTATCTATCTATCTATCTATCTATCTATCTATCTATCCATTCGACTATCTATCTTTCTCTTACAACTAACCATTCTGTTTCAATATCTGTCTGTCTGTCTGTCTGTCTGTCTGTCTGTCTGTCTGTCTGTCTGTCTGTCTGTCTGTCTGTCTGTCCATTCGACTATCTATCTTTCTTTCTCTTACAACTAACCTTTCTGTTTCAATATCTGTCTGTCTGTCTCTGTCTTCCATCTATCCATCCATTCATCATTCCATCTATCCATTCTTCTAAGTTCTGCGAATGAAGCTCATCCATCCATCCATCTGTTGATCTGTCTACATTTCTTTCTGTCTCTTACAAATAAACATTCTGTTTCCATATCTGACCATCCATCATTCCATCCATCCATTCATCCAAACTTCTGCAAATAAAGCTCATCCATCCATCCAACCATCTGTCCATTCGACTATCTATATTTCTGTATCTTACAACTAACCATTCTGTTTCAATATCTGTCTGTCTGTCTATCTGTCTGACCATTTATCCAACCATCATTGCATCCATCCGTTTATCTAAAGTTTTTGCAAATGAAGTTCATCCATCCATCTGTCCATCCATCCATCTGTCTGACTGACTATCTATCTTTCTGTTTCTTACAAATAACCATTCTGTTTCCATATCTGTCTGTCTGATGATCTATCTGTGTGTCTGACCATCTATCCATCCATCGTTCTATTGTATTTGTCTGTCTATCTGTCTGTCTGTCTGTCTGTCTGTCCTTTTTCTGACATTTTAGTAAAATATGCTACAATACAAGCTAATATTTGATTTCAGGTGTGTAACTTTCTGGTTTTAATCATTTCAAACAAAAGCTTTTTCCTACTTTACATTACGTAATTGCCAGAACATTGCAGCAGCATGAATTTTACAGCAGATTTAGTGACTCCTGTAATGGTCCTCCCATATGAGTTATTATCCGAATGACCTTCTCCAGCGCTGTGAAGAACAGGGCGAAATAGACATATATGAATAGTTTTCAAATCATTAGTCTGGGTTATCTTACAAGAGCAGATTGTACAGACACTGCTGCAGGTTATAATAGTAATGTAGTGCAAGTTGCAGATTAATCACTGCATTCTAACATTGCAATAAGACATAATTTGAATCTTGTAGCCTAATATATATGCATAAAAACAAGACAAAGTATTTGTTTTTGTTTTAAGAATGTTTCTTTCTAAAATTGTTATTTTATTTCATTTTATTTTCAAGTGTCGTTCATAATGTAGAGCACTTGAAAAATGAATCCACAAATGTCTTCCTTTCCTTAGAAATTTTTTTTTTTCAGTTGTTATGGCATGATTTTTCCCTACCAGGATAGATATTATTTTCTGTTCCATTAAAGTGCTGCACTGAACGCCACTGAGAAAATGACTTTTCAAGCCTGCTGGTTACTTTCCTAATCTATACACTACTATTCGGCCCTGAAGACAAAAAAATAATGATAGTCTCAGCCATGAAAAGCTGTGCTGAGTTAAACAGAACAATAAATTAGGAGACGTGCGAGTCTTCTCTGTGGGATCACAATTGCAGTGTGTATTGCAATCACATGCCGTGTAGAAATCTGGATATGCATATGTTTAGTGCCTGGCTATTGTATTATCGTGGTCCTTGGGAATCCGTGTAAGTCTGTTTATTTATTTGTGCCAAACCCCATGTGCGTATGTGGCTACTCTCTCTCTCTCTCTCTCTCTCGCCTGGTTTTACATTTCATTTATTTTACGGAACAAAGCAAACGGTGTCATAATAATAGATTGTAATTCTACAGATGCACATGTGCAGATTCCTTCACTTAGTAATGCTGTCAGAGTCACTCAATCTAATCGTAGTTCTGCCGTATCTGCCACTATTCTTCATTTGTCTGTGTTGATCTCGGTCAACAGCACCCGGACTAATTAACTGCTCAGCATTCATTTCTTATCCTTATTTCACACATACCCACACATACAGATTCAGCCTAGGAGAATGTTTAACCTTCCTGTCATGGAAGTAAAAGGGTTCTTAAACTTTTTCTTAGTGGGAGGAGATTTTAGTCCCCTCAGGCGAATTCGTCTGCCCACGATTCCCATCATCTAATACTATTCCTGCAATTCATTTTCCAATCAAATATGAAATTAGATGACCAATCTTAAGAACACATTCATGTAGGTCAGTGTCTGAAACACTCTGAGACAGAATTGTATTTTGTACTTGTTTTATGTAATGATGCATTATAGTGTGTGTGCGTGCGTGCGTGCGTGCGTTTGTGTGTGTGTTTGTGTGTGTGTGTGTGTGTGTGTGTGTGTGTGTGTGTGTGTGTGTGTGTGTGTGTGTGTGTGTGTGTGTGTGTGTGTGTGTGTGTGTGTGTGTGTGTGTGTGTGTGTGTGTGTGTGTGTGTCAGTGATGGGAATAACGGCGCTATAAATAAACAACGTTACTAACGGCAATACTTTTTTCAGTAACAAGTAATCAATTAAATTACTGTTTCACCCGTTACAATGCCATTACCGTTGCTGAAAATAAAATGCACCTTACTATAATTGAGAACACTGAAGCGGTTTTCATGCGAGCAACATTTCTTTCAGCCAGCCATAGGACCTCTCTTTCTGGGGGGTGTGTGTGTGTGTGTTCGGGGGTTGGGGCGGGACACATAACCAACCAGTGATGATGATTGGTGTGTCTGTAATGTGGTGTAACTGAGAACATGATGATTGGCTTAGAAAGAGTACATTTTCAACGTTTGCCAATCGGAGGCAGAGTAGTGCGGGTGTTCACACACAGCGCACGCACAATCAGCCGCACACACCAATGACCAGTAATCAAAACGATGGTAAATCCAACAAGTTCAACGGTAGCCTTTGCAAACTAAAAATAGCACTACTTTTCCCTCGTTGAGGTGAAAGGCAAGAATGTTTATGAGTTGTGCAACTTAAAAAAGAGTCTCTCTGCGTCTGTGACAAGTAATTCTAATCTAATGAAGCACTTCACGCCGTCACATGCCAAGAAAGCAGGTGATAACGTGAGCTCTGCTACCAATGGGAGGAGACGAAGCCATGATGTCAAAGCAAACAAAAGTAGATTTTTCTATTTACAATTCTTAAAAAAAAACATTTAAACACCCTCCGTCTTATGCAAACCTTAAGTTCTTAACAAAAAAAGAAAAACAGCTCTTCTTCTGCAACTTTATAAAGGACCCCATTTATACACCAAATAGTTTCAAACATTAAAAGATCATGCATTCATTTATGATAAAAAAAAATCCATTAATATCCTGGATTTTACAGTTTTGAGAAAGCGCTTGCTACACATTTGTCAATACCCTTATCAATATCAAAAGAGAAAGAATTTTTTTATTTCCTAGATTTCGATATCACTGCTTTGTTTGTCCATATTTGACCCAACGTTGGGTTAATGCAACCCAGCATTTTTTTAGAGTGTACATATATTTTCCTAAGCACGGTATAAAAGAACTAAAAGAACACTGATCAAAATTAGATACCTCCAGTGGTTGGTGTTTATGGTGAATTTGCAAAATGGTAAGCTGTTCAAAAGTGACTGAAACCCTCCGTCAGCAAGTTGCCCCAATCAAAGCCAAAGCGATGACTCTTTCAGCTATAGCCATTAGTCTTTCCAGATCTATGATTTCTAGGAGATTGCATCTTTACATTGTCACTAACTCATTCAATAAAAATGCAGTTGCTTCAAGTGGAATTGCTCTCCAGATCACCTCTGAACGGGGGAAGGATCTGTCTTTGCGTACAGTGTCTTATTGTTTAAGATATTTGTACTGAAAGCCCTTTCTGCAATGACCGAAGCAGCATAAATACTCTCAATGCTAGACTAGCCTTTGTTCAGGAGCATGTTGTGATAGAGGACTGGTTGAAAGGTGGAGAAGAACGTTTCATGGTTTGGTGGTGTTTTCTGCAGCAGGAGTTGAGTCTCTTTCAAAGCTGCCTGGCAAGTGTTTATCAAAAGCTTCTTCGGAAACAAGCTGTTCCCTCTTTGCGTTCATGATCCAATCGACTGACAATTTTGATGCAGGACACTGACCCACAGAAAAAACAGGTAAAGCAGTTCCATGAAGCTGAAAACACTGAGGGTCCAGAGTACTGTTTAAATCTGAAAAATTCTTAGCAACAAAGTTATTTCTGAAAAGATCACACAGGAACAGTTGAGGACAAGTTGACCAAATCTTTCTGTAATTTTGATCACTGTTTTCCACAAAAAGATTTATTTTTTATTTTTTGAAGTGCCTTGGTTATCTTGTACAGTAAAACAATATGTTTCCATTTTGTACTATAGCATAAAAAATGCTTAAAGTCACCATGAAATAAAAATGTACTCTTCCTATTTATATATGTACAGTTGCAATCAGAATTATTAACCCCCCTGAATTATTAGCCACCCTGTTTATTTTTTCCCCCAATTTCTGTTTAACGGAGAGAAGATTTTTTTCAACACAGTTCTAAACATAATAGTTTTAATAACTCATTTCTAATGACTGATTTATCTTTGCCATGATGACAGTAAATAATATTTTACTAGATTTTTTTCAAGACACTTCTATACAGCTTAAAGTGACATTTAAAGGCTTAACTAGGTTAATTAGGTTAACTAGGCAGGATAGGGTAATTAGGCAAGTTATTGTTCTGTAGACTATTGGAAAAAAATATATAGCTTAAAGAGGCTAATCATTTTTACCTTAAAATGTATTATTATTTTTTTTTAAATTGCTTTTATTCTAGCCGAAATAAAACAAATAAGACTTTCTCCAGAAGTAAAAATATTATCAGACATACTGTGAAAATGTCCTTGCTCTGTTAAATATCATTTGGGAAATATTTATTCGTTCATTTTCTTTTCGGCTTAGTCCCTTTATTAATCTGGGGTTGCCACAGCGGAATGAACCGCCAACTTATCCAGCATATGTTTTATGCAGCGGATGCCCTTCCAGCTGCAACCCATTACTGGGAAACATCCATACACACTCATTCACACACATACACTACGGACAATTTAGCCTACCCAATTCACATAGCGCATGTCTTTGGACTTGTGGGGGAAACCGGAGCACCCGGAGGAAACCCATGCCAACACGGGGAGAACATGCAAACTCCACACAGAAACACCAACTGACTGCGAAATATTTAAAAAATAAAATAAAATTCAAAGGGGGTTTAATAATTCTGATTGCAACTGTATATAGTAGTTCTAAACCATGTTTTAAACCATGTATCTATGCCAGGGGTGACCAAACTCAGTCCTGGAGGGCCTGTGTCCTGGAGAGTTTAGCTCCAACCCTAACTGAACAAACAAATCAAGCTCTTACTAGGTATACTAGAAACATCCTGGCAGGTGTGTTGAAGGAAACTGGAGCTAAACTCTGCAGGACACCGGCCTTCCAGGACCGGGTTTGGACACCCCTGATCTATGCACTTCATTTATTTAGTAAAAATACATTTGCTCTCAAGAACTTTAATCAAATACTATAACCTTCCCTCCAACCATTAAATTACTTTTGTCTTGTTTCTGCTGTGAATTCATTCATTCGTTATTCTTCCTTCATTTTATTAGCAATAGCCATCTTTCAACAATCCAATCGGTTCCCAAAGAACAAAATCCTGCACCACCCTGCATTTTTTCCTCATTTCAGGACCGTTTCAAGTGGATGTACTTCACGATAATGGAAAAAAAGTTAACTTCCGTTTCATGGTGACTTTAAAGCAAATGGCAAGATGTACATAATGTTTCGAAAATGTGCAAAAAATGTATTCACACCACTGAGTAGGATACATTTTTTGTCTGATAAGAAAAAATGTGCATAAACTATGATGTAAACACATTTACCAATTAAATTCCAGCATGTGCATCAAAAAAGTCATGTGATTTGGTTTTAACTGATCATGTGATAATGGTCAAAATGGAACAGCATTACTGAACAAACCAGCAGAGTGATACATTGTAAAACACCTGAAATGTTGTTTTCTTCGTTTTAAAATACCTTAGCTAAATTCCGTCATCAAAGTGGTTTGGTATTATTACCTAAAGAACTGTCTTGAGTGTCTGCGCTCCCAAAGAGCAGCCTTGTGCCTCTAAAACTCATTGCGCATTCATTACATTTCAGCTTTGTCTTCCGAGGTGTAAGCAATTTGATACTTAAGAAAATGGCTCACATTGACTTATCCTACCGCTGCAAATTCCATTTATCTTTTAGATTTTTGGCGCCAGTCCAGACGATTTTGTTCTCTTTGACTCACTGGATGGAACCGGTGCTTTATTCGCAAATGTTTTATGCGATATTCGTTTTGCTCATCTAATTTGTATACTTGGATGGAAACATAGCTACTATTCTATTAGCATGGAATAACCAGAATTAAAATTCCTTGAACAATGAAGATTACATTATTTCTAAGAGAAAAAAACTGGTGTTTCTAAACTGTTCTCTAATTCTGATCTCCACAATATATTTAATCTAAAACAGATAATGTGTTCTTTAGTTTGTGGCTGTGCTAGATCACAAGGCAATGGGAATTCTTTGGCAACATTGTCCCTTAATGAGAGCATTTCCAAATGAACCCTAATCTAGGACTGATCAATACCAGATTAAACATGATTCGCTGGAAGGTATTTGGCCATTGTTCTTGATTCCTGTAGTTGTTTCATGCCAATTTATCCCAATTCACAGTTACTTGATTGGCTTCTGCTGAGGAGGCTAATTACCCATTGTTGGAATGCAGAATCTCACTTAGTTTGTGAGTGCACTCTCATCCACTTCATTAATAGAAGATGAAGAGGAGTCTGAAGGGAAAAGCAGTGATTGAGAGAGGGAGAGAGAGAGAGAGAGAGCAGTAGAAAGGCTTGGAGAGACTAAGATTAGGATTCTTATCAGGTGAGAAACAATCAGCTTTGTTAAGGTCTAACAGTGCTTCAAATAAAAATAAAAATAAAAAATGTGTGGTGTTGGCTTGTTTTTGCTGTTCACCAATAAATAATACAAATGAAGGTTTGGTATTGGTACCAATACCAATGTTCTTCACACGTACAAAAAAGATCTTTTAGGAACTCTTTACTAAAAGGTTCTTGGTGGAACACATTCTTCCATTCCATCACTGTAAACTTATCTATAGATATAGTTATCTATAACTATATCTTGATATACCCCAATAGTACTTGAACACCTAAAATAAAAAGATAGTTATCATTTTTGATGATCCATTAAGTTATCTTAAAATAATGCAAGTTTTTTGTTCCTGTTGTTGTTGAATAATGCACCATTTTTATGTGATATACAGTATAAAGGGTATTGCTTCTGAAAGAAGTGTTTAATGTTCAGCCAGACTGCATTTATTTGATCAAAAATACTGTAAAAACACTAATCTTGTGAAATATTATTACAAGTTATTAGCATTTAAATCTGTGTTGCTTTAGTATTATTAAGCAACAAGTGTAGTTTTTGTTAATTGTTTATATGAAACGAAATTAGATATTGTCTAAAGCTTTTATTGTATTTGTTGCACACAGTTAATTGTCTTTCATTTTTATTTTAGCTTTAGTGCTAAGTTTAAAGTTAAACTAAATGAACATGAGAAATATTTCCTTGGCAACTAGCTGAAATAATTAATAGAAAAAAACATACGGATTGATAGACAAATTAATTGGTTCTCTGTGTTGTAAGTGATTAAGTGCACATATTCACCTCTAATTTTAGAGTATTTCAGACTCTCTTATTACTGGTATTGTTTCCTAGCCTACTGCAGCACATGATGTACATGTTTTTGTACCCACTAGATTGTGTCCCAAAGGAAATGTTCTGTTCCTCTATAATGGGACCTGAAGTGTCATTAAGATTCAGGGCTGACTGTAAATTTGAAGTCTTGTGGCCTTTATGCACTTACCTTGAACCCGTATATAACAGCATTCAGGCTGCTCCCTTTTCTATGTATATGTGTGTGCTGGATGCACAGGAGGTGATTATCTGGTGATTTATTGATTGCAGGGTCTTTGTGCTTTTTTTGTACATTGTTGGCTTAATCTCCATTCTCCAGAGAAGAGCTGAGCTACCACCAACTCTCTTCATCTGAGGAACATTGTGGCAAACGTGTGTATATCAGAAAACCGCCGCCCCCTTCACTGAAAAAAATAATATTTCTTAGAATTGCAGAAGGAAGCCGGGACAAATTGTGTCATACTTTTCTGCGCGACGGACATTTTCTGTCTATAAGTGAGAGCCTCTGCTGTTTACAGAGGAATATCTATGTGTCACCTTGATATACTGATTCGTTCTTTTGTTCTCCTCTTCTGTTTGCTTGTATGAATTGCTAGAGGGAATGAACCAGTATTTTCATAAAGCTGAAATCTTAGCTGAAAAACACGTTTCATAAAATCACCACATTGGTCTCTCAGTCAGTTTCCACTAAGTCATTACACATGTGTTTTTAAGAAAGTTGTCAGAAGAGATGCAACATCTGGTATTATAAACATATTCAAACATATCACTTCTGACCAGTTGTGTTCAGATTTCATTGAGATTTCATTGATACCCGCCTATTTCATCACTTTAGTGAAAGCGGTCAGTGTGACTATTGAATTAGTCACACTGGCTTACAAGTGAGTATATCAGTAATCGAATAAAAATAATGTGAATGGAAACTATGATTTTGATAATCATTCGCATGTTAAATTACACTGATCTGAACTAAACTGAACTTCAACTCTGAAAACTGGACAGAATTTTTAGTAAAGCATACACTCAATGCATTGCATAACGGTATGATGCATGAATGTGCTCCACGCAGGTTTTTGCATCTCGTTTATATACACTATGAACAGCAGCTACGCTAGTTATTCTCTTTATTCTCTATTTCCACCTGGGGATACTCATCCCGAGGCCCCCAAAGACTATGCAGTGCCACTAATGCAATCCAAGACCTGTGAGGAGATGATCCCAAGGTTTCCATAATCCCGGACCAGGCCGTATCCTGAGCAGCTGCTGTGGTGGTCATGGAGGAGTGGAGAGCATGAGACTGATTCCTGTGAGGCCCCAGTGACAGACGAGTCTTCACTGACGTCAAGCGTTCTCCAGCCTCCGGCGCCTAGACTGCAAGCTCTACACAAGACGTTTGGCCATAGGAGAAATGGTCGTGCCCAACTGAGCCTGGTTTCTCTCAAGGTTTTTTTTCCTTCACTTTTGCAAATTGGTGAAGTTCGTTCCTCGCCGCTGTCGCCACTGGCTTGCATGGTTCGGGACTTGTAGAGCTGCGCATCAATGGATTTGCTCTTCAGTGTTTGGACTCTCAGCAGTGAAAATTAAACCACACTGAACTGAAGTGACACCATTTCAATTCACTATAATCTTCTATGTGAAGCTGCTTTGACACAATCTACATTGTAAAAGCGCTATAGAAATAAAGATGAATTGAATTGAATCAGATTTAATTTACTACAACTTCTATGTTAAGCTGCTTTGACACAATCTACATTGTAAAAGCGCTATAGAAATAAAGATAAAATTGAATTATGAATATGAATACCTTGTTTTGCTGTGCTTTTTCAAAACTCATCCCACAAAAACCATGTGTTACGTCATTAGGGAGAGATCAGATGATATTTTGTGGCTGTTCAAACATATTCCATGACCTGAACATTTACACCATTTTGAGTGTTTCATCTACCTCTGCACTCTTCGAAAAATGGTTCTTTCTTTAATAGAACCCTTCTCATAAGGTTCCAACATGCTTTGAAATTGTAATTTAGGCCTTAATGGTGTTTCAACTTTTTAATAATAGATTATTTTCAATAATTTTTGTATTTGTTTGATTATTAGTAAAATTATTAATATTATTTTGTCATATTTACTAATGTCTGTTAATTTCTCTATATGATCTCATAGCTTGTAGGCCTTATTATAGGGTTTACAAAAAAATATACGTACATTTATTCTTTTTTGATGTTTGGTAGAAAGCAAGTTAGAATTTGAAAGTTAAAGAAACCAGTGAGTTGTTTTGACAGTTAGCAGATTTGAAACCCCAAAGGCGAGAAAGGAAACTCTGACACAAAGAACCATTTCAGCATAAAAGGATTCTTCAGGACAATATCGTTATAAATAGAACTGCTAATATGTGTAAACAATTTACAAACAACCATGTTTTGGAGTGTGGAACTGGTCAAAAGTGGACAAACTCTAAAGGCTGATGTACAAGCTGCAAGCTGCTGTTGTTTACTTGATTTTTTTCACCAGGGGAAGTCGTTTGAAATCATTGATGCTCGTATGGTTGTGGGTCATACTTCTCTGTCGATCTATCTGAACTTAACCTATCAGGAGGATAAACCTGCTGAACAGTGAGGTTATAGATGATCATTAACAAGGTGTGCAAGGTTATAATCCCCTACAGTATATAATTCACACACACAGGTTAAGCAGGCATACGGGTTAGGCTCTAATACTCTGAGCCTAAAACTAACCCTCTGAAAGCAATGAAAGCGGTGTTTTCTTCTGTCCATGTTTTGGGCATGTAATGAGATTCATGAGATTGCTTCAGAATTCACAAGGTCATAAAATCATGTTGTATGTCACTAAGTCTGAATGATTGTCACATAAACTTACTCATGACATGTGCATGCTTATTTGATTTTCTGACTGACCATCAGAATTCGCACCATGTATGCCCTCCTTAAAGGATTTAGACCCCTTTTATACTTGTATTTAGCTGATTGGAGTGATGACATCACATATAATTACCAGAAAAAGCCCTTACAGAAAGCTCATTTCCTACTTCTTTCTTCTAATTTAAGCATACATGGTTAGTAATCCCACACACGTTACATGCCATCAGTCCAAACCTACTATAATGCACAGCCTATAACTGACAGGGTGAAGACATCGTTTGGTCACCGACTTTATGAAGTGACAATTACCCACTAGTCCCCTATAAAAATAATGACATTACATCACATTACCTCTGACATCTGTCTTGAGTTATTAATGCCAGCTAATTTAATGACGAGTAACCGTCGATCTGGTGAATTATGGCTCTCGATAAGCCAGTACAAGCCGGTTGACAGAGATTCAGACTGTAGCATATTGTATCATTTGAACTCAATTACCCTCTATTACCACAGGAACAGGGTGACATCAGTTGTCCAAAATGAATGGATCTTTCCGTACCTGATCATTTGCGCGTCCTCCAGTTTACAACGGAGATATTTTCCTCTTTGACGGCTGAAAATAAATTCAGCAAGTTGAGTCCTCGGTGCTGTCAGTCAGACCTCAGAAGATGTATATATTCCTTCCATTTTGTGTGCCATTGATTCTTATTATTATTGTAACAGAGCAGCTGTGATAGTAAGAGTGTCTTCTTTAAATATATATTTTTGGTATTCATTCCTCTTTTGTGTCTCTCTCATTGTGTTTTGCAGATACGGTTTCCATGAAGAAGATCCTGAGCCAGAAACCAGCAATAGCGAATGCTATGGATATCCTCAGCGCTGTAGATTTCTCCTTCACATAGCATTTTGAGTGGATCGCTGCATCATTTTTGAACTTCCAAACTGTTCTTCCCATAAGCGGCCATGAGCGGAAGGAGCTCAGATTGAAATAGGGAAAGACATCAGATGATGGGGGCACCAGGCGGGCCAGTTCTGGGTGGCTTTAGCTCCACCACATCCTCCCTAGACCTCGTTGGCTGGATGATCTGGCCTGGGAACACCACGGTCAGCCTGAACCAGAGCTTCTTTGGGACAGACTATGGCTTCAATCTGTCCTCCTCCTCTTCATCTTCTCCTCATTGGGTACAAAAGGAGGAGATGAAGGAGAAGAACTGGCCGGCCCTGCTGATTCTAGTGATTATTATTCTGACCATAGGAGGGAATATTTTGGTTATTTTGGCCGTGTCGCTGGAGAAAAAGCTGCAAAATGCGACAAACTTCTTCCTCCGCTCACTTGCAGTGGCAGACATGCTGGTTGGCATCTTGGTCATGCCAATATCCCTCATAAATATATTGTATGGTAAGTTACCACGTGACATTTTTAAAACATTGATGCCATCCATGCCAAAATATGTTATATTGGATTAAATATTATATTGTTAACAATTTTATTTATTTTATTTATACATTTGTATATTTGTATATTTTTAATGTCATTTACATCTAATATTTATAATGATAAATCACCCATAATATTCATTTATTTTCATTATTTTATACTTTTAGTATATACTTTTTATACAAAAATATGCTCACATTCATATTGGACATGTCATCAAGATTCACAGATTGGAGTGGTGTATTGTGGGTAAAGATTATTAAAGTATTCCAGCTTAGTCTATAGGCCAATGTGGGCTGACCTTTAAGGTGTATAACTTGTAAATTGGATGCAAGAAGTATGGCTGCATGTTGAGTTAACCAAGGAATTTATCAAAAAAATGTTAATGCCATGGACCCCAAAATATGAACATCTCATCGCTAGCACTATTTAACTCCACATTTTTCATGGTAGCACCTTGTGTGACCCCAAATTAAAAACCACTGATTCAGCATTAAACTCATATTGACTTTGGGATATGCCATCAGGATACACCGTTTGGAATGATGCATTGTGGGTAATGTTTAAATACGTATTGTAGATTGGTCTATAGCCTAATATGAAGTGACTTTCTAAGTGTCTCAAAATGCAAAGGAGATGCAAACTTTCAAATAATGCAGCACATCGCCTTTAAAACATAGCATCACCAGAAGCCACACTTTCCATAATATAACTTTAGTGGCATTTCCCTTTAAGACCCAGGGGCTTTTTCCACTGGTGCGAGGCCCTCTCCTCTAAATAACATGGCTCATTATACAAATGACACCATAGAATATATGGCGGTTAAATAACACATTTAATTGGTCTCTTTCCTCCAAAACTCAAGAGATGATAACTTCTATTTTGAAAAAAAAAGAAGAAGAAAGTTAAGGGGGTTTAGGTTGATTTAGTTGGGAAATTGTACATGAATTTAATTATGTATAGCACAGAGCAATGACAAAGTTAGAAAAGGCAAGAGCCAGAGGTGGTGGGATTTAATAGCTTTATAGCAGGGTATAACGTGAAACCTCTTTTCCTAGAACAAGACAAAGCAGAAAGAAAGAGATATTTGGACAAGCTTAAAAAGTTTTAGACTGCCTTTACAAATATATTTATGTATTTAATATATGTTATCCACTTATGATCAGATTAATGTTTCCACATCTTAATACTATGAATCCCAGAGCCGGCTCTACAATTCTAAGAACCCTAAGCAAAAATTTGTGATTTTTGTGAAACGCCAAAATGCCCCAAAAAGCCATCAATCGTCTTTTTTTAATTTTTTTAGGAGTTTCGCAGTAAAGAAAGAAAGAAAGAAAGAAAGAAAGAAAGAAAGAAAGAAAGAAAATAGTGTTTTAATAGTTGTCGAAAGCCAAAATATAAGAATGTTTAGTCATGACCTGAACATAAGTATACCATATAGTTTTAACTGTGGCAGTACTGGCAAAAAACCTGTACCATGCCAAAATATTTTATCGCCAGCTATTATTAAAAACAACAGTGCTATTTAGCTCTTGTAATGTATATTTGTACGGCACAACATAACATTACATGACACAACACAGACACGCGTATATGATACAAAATTCTATATAAATTGAAATATTTATGTAACAAAATTGTTTTGTATAGTTTTGTTTCTATGTATGTCTGTGTGTATCACATATAATACACACACACACACATATATTATGTCAAAACAAACTTTTTATGTTGGATGTGAATAATCGCGATTAATCTTTGCCAAGCACTAATATAAATATAATCATTCATTCATTTTCTTTTCGGCTTAGTCCCTTTATTAATCTGGGGTCGCCACAGCAGAATGAACCGCCAACTTATCCAGCATATGTTTTACGCAGCGGATGCCCTTCCAGCTGCAACCCATCCCTGGGAAACACCCATACAGTCTCATTCACACACATACACTACGGACAATTTAGTTTACCCAGTTCACCTATAGCGCATGTCTTTGGACTTGTGGGGGAAACCGGAGCACCCGGAGGAAACCCATGCGAACACGGGGAGAACATGCAAACTCCACACAGAAATGCCAACTAACCCAGCCGAGGCTGGAACCAGCGACCTTCTTGCTGTGAGGCAACAGCGCTACCCACTGCACCACCGTGCCGCGCTATAAATGTAATATATAATTAAAAATTCTAATTTTATTTGTCACATACAGAGTATTAGAGTAACAATAGATATTACTAGATATTAGATATTACAGAGTAACAATAGATATTATATAGTAACATAATAGATGCAAGAGGTCAAATTGAAACCTCATCAGGCCATACTGCCACATATTGAAGACTAGATGAATTGCACTTACACAGATCCAAACATAAACCTTTTTTTAATATTTTGCAATCACATACTTTGAGTCGGTTTATTTTAAATACCTGTTTATTTTGCCACCGTAAAAAAATGAAGTCATCCTGAATAGGATTAATGTGTGTTGTATGAATTAATGTGTGTTGAATCACATGACCATCACTTCACTGCCATTCACAAATCCTCTCCTGTGGTCTCATGGGATAGTGTCCATCGTCATTATATAGTGGCCCAGTCATTATATCATCTTTGAGAGAAAAAAGACTCTCAATGCGTGAGAGAGAGAGAGAGAGAGAGGCCGTTGGGGGCACATTGAGTGAGACAGCAGCTTGTCTGGCATTGCTTTGCTCAGAAAGCCACAGAAATATGGCCTGTGGCAGAATTGAGATGGTGCAGCCTCTGTGAGCCGCTCAGCTGTCTGCTGTGGAGTATTTCTGGCTCTCGATATCCATACAGGGACCACACTGTCCATCTCTCCTAAACCATGGGGAGCTCTGTTTAACCCATGTCTTTTTCAAATATTTTTATATAGAGTGCTCAGCATAAATGAGCACACCCCTGACAGAGCTCTCTTTTAAATTCCTATTTTCTATAGGATGCTTTACAATTATTTATTTAGATAAGTCAGTACAAAAGCCCAAAATGGGAACTAATCTAACAAAACACTTAAGATCAGAGTCAAAAAATCAGTACACCCAAATTTATATGTTGTAGGAAAATATTTTGTAAAAAATGTATAAACAGGAAAAATCACAGGAAACTAAAGTTGAAATTTTGTAGTTTGTAATTTGTCTTTGCAAGAACTTGTTTGAATTTAAATGTATTATCTTTTTGTTCCTAAAGTGACTCAAAAATGATGTTTTAAATTAAATGTACTCATTTAAAATATTGTACAATTCTTGAGGTTTTTATTTTGGACAACTTTATTTTGTTATTTTATATTCAATCCACTTAAATTTGTAAAAACTAATTAGCTAACTTAGTTCCTTCATGTTGTCCCAATACAGATCGATTGTGTGGAACCCAGCATTTTTACAGTGATATAACTGTTTAATAAAACTGTTGTTTAAATGCACCTACATATATTGGCTATATTCACTGAGAAATTGAGAAAAATACTTATTTTTAAAAGGCGGTATTACATTGAGCACTGTATATATACTTTTTTAAAAATATTTTTTGTAAATATATTTAAAAGCACTTAAACATTTTTTGCTTAATTATTTACTTGAAAAATACATTAGCGTAACATTTGAATAAAATCTTTTTGGGCAATATGAATGCAATATGGGACTTTTATCTCTCATCTGTCGACTTTTGATGTTGAAAATTCAACTCTACAGTTAAACAAAGTGACTTTTATTGACATTTTAGTAGTTTGATCTAATATGTTGTATAAGGATTAATATACAGAGAAGTAAGTCTGTTAAAATAACAGAAAATGTACTGGCAGTTTATTACCTTGTTTTTGTACTGTAATATACAACACCAACCCAGACAATAGAACACTTTAAACTATTAAAAATGTTCACAAAAGTACATTTTTCTAACTTTTCAATGTTAAAAGTTGTTGGAAGAAAGATCAAGGTCCCATAACCCAATTCAAAAGCATAAATAAACGGGGAGAAAAAAAACCCCATTAATTACAAAATACAGAAAACTGCTAATTTGCGGATATTTTTTACAGTGTACCAATGTAACAAAGATTACAGCTACATTTGTTTACCCCTAGATAATTTGTACAAGGTATATTTATGTTACTCTAAACTAATTAAAGTGTAATTCTTCAAAATAATAATAATAATAAAAAAATGCATCTTTCAGATTTCCATCCACACAATGTTGAAAAGTTTGTAACATATTTTCTTGACCTTTAAATATATTTTTGTGTATAAAGGTTGACATTAAATGTATTTTTGATTTCAAAACTATATTCTATTGAGCCTATATGTATTTTGCTTATATTTGAAATGTATATGCAACCAAGAAAAAAGAGAAATATTTTTTACAGTATGGGAAGGATGCGTGGGTGACGGATCTCTTGACATGAGTGGGTTTGGAGAACTCAGGCGGCCTTCATATTGATTGTGGAAGATGTCCTAACTTTAAATGATCTTACTTGCTTGTCAGCTGTAGATAGTGCTCATGATGAGCTTGCATTTGTCAGTTTAAGAGGAGAGGCTGTTATTGATCACTAAGAGATATTGATCAGTACAGCAGCCTGCAGACCCTCAGAGCAAACAGAGCACCGGAAAAATAGAGGCACTTTAGTGGAGGCAGAGAGTCATGGGTGCATGAACAGAAAACACTGTGGCGCAGCTATGCTGTTTTACTGTCTTTGTATACTGTCGTAGATTTTGGTAATGTTTTGAATTCTATATATATTATGGCTTTATTTCAAATTTATTTTGAGTATTTATTTTGAGTTGCATTCATTTTGTTGTATGTGTGTGTTTTAAAAACACTGATATTCAGACTGAAGTCTGAACTGATTAAGGTTATTTCTATTTAACTTTAATTTAATTTAATTGTGTTTAGTTTAGTTTAGTTTAGTTTAGTTTAGTTTAGTCTAGTTTAGTTACACAGTTAGTTTTGGTTACTACAAAAATGCAGGGTTCCACATCAATTTGTGTTGGAATAACATGAAGAAATTAAGTTAACTTATTAGTTTTTACAAATTTAAGTGGATTGAACATTTAAACAAACAACAAGCAACTTAAAACAATTAAGTTGTCCTCCCAAAAACTCAATAATTGTGTTGCTTCAGCTCAGTTTAAAGTAGTTTGAAAAAACACCCAAGCTATTTTTTAGTGTAGTTAGTTAGTTAATTAGTTAGTTTGTTTGTTTGTTTGTTTGTTTGTTTGTTTGTTTGTTTGTTTGTTTGTTTATTTAGTCTTCTGCTTGCCAATGTACTTGTATCATTCTATGCTGATGTAATTATTATAGATTCTCAGTAATATTGTGTAAATAATGTTATTTTAATTTTATTGTTATTTATGTATTAATAAATGAATTTAATTATTTAAATGTATTGAATTATTATTATTATTATTATTATTATTATTATTATTATTATTTAAATAATAATAATAGCTTCATATTTTTAATGAAATAAATGCAGCCATAAAAAAAGGAAGGAAATACTTAAAAAAATAAAAACATTAAAAATCATAATTATTCCCATTTTGTCCGGCAGTGTATCTGAGTGTATATATAAAAGTATAACTAAACTCTTTTATTTTATATTATAATATATTTTACTCTGAATGTCCATGGTTTGCTATATTGCATGGAATAACTGACAGCAGATTAGAGGACAAAAACTGTTTATTATATTATATTATATTATATTATATTATATTATATTATATTATA
>CAIGQV010000818.1:20401343-20437332 GCA_903798115.1 Danio jaintianensis | reverse complement strand
AGTATGGGACACCATACTTGGCCACACTACACTACACTTCACTACACACTTCACACACACTTCACACACACTTCACACACACACTAATATATCCACTCAACTGAAACTGAAAGTATGACTTTAGAAACTTTATTGTGCATAAATCATCTAAACATTTACACATTATAGAATAATATTACTGAAATTAATATAAAAACGTAATAATTGCTGTATACACTGTAAAAAAAATCCATATTTTCCGTATTTTGTGATTCACAAGTATATATACAAGTATATAGTAATATACAGTTGTGAATTGCATTATGGGTCTTTTATCTCTGCTCTGTTGACTTTGATGTTGAAAATTCAACTCTACAGTTTAACAAAGGGACTTTTATTGACATTGTAGTAATTTAAAATTATATATTGTATAAGAAATAATATATAGAAAAAAATAAGTCTGTAAAATAACAGAAAATATACTGGCAAAATGTACTTTATTACAATGTTTTTGTACCGTAATATACAACACCAACCATTAAACTATTAAAAATTGTTAATAAAAATCACTTTTTCGAACTTTGCAAGGTTAAAAGGTTGTTGAAAGTAAGACCAAGGTCCCACAATGCATTTCAAAAGCGTAAATAAACAGAGAAAAAAATAAATAAATAAAAACATGAATCACAAAATATGGAAAACTCTAATTTATGGAAAAGATTTTCTTTTGTAAATTTAAAGTCTCTTTTTTACCCACATGCAGTAGATAATATACAGTACTAATACATAATAAAAGCAACCTTGTATGTTGTATGGGTTTTGGCATCTTACAACCAGAGTATAAAAAACGATTCAGTCACCTTCCCATACAAACAAACACACACACACATATAAACACACACAGGTTGAACAGATAAAGATGGCGTACAGGGATTCAGCTGCATGTCTGCTTGTTGTCATAAACAATGAGTCTGTGATGGCCATTACCAGCAAGCTATCAGAGCAAAATATCATCAACTGTTTGAAAGTGTGAACGTGACACACACACATACCAATGCTTTCACACTCATAAACTCATACACACACACACACACTGACATAAAAATAGTTTTCCACTGCAGTGGATGCGACAATGATGGATTTCTCACTCCTCATTTCATTTTGGCTGTCTAATAGTGTGTGCGATTGTGTGTGTTTGGTTGGGGCAGCGCGGCACGTATGTGATTGAACTGCCATGTGACTTTCAAAAGATACAGCCGTCTGACCTTGATTCAGACTGTTTAATCTGCGCGAGTCTGTGTTAAGTTCAAAAATGGATGAGGAGCACGGTGAGATATGAGGTTTATGATGGAGCGCCGTGGCCTGCTCGCATGTATTCGCGTCTGGAGGAATCAGAGGAAGCGTATCGCTGAGGATCAGCCAAATACAGACAAGGAAAAAGAGTGAGAATACGCAGTAGGAATGAATTCAGAGAGAAGCAGTTAGAGTGATTGCCTCTGGGAACTTACAGTGTTAGGATATGTTTGAGATTTGAGTGATATACTGATACTCAGCAGCTCAGATGATGCTGATCTCACCAACCAATTCTGTCAAAAAAAAGGGGGTTCTGGGAATGTTAAGGTTGAGTTTCTATTTTTATCGTGTTGAACGTCAGACCTGGCTTTTTTATTTTCTCCACTTCATTTTTTTCTTGGCTTTTTATTTAGTTCAATCTCATGAGAAAATGTAACTCTTTTACATGTTGGTGATTTGATAGCATATGATTTTATATGAGGATATGACTTTTAGAAGAAAAAAAAAGATCAATCATTATTATTAGGTGAGTGAAATATAAAAATTATACACATAAAATAATACTTAGGGGAGGGGGGGCTATATTGTTATAATTATTATTCCTTACATTTATATAGCGCTTTTCTGGACACTCAAAGCGCTTTACACATTTTTGGGGGGAATCTCCTTGTCCACCACTAGTGTACAGCATCCACCTGGATGACACGATGGCAGCCATATTGCGCCAGACCGCACACCACACACCAGCTGATTGGTGGGAAGGAGACAGAGTGATGAAGCCAATTATGATTAGGATGCCAGGGTTAAACCCCAACTCTTTTTCAAAAGACATCCTGGGATTTTTTAATGACCACAGAGAGTAGGGAATCTCGGTTTAACGTCTCATCCCAAAGACGGCGCTCACTAGCAGCATAGTGTCCCCTTCATTATACTGGGACGTTAGGACCCACACAGACTGCAGGTTGAGCGCCCCTGCTGGTCTCATTAACACCACAGCCTAACTTTCTCATGTGGTCTCCTATCCAGGTACAGCCCTGCTTAGCTTCAGTGGGCGACCATGTGAGAGTTGCAGAGAGCTAGCTGCCGGTTTAAGTTTATTGTATAAAAATACACAAATTTAAGTTTTTTTTTTAATATGAGATATATGAGATAGTAGGCGTCACGGTGGTGCAGTGGGTAGCACGATTGCCTCACAGCAAGAAGGTCACTGGTTCGAGTCTCGGCTGGGTCAGTTGGCATTTCTGTTTGGAGTTTGCATGTTCTCCCCGTGTTCGCGTGGATTTCCTCCGGGTGCTCCGGTTTCCCCCACAGTCTAAAGACATGCGCTATAGGTAAATTGGGTAAGCTAAATTGATCGTAGTGTATGTGTGTGAATGAGAGTGTATGGGTGTTTCCCAGTGATGGGTTGCAGCTGGAAGGGCATCCGCTGCATAAAACATATGCTGGATAAGTTGGCGGTTCATTCCGCTGTGGCGACCTCAGATTAATAAAGGGACTAAGCCGAAAAGAAAATGAATGAATGAATATGAGATATTATACAGTTGCAATCAGAATTATTAATCCCCCTGAATTATTAGCCCCCCCCCCTTTTTTTCCCCTAATTTCTGTTTAACTGAGAGAAGTTTTTTCAAACAGTTCTAAACATAATAGTTTTAATAACTTATTTCTAATAACTGATTTATTTTATCTTTGCCATGATGACAGTAAATAATATTTTACTAGATCTTTTTCAAGACACTTCTATACAGCTTAAAGTGACATTTAAAGGCTTAACTAGGTTAATTAGGTTAACTAGGCAGGATAGGGTAATTAGGCAAGTTATTGTATAACAGTGGTTTATTCTGTAGACTATCAAAAATATATATAGCTTAAAGGGGCTAAAAATTTTGACCTTAAAATGTTTTTTAAAAAATTTAAAACTGCTTTTATTCTAGCCGAAATAAAACAAATAAGACAAAAATATTATTTTTATATAAATATAACAGAGCAAGGAACTTTTCACAGTATGTTTGATAATATAAAATATTATCAAACATACTGTGAAAAGTTCTTTGCTCTGTTAAACATCATTTGGGAAATATTAAAAAAAGAAAAAAAATTACAAGGGGGTTTAATAATTCTGATTGCCACTGTGCCTCATGTAGTATGATATAGGGGAATATGTAGCTCATGAAAAACACCCTTATTCAGTGTTTTAATATGACCAAAGCTCTGTAGTTTGGAATAAATGATGTTAACACTTTACAATAAGGTTGTATTAGTTAATCTTAATGTATTTTTTAACATCAACAAATAATGAACAATGCCTTTATAACTGTATTTATTCATCTTTGTTAACGTTAGTTAATAGAAATAATGTTGTTTGTTGTTACAGTAACTCATGCTGCATTAACTAATGTTAACAAGTAGGAATTTGGATTAATTGGACTGATAATGCATTAGTATATGTCAAACTATGTAAACGTTATCCTATAAATAAATGCTGTACAAGTACTTATTAGTTCATGTTAATAAATACTTATTAATTAACATTAACTAAAGAAACCTTATTGTAAAGTGTGACCTAAATTATGTAGTCATTATTGACAAATGTAGAAATAAATGCAAACAAAAGTTGTTTTAATAGTTTACACACTGTAAAAAATTATATGACAAAAGTTTAACTTAATATTTTTAGTCAGTTTGATTGATGTAAGTTGAGATGACTAGAAAACTTAATTTGATTCAACTAAAAAAATGTATGGCAGCAAGAATGTTTTACAGAGCATGAAGATAATATGGTTTTCAGTTTTAAATGTTTAAAAGTTTGCATTTTAGGCCTCAAAACCAATTTTTTTATGTAAATAAATACCTAAAACGCAAGGTTTTCCTTTTTCTGTAAAAAGTAAATTATCCTGTAAACACTCCATTGAAGCCTTAAAAATGTGTGCATCCATACAGTATATTATATAATAGGCTTTTTAAGGGTTAGAATGTGGGATCTTCTACATCTACATTATGCATTTGACAGATAATGTATCTATATCAACATCAAGTGCATTCAAGATATATTTTTGTGGGCATGCATGTTATCTTAAAACCAATCTGTTGACTGTATTATTGCCATCATGCTCTACTAGTTAGCAATATTAGATTAGTATCTCATTTTTAATAGAGAATCCACAGTGTGTGTGTGCGTGCCTGTGTGTGTTTGTTTGTTTATGTATGATTAAGCAAAGCCATGAGCTAAGCTGTTCATCACGGATGTCGGGAAGCAGTTGAAAGAGCCTAAGGAGTTCATTACCTTCCAGTGATATCAGCGGTGAACAGAATGCAACAAATGATTTTTTTTCATGTCTCAATAGTGTTCCGACACTCTATCTCTGTCTGCACTGAGAGGGAAATAAATCCGCTGTACATGTAAATCAGGGCTGAGTTTATCAGTTGTTCTAATTAATCAAAGCGAGATGCAAAGGGCCAAAGGCAGCTGGACCAATCAAGAGATGAAAGACAAGTGAAATTAGAGAGGGGTTTATTTTGGTCATCAACATGCAGATGAAGTTGCACGTTGACATGTGAGGAAATGTTGCCATGTTAATGATGTTTCGGAAACTGAGTTGTTATACAGCCACACAGTTCAGATCAGTCAACATACAGTTTGTAAATTCTGCCTCTATAATGCCAAAGCCATGGGGTTGATTACCAGTTAGCCTTGTATAGTATACCTTAAATTGATCCATTTTGAGATTACTGTTAGAACATTTATGCGTTTGTATATTTGATTTAAAGGTCTCATAAAATTAAAATAAACTTTTTTAGATATTAGTATCAGTAGTGTTAGTTTTTAGGTTATCTATAATCTAGCGTGCTCCAAAACAGTGCCAAAATTCACGTTTATAAGATATAAAACTGATATAAACATGTAAAGCTTGATCAACGGTTTTATTCACATCACCTCATACTTCAGTTTTTCATCTAATCTTGACCAATCAAATGCTCTCTAGTATCTGACATGACTCGCGCCCTTCAAGACACTTCTCATTTGCTTTTCATTTGATGTACTTGATATCAACCACTCTCACTGGCAGAGCTGGAATAAAACAAAATGCTATTGGCTATTTTTTTTAAAGGGAAATGACCCACCTTTTCATGTTTTGGTTGAGAGTAGTCAAACATCGAATAAAAAATGCACATTTCAAAGCACTTTACAGGACCTTTAAACTATAATGTCCTTAAAACTTAATTTGAATCATTTCACATACAGTACTGTGGAACTATCCCTGTTTACACAGATATGCAAAAAGTACTAAAAACTTTTGGCTAATGACAATGCACTGGATAGCTGTCTAATTAGAGCCCTGCAATGATGAGAATTACTCACAATGAAGAGCTTTGTAAGAACTGTAAACAAACAAAAATCTGCACTCTGCCACTATTGCTCTTAAAAAAAAAAATGTTTATTGATATTAAAACAATGTTTCGATTTACATTAGGACCTTATGAAGACTGTGTAGCTAAAAACGTTGTAGACTGTTTCTATAAAATGTAGTAATTTACTATTTCTATAAAAACTATTGCAATACAATGTAGTAGCAGTGTGCCGATTTTCATTTGTTTACTATTTTGCTTCATTCGATCAAGCACCTGCTTAAGGTTCCTTTGGAATGTGCACACACTGATTTCTCTCCATCTTTTGGTAGCACTTTAATTTAAGGTGATGTAGTTACATGTGTGCCATGCACTTTGTCACAGACTGGCAGTAGTGGAAATAGTGACATATACAACAGGATAACAAGCAGATAAATAACAAGGGGGGTGGAGACAATCAACAGCCATGGTACAGTAACTAACAAGGGAAACTAAGTAAACTGGGAAAAGCTAACAAGATGAGGAGTGACATGAATAAACACTAAAACAAGACAGGGACTGTAACACACTATAGCAATTTACAATGGATTATGCATAAATACATGTAACTAACCCTAAGCCTAAACCCCATTCTAACCCTAACCACATTGTAGTACATGTGATTAATTGATATTACTCAGCAATTAAATAAATAGTTACACTGTAACTACGCCACTTTAAAATAAAGAGTAACCTATCTTTTTGTAAAAAAAAAAAAAAGTCTAATTCTAGAAAGGCCGGGCAGTAAAGAGCAACAATAATGTGTAAAGAAGTGTGGTTTTTTGAGCCATAAACACGTTGCATTACATAAGACCACTTTAATCAGATTGAAAACCAAAACTGGAAAATTTGTGTTGAAATGCAATGACGTAGAAATGGCACGCAGAACAAGCTGATTTTATTTATTTATGTATTATTATTATATGTTAAATCAACGTTGTTGCCAATGTAAAATTCTCTTTTCACCCATCATTTGACAAATGGCGCAATGCAGACCCGTATGCTGGCTTAAAGGGATAGTTCACCCCAAAATGAAAATGTTCTCATCATGTATTCATCCTCTACTTGTTCCAAAACTTTTTGACTTTCTGTTGAACACAAAAAGAAGATATTTTGAAAAAAGTTGGAAAGCAGCAGCCAAGGACTTCCATTGTATTTTTGTTCCTACTATGGATGTCAATGGCTGTTTTCCAAATTCGTCAAAGCTGAGAACTGGTTGAATGTGAGTAAATGATGCAGAAGTTTTCTTTTTTGGGTGAATTATGCCTTGGCAACCCTTTTGTTTTGGGTGTTTACTGCTTGCTCTACATAAACACCATTGCTCAGAGCTTTGTATGCTTTCCTGACTAGAACTTGAAATAGTTCCAATTAAATCTGCATTTTAAAATGAAGAAAATTAGGATGTTTAATATGCAAAAACAATGGGAAACTGGAGTGTGGGCATGTTAAAAGATTCAATCTGATTGATGCTCATGACATATAAACACGACATTAACTTTGACCACTTTATTTAACATTTATATAAATATTTTGATTGTAGTTGAGGCTAGAAATGTACAACTTTTACACTGGCTCTCTTTTTTATTTTTACCTGCAGGAATTAAACCTTCATTTGACAGCTTGAATCTGGCCTAATACCTTCACTACCTCCTCTATATCCCACTTTATCTCTTTCTCCCACCTCACATTTAACCCCATAATCTGTAACCTGGCGGCTCTGGCACTGTCATTTTTTCTCATTTAGGAAAGGTGTAATTGCATGTGCTGTGGGCTATTTGAGCAGACAGCAGCACATGAATGGGACCACCACAGAGATATGGACAAATAAACGAGGAGGGGGAAAACCCCCTCGCTCGGCATCTGTGTCAGAATACTTGCTGCTCCCGCGCTGGCACAGAACTCTGTTATCATTAATTTTGCTAACTTGGCATCCGACGTTCCCCTCATCTCCAGTCCAGGTGTTCTGAGCTCCACAATGCTCTGTCTGGATTTGGACTAGTCTCATTCAGCTCATGATTGGATTGCCTGTGCTCGCTCCAGGCTTCAATAAAACACTAAATTGACGGTGACTCACGCCTCGTGTGGCGCTAATGTCATCTGAACCCTCAGACATACCCCTCTAGACCTGTAGACCTTGCTGTAAGAGTATCTGACCCTGCATTACAGCTTGTCCTGTCTGAGGGACATTTTCATTTGGCCACTTCTGTCACCTAAAAGCCTACCAATCCAATCTCATCACCTGTTCCAACTCGAGGTCTGTGGAACTAAAACTTAGCAAGAAGTTGAAAGTTGGTCTTAAGGAACTTCCGATGCATTTTTTAAGGAAAATATCACTATTGCTGTTGATAACTTGTCCCAAACCTACATGAATCCTACCTCAAATTGTGATGTCTGGAGGATTTTTTTTTTTTTTTTTGGCTGGTACTGTAATGAAACACACAAGAAAATCCCCTGGAAACATCCCAAAACATCTTAGCAACTGCATAGCAATTCACTGGCAACCACCCACAACATCCTGACATCTTTCTGTTGATTTTGCCCTGGCAAAACCACCATAAAAATGTATTATTTTTGAAGGATACTTCACCCAATGATTACAATTCTAAAAGTTAAAAAACTGAAGTAATAGATGTGTGGGGAAAAATGCAAATATTTTCAACTTTTCAAACTTATACATAACATCCAGTGAACTGTCAGCACGCTGTGCAAGTCAGCATGCTGCGAAACATGGAAAACCCTCAAGTTGTTTCAAACATTTATGAGTATCCATTTTCTGTTGAACAAAAAGGAAGTTATTTTGAAAAATGTTAGAAACCTGTAACCATTGACTTTCATAAAGGAAAAACAAATACTATGGAAGTCAATAATTACAGGTTTTCAGCATTTTTCAAAATATCTTCTTTTGTGTAAAACTCAGACAGGTTTATGACAAGTGAAAGTTGACTAAATGATGACAGAATATTCAGTTTTGGGTGAACTAGATTTCATATAGAAGCTAGATTTCAGCTTAATGACTATGGTTATATATTAGTATATTTATGATTAAATTATTATATATGTATATGATAATGATTGTTTATATAAAAGATTGCATTCACAAGTTGAAAGCAAATACCACAAAGCCATAATTATTTATGGAGAACTTTTTGAGTTGGCGTGTATGTGAGAAAATATCTTTATTGGCAGTAAAATGAATACAGTTTTTTTAGGTCATTTACAGTAGAACGAAGTTGTGTCAGCAAAGTACAAGTCTTTTGTGCACACCAATGCACAGTTTATTGATTATATTATTGATGTACAATTAAAAATGTATGGAATTTTGTATATAAAATGTACATCTGACTTTAAGTTAAAGTTACAATCAAATATGAGTTTTTATATACAGACATAGTTAACCTGCAGTTTTATAGCATATAGGTGAGGTCTGTGTGTACATATTTAATGAAGTCTATTTGTGTATTAAGTGTATGTGTTGTCCTGAAAGTCCTCGATGGTTGCATCATCTCTTCGTATGTGTTGTCCTCGAAGTCCTTGATGGTTGGCATCATCCCATCAATGGCACTGCACAATCTCTAGAGCCCTTGGAATGGGCATCCCCAGGTGGATGGCATTGTGTGTATGCTTTACTAAAAAAATAGGTCTTTAATCTAGTTTGAGAGACTGTGTCTGAGCCTCGGATATTATCAGGAAGGTTATTCCAGAGTTTAGAAGCCATAAAGGAGAAGTAGACTTTGGTAGACTTTGCTATAAGTGTGTATAAATACAAATAGTTGACCTAGTTATTAGTAAATGAGACTTGTTCTAATCAGATAATGTAGTAAACAGGTCATCATGCCTACCGAATCTCTGTATTAATAAATCAGCAGCCAGGGTCGGAAGGATCTGTTTTATAATTCTGGTATTGCATTTGAAAGGCTGACAGTGTGCATCTCTGACTCTCCCCCTTGAGTCGACACAACTCTGAATGACTTGCCTTTTACATAACCTGACTGTTTCTTAATGTTAGTTATTTAAAGCCTGCTGACATAACAGTCTCTTTTAGCTCTTGGTCTGGAGTCAGTCGTCTGGACTTTCATAATGCGATTTGCTAGGACCACTTTGCCTCATGTCTCTCCTATCTATTCTTTCTTTCTTAGCATCATTCTTTATTGTGTGACTGTTTTATTACAGATGTTTACAAAGCATTCTCTCTCTCTCTCTCTCTCTCTCTCTCTCTCTCTCTCTCTCTCTGTGTTTTCAGATTATGCCTGGCCACTGCCCAGCGCTCTCTGTCCTATTTGGATATACCTGGATGTGCTTTTCTCAACTGCTTCCATCATGCACCTGTGTGCCATTTCTCTCGACCGCTACGTGGCCATACGAAATCCAATTGAGCACAGTCGCTTCAATTCCCGCACCAAGGCCATGCTGAAGATCGCTGCCGTTTGGACCATTTCCATAGGTCAGAGAAACACGGATTTGATGATCTTGAGTAAAACAGGTGTTGTGATAAAAAATGCTAAATGATGCACTCCCTTGCTGAATTTGCTACCTCATTGCCTAATCCCATCCACACCTCCTAATCCTAACCCTATGCATATACTGGCAAATGAGGGGAAGCATAATTTGGCAGGGGTGCATTTTTTACACTTTGCGATTTTTACTGATCCCATATGATTGTAGCTTGTCTGACTGTACACTGTAAAAACAAATACTGGTTGCCTTAAATTTTTAAGATGAATCAAATAACCTTATGAGTCATTTGAACTTACATTATAATAAAACTGACTTAAAACAGCTTGCAGAACTCATAAAATTAAGTTGGAACATGATTAACTTTAACTTAAAGTTTAATAAGTTACAATTAGCTAAAAACATATGTTGTCATGAGAAATTGTTTTACAGTGTACAAACATGAACTCAATGTCACACTGTAAGATCTCAGTTATCGGAGGGGCTGTTTACACCTGGTCAAACCAGCAATCAAAGACCACAAGTTTTAGCCTAGGATTATAGGTATCTTTTAAGGTTTCAAAACTTTTGCAAAATCGCACACTTTGAGCTGGGCTAAATAAACAGTATTTCTTACATAAACTAATATGTAGTTGACTGGAATGGTGCAGAGGAAAGGACAAGCACACCATTATTTCCCAGTGTCAGTTGAGGTCTTTTATTGTTGTACAACAGTGCCATTCACACCCACTAAAGCCACTGTAAGTCCACTGCAGTCTATTACTGCAATGTGTTTCGTTGTCTGACGCTGCCAGATTATGTTGTTGGGGTTTCTAGAGGCTCCAGCTGGGTCTAAGAGGCCACTCTGATCCACAACAATGACAATTATTTGAACTGACATGGCATAAACAAGCAGCGGTTTGGTGATTGTAGTGATTTTCTCCATTCTCACCTAGAGACGCTCCTCTAAATTCAGAGCTTGGATTAATTGAATGTTGTGATTGGGCTGGCAATCAGATACGTCTAGTGAAGATCACCACCTACTGCTCAATAAAGTAAACCGCAGTCTGTCATTGTGTGTGGATCGCTCAAGGATTGCTAGGATATTGTGTTAGCGCCCTCTAGAGTCTTACTTTTGACTTCTGATGTAAGTTGACCATGGGGTAACTTATCCAGCAGCAGAGAATTGGGGGTTTTTGTCTGCATTGACTGATTGATTTGATGGCTGTTGTTTGAAGTTTGGAGGATTAACGATTTTAGTATTGTAGAATATAAATATCAAATACCCTCCAGCTTTCACTCTCCTACGTTTCCTCTCACTAAACAGTCTAGAAGTGATCCAATCTGATCCTGCTTTTCTTTGAAATTAATGCAAGCCTACACACTCTTTCGAATATGCAGTCTCTCTTTCTGTCACCCACACAAGCTGTTCCTTATTTTTTACTGCGTCATTCTAATTGTGTGCTGCAATGTTATTTTAGTATTATTCAAATACCTTTAAAGTATTTATTAATATTTAGAATTAGCTTTCATACGTATTTTTAACTACTTTTGTTACATGCTTTTTCTTCCTTTAGCTTTCTTATATTTATATTTAGCCATTAGCTTTTATCTTTGAAGGGTAATTAGAAAGAATAGTTTGTTATAATAGAAATATTTAGTTTATATATGTTGGTTTTAGTCATTTTAGTTTCACTTATTTTATGTTCATCCAATTTTTATATTTTATTTTAGCTTTTTGTCAGGTAATGGGAAACATATATATTTTTAAATATAAAAAAAGAGAATTTGCTGTTAATTTACTCACCCTCAGGCCATCCGGGATGATCCAACATTCATTCATTCATTTTCTTTTCGGCTTAGTCCCTTCATCAATCTGGGGTCGCCACAGCGGAACGAACCGCCAACTCATCCAGCATATGTTCTATGCAGCGGATGCCCTTCCAGCTGCAACCCATCACTGGGAAACATTCACACACACTCATTCACACACATACATCATGGCCAATTTAGCTTACCCAATTCACCTATACGGAATGTCTTTGGACTTGTGGGGGAAACCAGAGCACCCGGAGGAAACCCACGCGAACACGGGGAGAACATGCAAACTCCACACAGATATGCCAACTGGCCCAGTTGAGGCTCGAACCAGCGACCTTCTTGCTGTGAGGCGATTGTGCTACCCACTGCACCACCGTGACGCCCCATGATCCAACATTTACTTCAGTAAAACATTACAGAAGATTTTTAGCTAAAACTGCGCTCCTTGGTGATTCAGAAAACTGCAGATGAATAGCTACTAGGACTTTGAGAGTAAAAACAAATAGTTAATACACTCAGCTTCATACAATACTTATCTGAGGTCTTATAAAGCTAAACAATCAGTCTGTGCTAGAACAACAAAAGCTTATATATGAGTTTGTGGCCATGTATACATCATTATGTGGCAAGAAGCTTCCTCACCAGGCTTTAATACATTTACCAAGGTAATACTTTTAGAAATAATGTCCAGGATTTTTCTTTTGCACAGAATGAGTCCTCATCAGGGCGACGCGGTGGCGCAGTGGGTAGCACGTTCGCCTCACAGCAAGAAGGTCGCTGGTTCGAGCCTTGGCTGGGTCAGTTGGCATTTCTGTGTGGAGTTTGCATGTTCTCCCCGTGTTCGCGTGGGTTTCCTCCGGGTGCTCCGGTTTCCCCCACAAGTCCAAAGACATGCGGTATAGGTGAATTGGGTAAGCTAAAATTGTCCGTAGTGTATGTGTGTGAATGGATGTTTCCCAGAAATGGGTTGCGGCTGGAAGGGCATCCGCTGCGTAAAACATATGCTGGATAAGTTGGCGGTTCATCCCGCTGTGGCGACCCCAGATTAATAAAGGGAATAAGCCGAAAAGAAAATGAATGAATGAATGAGTCCTCATCAGGAGCCATATATATCCATTTTGTTTTGCCTGTATTTATATTTTTATTTTTTTAACTTGAAAAGTCAGGGGCGACGCGGTGGCGCAGTAGGTAGCGCTGTCGCCTCACAACAAGAAGGTCACTGGTTCGAGCCTTGGCTGGGTCAGTTGACATTTCTGTGTGGAGTTTGCATGTTCTCCCCATGTTTGCGTGGGTTTCCTCAGGGTGCTCCGGTTTCCCAACAAGTCCAAGGACATGTGCTATAGGTCAATTGGGTAAGCTAAATTGTTCGTAGTGTATGTGTGTGGAGGGAGTGTGTGGGTGTTTCCCAGTGATGGGTTGCAGCTGGAAGGGCATCCACTGCGTAAAACATATGGTGGATAAGTTGGCAGTTCATTCCGCTGTGGCGACCCCAGATTAATAAAGGGACTAAGCTGAAAGAAAATGAATGAATGAATGAACTTGAAAAGTGCCAGTAGCCTTTGACTTCCATTTT
Organism: Danio jaintianensis; assembly: GCA_903798115.1. NCBI lineage: Eukaryota > Metazoa > Chordata > Actinopteri > Cypriniformes > Danionidae > Danio > Danio jaintianensis. Next base: position 20,423,852 of record CAIGQV010000818.1, on the reverse strand, counting down.
ACGAACAACCAAACACCATAGTTTCAGATAATACAAATCTTTCTTAATATTCTACCAAAGAGTCACCTACTTCTTGGATGGACTGAGGGGGTGAGTAAATTAACATCACATGGACATCTTTTTCACAATACCCACACTGCCCCATCTATCAGCTTTTTATGTTTCTCTTTGTCTCTCAGTCATCTCTTTACTCCACAGAGTGTTCTTGTCTCATTTGCTAATATTAGTTAGGCTTAGTAATGACAGTGTGGATGACAGAGAGTTCACACATCTAACCTCTCTCCCGTTTGAACGTGAGCCCAGTTTTTATTTGATTCTAATCTGGATGCAAAACAGCTCTTAGGCTCCATCTAGTTTGACAGTCTGATTCATCTGCTCTAATTAAATAAAATATCCTTTCTATCAACCATAAGGACAACTGATCTAGCTGGATAAGAGAGAGGGTTTGTCTCAGAAAAAGATGGTCTGTTGTTCTTTTGTCTCCTACATCTTGCATTCCAGTTGACTGACTATATATATTTTTTAAGGTCACCTTAAAATCTAAATTTACAATGTTTATTTTTCTAGCTCACATTGTTATTCTTAAGGTGAATACTTGATCTGTGCAAGTTAATCCAGTGAAAAAAAATTGGATTGAAAAACCAATCAAACCAATCAAAGTCTGATTATTTGCTTCCACGTTTGGAGTAGCGGTCCTTCTGTTAGCATCAACTTGATGCCTTCAATGGCAACTGCATAGCAATATTCTTAACCACGCCCCTCTTACTGTTAGCTTGCTCAGAATCATAGAGAGAAAATCTGTGTCTGAAATCGCCTACTACTTGAGTTGATACTAGATTTGAATTTGAATTTACTACACAACAATTAGAAAAATATGTATAAATGTGAGTAGTATGAATGTAATTCGAAATATACTATATCCGCAATTTGTCATTATGACGTGAACTATCTGCGTCAGTTGCATCGCCTCACTCCCATTCATGAATTCTCTCACAAGGCATTATGGGATAGTGTAGCATCCACTGGATGTGCACTACAGAATCACACCGGAATTTATAGGTCATCCGGGTACTTCTCGCCTACTGTTTTTCGAATGCTGTAAATTTGGACATACTACTCAGCTCACATACTGTTTTTGACCTACTATATAGTGGGAAAGTATGCGATTTCGAACACAGCCAATGAACTCTATTGTCTCTAACGTTTTATCAACAGCAATGGTGGCTCATGGAGCCTCTCAATAGTTCTCGGAAGGAACACACAGCTAAAGACAGCTGTTTTTGCACTTTTGAAAGGTACAAAGTATTTAAAAATTTGTGTCATGGCCGAACAACTCGCACAGAGGGGAGAGCAGGTTGGTAGTGCGGCAGCTCGAAAGTAGACGAATCAAATGCATTACTAACAGCTGTGTTTTGCAGTGATTGGATGGAGAGATGGTGTTAAAAGCCTGACTTTTGGACAAATAGCTCTTGCTATATGGCTCTGAGTTCCTATTCCTATTCCTATTCCCTACTCAATATTCAGTTTCAGTTGGAATTACATCACCATGCAACTTCCATTTCACACAGCTCTCAGCAACTTCATTCACACAGACTTTAGCATTCTCTCTCTTACTTTTCTGCAGGTATCTCAATGCCCATCCCAGTGATCGGACTGAGTAACAGGGAAAAGGTCTTGAAAAATGGCATCTGTGCTCTGAACGAGGAACTCTTCATACTGGTTGGCTCTTTTGTTGCCTTCTTTATTCCTCTGGTCATCATGGTGGTCACATACTGTCTCACCGTCCAAGCACTTCAACGCCAGGCCACAGTCTTCCTCTATGAGGGCAAAGCCTCTTCCCAGCAGCCTTTGCAGCCTCCAGCTCCACCTTCTTCCCAGTTGGTCCCACCATTGGCTCCATCCCGTCGCAGCAGTCTGAACTGCTTACGGATCAGCAACAGCGATGGAAATACACTTGGTTTGACCGTGCCCCCAGACACTATCTCAATAATCCCAAGTTCAGAAGCACCATCTCAAATGAATTCGCCTGCAGGACGGGACCCAAGTGGAGCTCATGGACGACGGGGGATGATGCAGGCCATCAAGAACGAGCGGCGAGCATCCAAAGTGTTGGGTGTAGTTTTCTTCCTCTTCCTATTCATGTGGTGTCCCTTTTTCATCACTAACGTTCTGTATGTCCTCTGCCATAGAACCTGTAAGGAAGCTCTACTCACGGAACTGCTCAACGTGTTTGTTTGGGTGGGTTACATCTCATCAGGGGTCAACCCTTTAGTGTACACTTTGTTTAACAAGACCTACCGAAGGGCATTCTCAAGCTATATGCACTGCCAATATAGACACGTAGGGCTTAAACCCATCACTATAAATGCTCCATGTCCATCCCATGCAGTAGTCACACCCATTCTGATCTGCGAAAAGGTTTCCATTGACCGGAATAGTAACTGCCGCAATGGGGATGGGAATGGAATCCGAAATCTGGAGACTCTTGACATAGACACAGACACCGGACTAGAGCTGAAACCTGGAATATCAGAGATCTCCATAAGCAGTGGTCACAGCCACACAGAACACACCAGCAGTGTCTGAAAACAGGACAGGGAGTGACCAAGATCTAAATGTGGAGATGCTGTGCCCAAGAATAAAAAAAAAAAACATTCATCTGATGAGCTGTCTCCTCAACCTCAGCTGTAACACAGCATAGAATGTATGCTGAATTAGCTCCAGAAACAATAATCTGATTGAGGTCAGAAAAGTAAGAGGGAATGTAACATGAGTGAGTGTGTGTTTGTTTGTGTTAACAGGTTCAGATGTTTGAATGCCATTAAGTAATGCATGAGCATCCAGTCTCTTATCAAAGCAGCATTGGACATTATGAGACTGCAGTTCACGCAAGATAGAGTCATAGCGTCCTCCTGTGGTCGATACAGTAATTACAAAACAATCTAGTGTGAATCCAAAAAGTCAGTGTCATCCAAGCTAGTTGCATTACAATGGATGAAGCTATGCCATCTACATGCACTTGCAAATCAGATCATACTTTGTGTAACATGTAAACATATCCAGTGCTAACTGCTGAATCCTTTGAGTTGCAGTGAAACAATAATACAATTTGGGTGATCATTTATTTCCTGCTCTAACAATGCAGAGGAAATGACTGCAGTTCTCTCCTCTGATCCAGCAATCTGGACCAAATCAAATTAAACAATAGGGTGAAAGTCATACTTATCTTAAAACTTCAATGGAAATGTTCAAAAATACTAAAGACACAACAAATATGGTTTCAGGTTTGAGTTTTAATGCAGTCCAAATTTGGGGCTTTATTTTTCTTCAGTTTTTATTGTTCAAGGACCACCCAGAGGCCATCTGACTGACATGTATTGAAACCAATCCCAGTTTGTTTTGTTTAGCCTCGTTTTAGGAATCTGAAGATGGCAAGGTCCCTACAATAACACTAGTATAATTTTAAAGAGTCCCCCGGGTTTAGTTGTACTGGTAAGTACTAATTGTCACAGATATAAACACAATGGCTTTCTTTTTCCATATGAAGTGGTATGTCATTATGATGGCTTTTTGTCCAGTTGAACAGTTAAAGAATGAGATTTTTATCTCATAGAAATCCTGTAGATTTCATCTAATCGGATGATGATTTCAAAAGTCTTTCCAGTTCATAATCAGCAGATATGCCAGCAATCCATGGGTGGTCCAAACTGCTTCTCAAGGATTGTTTTTCAGCAGGTATTGAAGTAATTCAGCTCTCCTGTGAATGTAAGGTTAGATGTGTGTTGCCTCATCAGTTGGTCATGACAGAGTGAGAGAAGAAGCAAAATTGCACAAAAGATATGAGTACTAATATCATTTACTTTATACGGACATTTAATTAGTGTCCATGGCAACAGATGTTGGTCTGCAAGACCAAAAATGATCATTCGAAGATGTCTAGGAACATACAATGTAAAAAGCTGTAAATTCTTGCTGTTTTTCTGTGTAGAACCTTAGAATTTCTCCTCTATCACCTGCCCTTGTTCAAAGTCCATTTTTATACCATAGCCTGTGAATGTTTACCAGATCTTTTTTTGTTTAAAAAAAACATACCCTTGCAATGTCATCTTTTTGTGAAGCTGCTATTTATTTAATAAAAGACAATTCTCATTCATTCTGCAGCATACCCCAGGGTGAAAGTCATTGTGTTTGTAAAGTTTTGTCAGTTGAAGCATATCTAGCATACTATAATGTAAAACATACAATTTGTGTACACTTAAAATGGAATCATTTTTTTTCCAGGACCACGGACAGCGCCAGATGTGTCAATGGACAGGAAATCTTCATTTTTACTCTTTTTGTTTTAGAGCATTTTTTACACACACACACACACACACACACACACATATATATATATAATTTTATGTGCTAAGGGATTAAACTGAATTAATGTGCCAGTAAATTATGTAATGTTATATATTACAACCCTCTTTTAAATACTCTTTTAAAATGGATTTGGTTGTGTAAACTACATAAAATAACATTTATCAAAACTGTACTTAAAGTGAATGTATTGTCTTGGTAATTCTTGCCTTATTATTTTATTATGATTAATATTATTATATAAAATTTGTTATCTATAAATATCTACAAATCTAAATATATACAAATATTTTATAGCATTTTACTTTAAAGAAAACGGTGTGCTCATGTTGTCTTCTAGAATAGTGTGTGTGTGCGTGTGTGTGTGTGTGTGCGCGTGTGTTACTGTTAAGCGTTAACCATTCACCATCGTTGACGCGATGTTACATTTCGTGTCAAAAAGTTTTTAGTGCATTATTATTCATCAAAACTAGCAATGCTGCCATCTATTGTCAGAAACATGAATACACATAATATGAAACAAATTGCGCATATATAATAATTAATAATAATATGAGCTCTAATGTGCTGAATTTGAATTTACACACTCATTTACAAGAATTAATTCCTAAATTCCCCACAAGAGTTTCCGTTTAGAAAAAGTCTTATATTTTACTTTACCTATTGTTTACATGGGGTTCACGCGTGACACTGGCGTTAATTAAACGGCAGCACACAATAAATCTACTCAATATAATCTACTTTACTGGAGGGATCATTTTTGAGGAGATTTTTTGATGTAAATTTCTTCTTCCTCCGTAGGCCACAGCTTCAGATTGTGCTTATGTTGGTGGGAGGTGGTCATGGCTTTGGTATGCGCATGCGCTCAGAGCAGAGTTTGTCGCGCTCGAGCAGAAGACTCGACGCTGTCAAGGAAACGCGCACGCTGGACGCATCGCTCCGAGATTTACAAACAACCCAACCTGTCTCGCGCACCGTTATTCACAGCATCCGTCGCAGAAATAAACATCCTTTGAGCGATGTGTGCGATGTAACAAAACAGAGGGAGGGCGATATAAGGACTGAAATCAAAAAGACGCCTCGCCAGCGCTTGATATACACAGGTAAACGGGCTTTTTAATCGGTTTTGCATCTCTCATGGGCTTGGACAAAGCTGAGCTGCTAACGCTAACGTCGAGGGCAAACGCTGTGTTTTGATCAAATGAAAAGGCTGTGGTGTGTTTGTTGTGTTGTGTGTGTTATGGCCGGGACGACGATTTATGCTGTTTCGTAAAAAATGTTCCTATAATTGGGTGTGCGTTTTATTTTTATTTGCTTTGGCGAGAGATCATGTGGTACGAACAAATAAAATGTCTGGGGTCGACTGAGGCTGGTAACTTTGTTTGTAACTGCGACATTATACATCCATATTTTTTATGTTTACATAATTTATCAATCATAAGTCGATCTCCTATGATTAAAGGTCTGGAATTCTGTATGGCTAGTGGTTTGTGAGGTACATTGTATTAAGCCAGCAAAACCAAAATAGGATGAACAAAATAATTGGTAATAATCTTTCTTTTATTATTATTTATTTATTTATTTTCAGTTACATGCCTTTGAGTAAATGTTAATGTTAAAAGTGTAAAAAAAAAAAAAAGTGTCTCTTTAAGACATGTAACGTGCTGTCAAATCTTTGGTTGGCATATTTTTTGAATAATAATCTCAATAAATATTTTACCTTTTATATTCTCTAATGCTGTTGAATTCTGTTTAGATTTTTGTAACGTGATTATATATTTAAAACCATTATCTACACTGTTCATGTCAAAACATCCCTAGGGCCCAAAAAACACCTTACAGTATATCCCAGAGAGGCAATGCCATTTATTAAATATTAAAATATAATTTTTGCCAGATTACATGATTGGTGTCCATGTGCTTAGCATTTTGATGTTTTAATATCTTTGACCACAAGCAGAAATGGGTCTTGAACTGCAGCATTGTTGTTTATTCTGCTTACTGGACTTATTCATAAGTCTTTTAACATACAGTCCAAGTCAAGTCTCACAAACAAACCATGTCTTTCAATCTTAATGCCTAATATTATTTTTAGACCTATCCAATAACAGAGACTCCTTTAAAAGTATATATGTTTATTTGTTCTTACATAAAATATGTTGAGGTTTGTTTATTTGTACGTGCTCAGTTCTTGAGATTGTTGAAAGGCAGCATACAAAATTATACATATAATATTATTATTATTATGATGATGATTTTTATTTTTGTCAAAAAATGAATTTTTTTCTTTCCTTCCACATTGATGTTTTTTTTTATTTGAAAAGCTATTTTCAAGTCCCATTGTGGACTTACAAAAATCATGACAAAGTTTTAGTCATGCAACCAATTCAGCTAAAATGGTGGACAACATTGTAGAGCTGATGATTTGGACAGCAATGTTTGTGATGTTGCAATGTATTAAAGTGCATTTTAGAAGACCTAGAGCATTTTTTAGATGGAAATGCTGTTTTCAAATTTATACAGATTAGTGTAGACAGTCGAAAAACACTTGATTTCATTGAAATTAGTATTTTTGTGTTCAAGTAAAAGAGAGTAGTGATGACATAAGTTTAACTTTACTCTCAATAATTGAACTTGCCTGTGTATAAGTCTGGGCTGTGTTATTAATTAAAGACGATTTTCATGTGCATTTTGTCAGTAATGTTAACAAACTTTACTATTTCTTACAGAACCGTGTTTTCCTGATAAGATTTGCATAGTAATCGCAGCTATTAATTTAATCACATTTGCGATTTTCAATTTGATTAATCACTCAGCCCTAATTGACCTTATTCTTCAGTGCAGAAGTGCGCTCGTTTTTGCTATTGTTTTAGTACTTCTGATTCAGCTGCCTATGGGAGAAATGACTAGGAATAATAAACCACAGAAAATGGTTAAACCACTTGCTCTACAAACAAGGGTGTTCATGACTATATATAAAAGTAAAATAATATAATAAGCTGGTTTAACGTATAATAATCAATGGAAGTGAATGAGTCAGGAAGTCTCGAGCCAAAAAGATTCCAATGGCTGCGCCCACTCGTACGTGAAGAATAAGGTCTATACAAATGGCCCCATTTATTAAGAATGTAGTGTATGAAGCTAGCCATGCTATGCTGCTATGTTGTTGTGTCATGTTGTTGACTAGTTAGGCTAGTAGTGTGCTGACTGTGAAATTTTCACCACATTGTTTGGTTTGGGCACTCTTCTCAACTATGCATTTTCCGGGGTATATACGGTATCTGTGTTTTCATGTGTGTTTTCATAGCTGGGCCTTGCACTGTTTTGACCTGTTTTAGCTAGTTAGGCAACACATGGGAAGAAACTGAACAACCTCAGGTGTTTCTCCTAGAGGCCAATAGAAAGGATTATGTTGGAGTTTCGGCGCAGGTCAGAAATTTCCACTTTGCTCGACATTTTTCTCAGTTGTTTTTCTTACCTGTAAGTCAGTTCATCGTATTGTCTGTATTCGCTCAGCAGGCCACCTCTACCCTCCCTTGTGTTTGTGTACAAATGAAAAGCAATCCCTATGTAAAAGTGCTGTTTGCTGCTATTTTGCCTTTGCCTTTTGTTACCCGCCACCAAAAAAAGAAAATGCAAGCATGGCCTGTCTATTGAGCTCATCAAAAAGGCCTTTCCAGGTCACACTACATATCAGGATACTAGACAGCTGAACTAAACCAGTGCCTCTCTCATTTTCTCTCTGCCATTCATTTCAGTTGGCAACACTGTTTTTGAGTCATTCAGTTCCAGTTTTCAGTGAACAAACCCAAAAACAACCACATACACACTCAATCTCAGCCTGGTTTACTGGCATGCTTACTCAGCAATATCAGGCAGCAGTTGGGCAGGATCGATGCTGTGTTGTTGTCGCTGCACTTACTTTACATGAGTGTCACGGTGGTCATCATCGATGCTGCGAATCAATCCACTGCTGCACCATGTCATCAGTCTTAGCCTGGTTGGTCTGGATGTTGCCAGGGAGTTAATGAGTTCATAGAGTTTACAGTATGTACTGTAAAGTTTCAGTATCGACAACCATATTTAAAAATGGGAGCTAATCCTTTAGATTTATTGTTGCAAAAGACGAGACGTTGCCAAAGCTGGGATAATTGACACTGTTATAGCAACGTTTTGGTGTCTTGTTCTTTTGATTTCCAGTTTTTTTGATTAAATTAATATTACTGTGGCAGATGACTTGTCATGGTCAATGATTTTAACTAAACCTCATCATGTTTGGAAGAGTACTTCTCAGAGTTCACTTTTGAAGTGTTGCCATGTCCACTCCTTTTAAGCATCATAAACCCTCATTATTAAGCGTCTTTGGGATGAGTAATGAGTAAAATTTATTTCTAAGGTTAAACATTTGGGTGTTCATTTGTTGTGGACTTTTACATTTATTATTGACATGTAAATGTATTTGTAGTTTTTTGTTTTTTCCCTAGCAGGTTTTTACACCACTAATGAGTCGGGCTGTTTCTCATTCCCTGTGATTTCTTCTTGCACCACTCATAGAATGAGAGATACAACTTTGACATGCTTTTAAATATGTCAATACATGTAGTTGTTCATTAGGTTCAGTACTGGTTCACACTTCTTATAATTTTTGTAAATGCAGTTATCACTAAGCTGCATTCATTCATTTTCTTTTCGGCTTAGTCCCTAGCTTTATTAATGCAGGACTTGGTTCTATCTATTGGTTGCTCATTGATTGGATGGAGGCACATCTGAATGTGAGCGTTTAGTAGATTCAAAACCAGGGATAAAAATACTGAGAAGTTCAGTCTAAAAGTAACCAAAAATAAGTCTGTTGTTTCACCAAAAGATGTTGTAGTTAGCAATTGCATAATGAAAAATTAAAATGCAACTTATGCATGCATGATTCATTCATAATATTATCGATAACAAATATTTTGAAAGTAGGTAACATTGTGAGAATTTTCATTTAAATACATTTTTTGAGACAAAAGCTGTTGTTTTAGACTCAAACTGAACTTTCTTCTGGTCTGGATATTTTCTGGGTTGTGGGTTTCATCCATCTCCATTCACCACACAGCCATATTTCACTCTCCAGTAAACCCGTCGGATTCTCTCCAGACACCCCAGTTTCATTCTCCTGTTAGCCTGCCCCATTTACACAGATGAAGGACCCATCCATATCCTAAAAAAGCTACTGGAACTCCAGATACAAAGCAGGTCGCAGATCACAGCAGTACTCAAAGCACTGGCTTCAGGGAATGACCCCCTTTCCTCCAGGCCTTATCCAGCCAGGGGTTTGTGCACTGGGGCACGGGGACTTCAGGTCACATGGTTGCCTGGCTGATTTGTTCCAATTGTGCTGAATGCAGCACATTTAATTGTGGGTGACGGAGTGAGAAGAGTTCATGAGAGGGAGACAGAGAAAGAGCGTTATTAACCCTCAAGCACATGCCAGTTTAACAAATATACTCTTATTTAATGCTACAGTTTGAGCTTTTCTTAAACCACAGGGAGTCATATCTAACATTCCTTTTTTCATCTAGTATTACAGCAGTGTCATTCATGAAAGAATCTTCTAATCCACTGTCCACATGATGAGGGCACAGCCTTTGATTCATTAACATTTACTGTGTCTGAAGCAAGAGCATTATACAATAAACTAAACTAAACCCTTTATGTTAAAAGGGATATATAGAGTCATTTTCATGTATTATTAGCTTTTTACTGCCGGTATGTGAACTAAACTTTAAAAACAAGGCCTTCCACAAATTAGGTTTTCTGTGAAAGCCTGTAGACTTGTTTTTACGTGACATTGTAACATTTACATGCTCCCAAGAGCCTCTCTTCTGTTTTAAGTTAAATTAAATGAATGGTTACAATGTTCATGATAATTTTAAAAGAGCTATTCTGTAATGGAAAGTCAATATGCAAAGTAAAGCATACAGCCACAGTATATAGTCTCATGTATTCTATAATAATTCATTACATGTATATAGTGCTTTTTCTGGGCACTCAAAGCTTTGCAGATTTGGAGGGAATCTCCTTAACCACCACCAGTGTACAGCATCCACCTTGATGACGCAACGGCAGCCATTCATGCCAGAATGCACACCACACCAAATTATGGGTGAAGAGGTGATGAGTGATGAAGCCAATTATGATATGAGGATGATTAAGAGACCACGATGGACAGAGGCTAGTGGGAAAAACTGTACAGGATGCCAGGGAAACACCCCAATTTTTTTTGAAGGTCATCCTGGGATTTTTAACAACCACAGAGATTCAGGACCTCACTTTAACAGCTCTTCGAAAGACGGTGCTCACTGACAGTATAAATTCCCTGTGACTTTACTGGGGCGTTAGGACCCACACAGGCCACAGGTTGAGCACTTCCTGCTGGCTCTATTTATACCCCCTGAGAAGGGTATAAACCAGGGGTGTCAAAGTCAGTTCCTGGTGGGCCGCAGCCCTGAACAGTATAATTCCAACCCTGCTTCAATACACTTACCTAAAGGTTTAAAACAAGCCTGAAGGACTCAATTAGTTTGATCAGGTGTGTTTAATTAGGGTTAAAGTTAAACTGTGCAGAGCTGCGGCCCTCCAGGAACTGAGTTTGACACCTGTGGTATAAACGGAGGTTGGAACCAATTCCAAATAGGCTGGTCAGTTCCAAGTGGCCTATACAGTGCATCCGGAAAGTATTCATAGCGCTTCACTTTTTCCACATTTTTTTATGTTACAGCCTTATTCCAAAATGGATTAAATTCATTTATTTCCTCAATTCTACACACAATACCCCATAATGACAATGTGAAAAAAGATTTTTTGAAATTGTTGCAAATTTATTAAAAATAAAAAACCTGAAAAATCACATGTGCATAAGTATTCACAGCCTTTGCCGTGAAGCTCTAAATTGAGCTCAGGTACATTCTGTTTCCACTGATCATTCTTGAGATGTTTCAGCAGCTTAATTGGAGTTCACCTGTAAATTCAGTTGATTGGACATGATTTGAAAAGGCATTCACCTGTCTATATAAGGTCCCAGGGTTGACAGTGCATGTCAAAGCACAAATCAAGCATGAAAACAAAGGAATTGTCTGTAGACCTCCGAGACAGGATTGTCTCAAAGCACAAGGCTGGGGAAGGTTACAGAAAAATTTCTACTGCTCTGAAAGTTCCAATGAGCACAGTGGCCTCCATCATCCGTAAGTGGAAGATGTTTGAAACCACCAGGACTCTTCCTAGAGCTGGCCGGCTATCTAAGCTGAGTGATCAGGGAGAAAGGCCTTCGTCAGGGAGGTGATCAATAACCCGATGGTCACTCTGTCTGAGCTCCAGCGTTCTTCTGTGGAGAGAGGAGAACCTTACAGAAGGACAACCACCTGTGCAGCAATCCACCAATCAGGCCTGTATGGTAGAGTGGCCAGACGGAAGCCACTCCTTAGTAAAGGACACATAGCAGCCCACCTGGAATTTGCCAAAAGGCATCTGAAACAAAATTCTCTGGTCTGATGAGACTAAAATTGAACTCTTTGGAGTGAATGCCAGGCGTTACGTTTTTTGGAGAAAACCAGGCACCGTTCATCACCAGGCTAATACCATCCCTACAGTGAAGCATAGTGGTGGCAGCATCATGCTGTGGGGATCTCCGCAGCAGGAACTGGAAGACTAGTCAGGATAGAGGGAAAAATGAATGCAGCAATGTACAGAGACATCCTGAATGAAAACCTGCTTCAGAGCGCTCTTGACCTCAGACTGGGGCGACGGTTCATCTTCCAGCAGGACAATGACCCAAAGCACACCGCCAAAATATCCATGTAGTGGCTTCACAACAACTCAGTGAATGTCCTTGAGTGGCCCAGCCAGAGCCCAGATTTAAATCCTATTGAACATCTCTGGAGAGATCTGAAAATGGCTGTACACCATCGCTTCCCATCCAACCTGATAGAGCTTGAGAGGTACTGCAAAGAGGAATGGGCAAAAATTCCCAAAGACAGGTGTGCCAAGCTTGTGGCATCATTTTCAAAAAGACTTGAGGCTGTAATTGCTGCCAAAAGTGCATCAACAAAGTATTGAGCAAAGGCTGTGAATACTTGTATACATGTGATTTTTCAGGTTTTTTATTTTTAAGAAATTTGCAACAATTTTAAAAAATCTTTTCACATTGTCATTATGGCGTATTGTGTGTAGAATTTTGAGGAAATAAATTAATTGAATCCATTTTGGAATAAGGCTGTAACATAAAAAAATGTGGAAAATGTGAAGCGCTATGAATACTTTCCGGATGCACTGTACAAACCTCCAGTCCAACCTATTGTGTTTAATGAATGTCTACATTTATCCCAATCCTAAACCCAACCTCACAGTAACCTGTTGTGTTTTATTAATGTCTATTAAACGTACACTAACCCTAAACCCAGCCTACTTGTGGCATAAGTCCCTCCCACTTGGAGGTCACCCAGCCTTCTTGTGGTCTAATCCTTCTCCCTTGGAGCTTCTAACCAAGCACAACTCATAGCTTCAGTGTGCGACCATGAGCATATAGTGTGTGTGTGTGGGAGGGGGTTTATTGAATCATGAATAATGTTTAATCTCTCGTATATTATGTGTGCATGAGTGATAGCAAGTCGCCAGCTGCAGATCACTTAACGACCACTAGTGTCACTAATAACAACTGTAATTCTACGTACAGCACTTTTAATTAAAATTAGGCTGAAATATAACAATTATTTACAATTAGTTAGTAGAAATACAAAACTAACGTATACAAAACTATATAAGGGATATAAATTGTAATTAATTTGAAATAAATAATGACTTACTTAAAAAGAAACTGCTGATATAAAGGCTAATTCATTATATTAATAAAAAAATATAAAATAGAATATAAAATAACACTGTTCTTGAGCTTGAGAAGGATAATGTGCAGCATTTGCTCTGTCTGTCTAACTATCTTGTCTGTCCAAGTGTTTGGCTCTTATTTTTTGATCAAGCAACAATCAGGAGGCATGAAAGGAAACCATGGCAACACTTCCTCTCAGTCTGCACTAATGACACTCTTGTTCTGTATTCTGAGCAGCTCTGAATATTTGGAGAACAGAATGTAATCGTATTTCCTTACAGTGTTTTTTTGTTTAGTGGCTTTGGTTGGGGGTTGATCAGCACAGATCCCAGAGCGCACAGCCTTGATCCCGACATTAAAGAGGTGAAGGGAAGCCAGTGGAAAGGGGGGCAGGGGGAGATCAGGGGCTCTGGAATCTGAGCTGCACAAACACATGTCTGCTCATCAGATCAACCTGCAAATGCAACTCTGCTGTTTAAGCTCATTTTGATTTGACATTTACAACATTTTCTCCTCCTGTTGCTGGGAAGCAGAAATGAGTCTAGTGTTTCTGGATAATTGTCAGTTTTGTGTGAATGTGCATAAATAAGCATAAATATAAGTCTGAAATTGTTGATGGAAGTAGCGGAATTCAATGTTCAGTTGTCAATTTATCTCATTCAACATTTGAATTATGTACATATGTTTTAAGGGTAAAAATATTAAGTGATTAAAAGTAGAGCTATGGCGAAAAAATAGATTCTGCATCGATTCTGAGATATTAAAAATGCATTGCTATGCTCTCTTGAACAAATTCTGAGCTTAGTTTTTAACAGCAGATTAGGCTGTATACTTAACAAACAGCCATACTCTGCTTACATCCACTTTTTTTATAAATATCACTTGAACTTAAAATAATCATTAATAAAGTTAGCAAAGATTTAATTGAATTACAAGAGTGCTCATACTAGGACTTCACAATATATTGTTTCAGCATCGATTTCACAATGTGCGCATCTGCAATAGTCACATCACAGGATTTGCAACGTTGAGTCTGGGTTATAGTTAACAGTTCAGAACCATAGACTGTAAAAGATATGGATGTAGTATCCGTGACGTCACCCATAGGTTTCTGAAGAACACAAAAGAAGCTACAAGTAGGCGTGGCCAACCGTCACCGTTTTGTTCGAGCTACAGACGCATACTAGCATTTTGCCTAGACAGACTTTACTTTGGGAGAAACGCTTAACACTTCATTACCTGCGACTCGTTTGTTTTCTGACCATATGTGCTTGGTTGTACACTATATTAATAAAATGTTTAGTCTTTTAAAAACACTCTTATAATAGATTGAGCCACTAAGCATTGTTCTTATGATGCTTTTCTACAGGAGGAAAACGCAAATTGCTTCCAAATACTTCAAATATAGTCTGTGCTAGTAAATGCAAAGCTATTTATGAAATCCAGGCATAACACTGTATGACAACATTTCAGTTGACTGTTCTATAGCCTACAGCTAATCAATCTGTCAGATTCTGGAGTGCTTTACAGGTCTAAAGAAAATTATAAATTATAAATTAACTTAAATAAAACAAATACATTTATAGATATGGTATACAAGTATATAATTTCACTCACCTGGGAAATGAAGGCAACTTGAATGGTTTGTGAGCACAATTAAGTGCACACAGCATGCCATATTATATGATAATTGTAGGAAATAATCCCAAAAGGCAATTGTCTGTGTAATGCCACATAAAACAAAACAAAAATACGATGTATATGCCGAGTTCAGCAGCTAATCAGCCGGAATCAGCTGAGGTGACGTGACTGCGAGCAGCTAGACCTAGCTGTCACTCAAGTGGCCACGGCCTTAATTATGCAGACTTAATATAACTTAATATAAACGAAACGGATGAGTTATAAAAAAATTCACCCCCCTCACAGTTGTCATGAAGGGTAATATTAGCTATATGAACCAAAACCATCTTTTGCACCAGGCTGTAAACATGTTTTTATCAGCTGTAAAATTGGCCAATTTATCATTGCAGTCAGAGAACATCTGGACTTCCTGGAGCAAGCCCCCAAAGGCAAGTCGATGAGTTGCAGTTTCAGTTACTTCCGTATTGGCTTCACGAGAGAGAGCGGGAGGTTGCCGCTTGTTCAGAACATTTGTGGAGTTTAATCATAATAGCTTCAACAATGGTTATTTGTATTTATTTATTTAGACAATGAAGACTATAGTGTTATTTTACATTTGCTTTTTCAGTTATTTACCAGAAAACTATTTTATTTCATTTGGATCTTTGCTCTATTGTATGTATGTATGTATGTATGTATGTATGTATGCTTGTGATTTGTTTATTATATTTTATGCAGATGCACTCACTTTTCAAAATTATCCCAGTCATTCTAAAATAATAAAAATTCTTTCAACAGGGCTATTCAATTAATATGGTGAAGTTGTTTTCATATCGCAAATATAATATTCTATTACTATTCTGAACTTTGATTATATACAGCTACTCAGCTAACATGAGAACCACTGTCATATTTCCTAGTTTCTCCGAAAGGCCCACCCTTAAGAGGCTCTGATTGGTCAGCTAACATAATGTGCTTTGATTCGTGGATCGGCTCCACGTCACCATGTCAGTCCCCTACAAGCATGCACTTTTGCGCTGTGTAAACAGTAGCTGTTAGCCGTATCAGGTTGTGCCTTAATCAGACAGAAAATGAAGAGCACACAGCTGAACCTCACGCCTGCTCTCTAAAATAAAGTCTGACAAGTGTCTTTCACATATATTTGGAATAATCATGTGTAAGTAATATAAAACGTTCACATATCTTTTGCGAGTTTGTTATTTGAAATGTAGAACGCACGGAAAGTGAACGCATAGAGAGACACTGAAAGTGGCCACATAGAGAGACACTGCACGCGCTGCTGAAGATTGTGGGTGTTTACAGCGGTTTGACTGATAAATATGAATTTGTAGCTAAATTGTTATCGGTGGCAAACAGCATTTTCCGTTGTTTAAATTCTCATTTACGTCCTCGCTACAACACACCGTTAAGGCTTCAAACTGTGTCAATTTTAACAAATAAAAATACTTACAGGTTGTGGCTCAAAATCCACAGCTTCGTCGGTTGGAGGAGTTTTTAGCCGAATCCAGCACTGAACTGAGAGAGATTCTGGAAGCTGTCATTTGTCAAATGCTAGCTATATATATTTTTTTATAATTCTCTGGAACATAATTAAAATGTAATTGTAAGCACTTCTCTCTTTGTGTCGTATCCTTTGGAAGCCGAAATACAGAAACAGAGAAAGCTCTGTGGAAATAGCAGCGTTTGGATGGCATTTTAGCTTTCTCTGCTATAACATTACAGCGCCTTTGGCCACGCCCCTTCGCTGCACGAGGTGTATGCACATAACCTGAAGCGTTTGTGATCTCACTAGCCCGAATGTATTTTTTTGTAGTCCCTAAACTTCGTTCGCTGTAGGCAAGGTCTCTCGTTGCATTGAACTTTGAGCATATGACATTCAGAGATGTTGTTTACGTTCACACAGCTACATTACACATGAACTAAAGTTTAAAATATGATATCGTAGTGGACCACCCCTTTAACATCAGCATAGGTCAGTTAATCTATTAAACTAAACACTATTAAATCTTCATAACTTCAAATAAAACTAAAATTGCCTGTCAGAATTGAGTAACCCTAATACTTGTATTTTGTTTTACCAAAGTGTGGAAAATGTATTTTCAAAACATTGTTGATTATCGGTTTTAGCCACCCCCAGAAGTGTAAAAAAATATATATTTTATTAATTAATGTTTTTATTATTAAGATTATGAATTGTTGTCATGTATTATTTGTAATTTTGTCAAATGAATGAATTGCAATTCTTTTTATGAAATATTTATTCCACTCCTCTCAAACCGATTACAGTTTCGTTTGGTTTGGGCATTTTTATTATGGATCAGGTTTATTTTGGACTTGACTTTAGTTCTGAACCGATTTGTAATGAGCTCATTAATACAATAAGCATGTTTAGAAGTCATTTTAATGTTTCTTTCTTTTTTTTTTTATCCCACTCTACACTCTGCCACTTCCTGTGTTGACATTCCCCAGGCTTGTTAAACTCTTAAGTAACAAATCCAGTAGCATTCAGTAGCACACATATAAAATATCTTAAATATATTAAAAAAAAACATTATTTAAAATTTTCTAAAAATATTTAACATTACTTATTTCTACTTATTTTACAAATCTTACCAAGCCCAACTTTTGTACTGTAAACTGCTAGAATCCATCTGATGTAACAAATTAGATTAAAACCTATTCAGTGAATTAACTTCATGGCTAATGATATGGTGTGTGATATTTTGCAAGCAGACCGCAGGCACTTTGCTCACAGTGGGAGATGAGTGTTTGATAGCCTTACATTGACTTTTAAACACATGCCTGGTGAGAGGGAGGGCTGGTCCTTTAATTCCATTATAAATGTCGTCTGTTTCACACAGAGCAGATGCCCGTGCACAGGCGCAAATGTAATAAATGACACTGACGCACATTAAAAGCAACCCTTCGACCTACACATCCACAAAAGATTTAATGTCATGTAAACAGAGACGACACACTCAACCACTCATGCTGACGTACTGCTCCTAATCAGATGATCGTGGATGGGTGTTTGGCATTGGTTAATGAGGGGAACCACATATCCTCATCACCAGATGTAATGTTTACATCACACATTACAGCTTTTTAATCCCCCACACACATTACAGCAACATGAATTCACACTCCCTAAGGTCTCTGACCCCCTTTTTCTTTCAGAGAGAGTTTCAGACATAGCATACATAGCCATTAAATAACTAAATGAATGATAAGTGAGCGTGTGTTGTGATTTTGATGATGTCAGAGGGTGGGGTTGATGAGAGTGGGTGTGGCTCTGCTGCATTCTTGTCATCTTGCTGAGATGTATGCTAGAGGATTTTCGCTGCACCATTTTTCACTTCTCACTCTCTAATTCAATCCTCGCTCAGAAGCCATTTCAGTGTTGTTTCCATGGCAACAACACCAAGGCCCCTCCTGGTGAGGTGGCACACTTTTTGGCTCTCTTTGCTTTCATTCACTGAATTTCTCTGTCCGTTTTCCCCCCCCATAATTCTCAGCAGTCTCTTATTTTGATATATTATAATATTATAAATAATATAGATACTATTTAGAATAATTTTTTTAGAAGTGCATAGATTCTGAGATTTTCAAAATGCATCAATGTTTTCTCTTTAATTGATTCTGAGCTTCTTTTTAAACACCTGATGGCGCTCTAGGCTAGTTTTTAACCATCCTCTTACCCTAAGATGAAGAGCACTTCTGCATTAAAGTTGGTTTTTATGTCAGGAGATTAATGTAAACAGCTCAATTTGAAGAATGTTGTAATTTATTAATGATTATTTTAGGTTCAGGTGGTATGTGTAAGGAATTGGATGCAAGAAGAGTACAGCTGTTTGTAAAGCATACAGCACCCTCTGCTGTTAAAAACTAAGCTCAGAATCCATTCAAGAAAGAATAGTGGTGCATTTTGAATATCTCATAATCGATGCAGAGTCAATGTTTCAAAATATACCTATATAGTTATTCATTTTTAATTACGTTTTAGTTCTTCTAAATGAAAAATTGAACCAAGTTGAACTAAATGAAAATAATAAATGTCACCTTGGCAACTATCTAAAATAATATAAGTTAAGTGTTTACTTCTATGAATGTTTATCTAATTTCCATTTATAGAAATGTTTTTTTTTTTTTTTTTTTTTTTTTTTTTTTTTTTTTTTTTTTTTTTGCTTGTTTTAGTTACACTCAAAAAACTGATTTGTTGGACTTACATAAAAAAAGAGTGTCAAGTGGTTCCACGCAAGTGTGTTGAGTAGTTTCTACAAGCAACAATATAGTTGAATGAACTTAAGAAATTCAGGTAAAGTTGACAAAATATTTCTTAGTACATACAACCCATTAAGATGTGTCACTACTGCATTTTAGTTATATGTATATTTTACTTAGTAATGTTATGTTAGATTTATGAACTTTCAATACGTACGGTGAACACTTTTTTATTCACTTTAAAGTATTTGCTCTACAATGTTAAGTTGGCCAGTCAAACCCTTATTAAGTAAAGCTTACAGTACTAAATTTCTGTAGAAATAACATAGTTAACTCGTGTTAATTTAGCTACTTTTATGTTTCATGTAATGTGAACAAGGGTGGGTGTAGTAAAACTAACAATAGCGAAAGTTCATTTTTTTGAGTGTACTTAATTGTTCTAAATTGCATTAATTATTAATATTTTTCATTACTAGAATTCCTTAAATGGACAATTAACAGTTTTCTCTCACTTTCACAACTTACCATGCATAACACTACAATGTTACGTTAAACTGCTATCGCTTAATCACACGTAAAGGACATTTTACATCTAGCCAGTTGTTATTCCAGAATTAATCCCAACAGGTTTATAATGCAACCCTTTTTATGGCTGTGACTGTAATAGATTCAAAGATCATTGCATTGTATTTTATTAACCATCAAACATTTTCTGATTAGCTGAGATTTGTATAAAGTTGTTGTTGTTGTTGTTGTTGTTGTTGTTGTTGTTGTTGTTGTTGTTGTTTATTTAGTTGCATCATGTCAGATTAGGATGTGTTGTTGTCTGTATCAGTTTCTTTGTCTCAAATTCTACATCTATCTAATTAAGCATCTTATTTGGGAATTGACGTATCCCAAGTCAGAAGCAAACGCAAACTGCACAACAATTCTGGGTTGTTTCATTTGGCTCAAATTTAGAATGATTTAAAGATATAATAAAAAAAATCTAAATGTACCCGGTTGTTGGGTTTGTCAATATTTTACACGAGTGAATCTCTCTCTCTCTCTCTCTCTCTCTCTCTCTCTCTCTCTCTCTCTCTCTCTCTCTCTCTCTCTCCATTCACTCATGCTTTTATTACTTACACTTCACACAGTCCAGCCGAGTGCTCAAGGGAGAGAGGATTACAGGCCTGTGTCTCTACAGTCTCACTCAACTCTACTGCTTTATTCATGAGCAGACAGAGACTCAAGGAAGACAGATTGAAAGAGAGTGAATATTTCAGTGCAGAGCGATCTGTTATTGAACTGGTGTGTAATTGTTATGATGGTGTGTGTGTGTGAGAGAGAGATCGAGCTCGCATTTGATGAACAGCTGAGAAAGAATTCTTAGATTAGAAAAACACTGATGGTCTAAATGCCTTACCTCACTGACAAAGAAATGTATATCTAGTCTGTTTTGTTCCTATAATTAAGAAACATTCCTACGGTAGAATGCTAATAGTGATTAGAATTGCAAGAGTAGAGGAAATAACGTTTTCAAGCATTTTTTATGGAGACAGAGAGTGAGAGTGAGGATTTTGGAAAAACTTTGTTGTAGTGGAATAATTCATACAGTGGTGTTTATTAAATGGTGAATAAAGATTGGAATAAAGTTTTATAAAAAATGAAAACTCACACAGTCTGAAACTGGTAAGACAAAAAAAAAAAGCTTTTTCTTATGAGATCAGTCGCATTACAAATGTCAAGCATTTAAATGTTTTTAAGTTTTGTAAAAAGACAGTTTTGTAATATTGTATAGAATGACAAATCGGCATTTTTAGTGGATATCTGAATGTGGCGCAGTAATATATTTTTTTAAGAGAAGTATACTGCATTCCCAACAGTACAGTACAGTCCAAACACACGCGCTATAGGTGAGTTGGGTAAGCTAAATTGTCCGTAGTGTATGTGTGTGATTGGGAGTGTATGGGTGTTTCCCGGTGATGGGTTGCGGCTGGAAGGGCATCCGCTGTGTAAAACATATTATTGGCGGTTCATTCCGCTGTGGCGACCCCAGATTAATAAAGGGACTAGGCCGAAAAGAAAATGAATGAATGAATAAATGAAGTATACTGCAGTCAAAAGGTCGGTAAGATTGTTCAGTATTTTTAATTAAACGTACAGCAGAATAAGCATTGCTGGGAATCTTTTGGCATCTCAATCTGATTCAAATCAATTCTTGGTGTCACAGTTAAAGTAAAAACCAGTTCAATTTGAATTATTAAAACTACTTTAAAACCATTGATTCATTGATTGATGTCAACTAGTTAAAATGTGTTCATAAATGCAATTTGTTAGATGATTCATATATGAATCAATTTTCCCCATTTCCCTAAACAGAAATAAAATAACTTTGTTGTTGTAATATGTTTTAAAATGCAATTTACTCTTGCAACAACAAAGCTGAATTTTAAGAAGCCACCACTCCAGACTTTAGTGTCACATGATGCTTTTGGAAACATTTCTTATAGTTGTGCTGCTTAATATATTTGAAAAAACTATTTCAAGGATTGTTTAATAAATAGTGTCCAAAGTAAAAAATCCTTCATAGCATTATAAATGTCTTTACTGTCACTTTTGACCAATGCTTCATAATACTTCTATTCAGAAACAATCCTGACACCAAATGGTAGTGTAGGTTTGTTAACATTTTCTATCTAGTATAGCATTTCTTTTCATTTTTTAGACCAACATTACTAGGCACACATGTACGCACAAAGACACACACACAAACAACATCACAACAGTGCTCTTTTTCACTCGTCTGCTTTAGTTGCCAGGTGAAGTTGACTGTGAGCCCAGGTCACTGAACCATTGCGCTTATACTGTGTGATGCTGCCAGTTCAGTGCCTGTCTTTATTTGAGTCTGTGGTCATCAGTGGTCTGTAAACAACAGCAGACCGGTAGGTGGACTTAATTATGTCAGACGTATATAAAACACTGGAAACATAAATACAACTGATTAATAAATTAGACGTAATTGAATTGGCGGCGCAGTGGGTAGCACTGTCGCCTCACAGCAAGAAAGTCTCTGGTTCGAGCCTCGGCTGGGTCAGCTGGCATTTCTCTGTGGAGTTAGCATGTTCTCCCTGTGTTCACGTGGGTTTCCTCCGGGTGCTCCGGTTTCCCCCACAAGTCCAAAGACATGGGCTATAGGTGAATTGGGTAACCTAAATTGTCTTTAGTGAATGTGTGTGAATGAGAGTATATGGGTGTTTTCCAGTGATGGGTTGCAGTTGGAAGGGCATCCACTGCGTAAAACATGGGCTATAAAGGTTGGTGGTTCATTCCGCTGTGGCAACCCCTGATTAATAAAGGGACTAAGCCGAAAAGAAAATGAATAAATGAATGTAATTGTATTAAGTATATAAATTAGGTTCACTGAAACATGTATTACACAAACT
>CAIGQV010000818.1:20358820-20388348 GCA_903798115.1 Danio jaintianensis | reverse complement strand
TCTCTCTCTCTCTCTCTCTCTCTCTCTCTCTCTCTCTCTCTCTCTCTTTTTCTACTTTTACATGATCAGGTCGGTTGCATCAGACATGGGTGAGCACTCTTACCCAGGCAGCCCGAGTCACCCGGCTCAGCAGATGGCAGTAAGCAGTGCCTACTCTGCTGCCGATGGTAAAGAACACCTCATGGCCCCCTCTCATGTCCAAACTCAGTCTCTGGATCGTGGCTACCGGCCGGCCCCTTCCTCCGCTGCTCCACCTGGAAGACAGACTATTGGCCGAGTTCAGACCTCCCATGGACAGCCAATCACAGACCCCACTCTCAACGGGCCACGCCCACTGCAGACTAAAGACTACAGGTCTGGTCATTTGGACATCTCTTAAAGGGATAGTTCACCCAAAAATGAAAATGTACTCAGCCTTTATGACTTTCCTTTTTCAGTTTATTACAATATATATTGAACAATGCTAGAAAGCGGTAGCATTAATATTCATAGTAGGAAAAACAAATACAATGGAAGTCAATGGCTACCATTTTCCAACATTCTTTAAAATATCTTCTTCTGTGTTTAACAGAAGAAGGAAATTCAAACAGGTTTTAGATAAGTGAAGAGTTAGTAAATGATGACAGATTTTTATTTTTGGGTAAACTATTCTTTTGAGTATTTCTCTGTTTTCAGTAATTCATTATTCAGTATTACTTGTGTAAATATCTAATAGAAAGAGTCTGAAGCATGGTTGCCCACAAGGGTTGAGTTGATTCTTTATGATGTAAATTATTTACATGAAGTACTAAGGTTTAATTTAAAAGAAATAAATAATAATTATAACCGTGAACATAATGAATATTGTATTTGATAAATGATTCAGTCATTTTTATCATAGTAGAATCCTGTAAATTGAAATTATATTTGTAATATTTAAACCATTAATTATTAATTTATTAGATTTTTACTACTCTACTACAGTCTACTACTCTAACTGATGAAATCCCTGAAACAACTAATTGAACCCCCCTAAGAGGTTTTGTAGTGCTGGTTTAAATGCTTATTTCATTTACTTAAATGTAGTCAGGAAAATGTACAAAACATATATAGGGTTTTCTTTCAAATTAAGCTGCAAGGTTATAGCCGACCACCCACCACAAAACTCAAGCCTTTTGGAAAATACAGCATTTAAAGACTCACTATTTCTTGTGTTGGCAATAATATTAGACTTTATACAGCATATCCCTGACTTTGAATAACATAAAATCTGTAGATAGATTTTATGTTATGCAAAGTCAGGGATATTTTATATATATTATATATATTTTCATTTATTTTAAACAGTTAAATACTCATTTTAATGTGTGATTGTTTTTATTTGTATAATGTAGTATTTAATAGTATTTTGAATTTTGAAATTTAGTTAATTCTAAATTATTTTTGCAATTTGATTGTGTTCAAATTTGATTGTATCTGTTTTTAACTGAATATGTTTTAATATATTTTTTTTGTCATATTAGTACTTTAAGTCTTTTGCTTGTATTATTGTAGTATCATAATATTCAGTTGATTGTGTTTTAATTTAGATTATTTAAAATTGTTTATATATTTTCCTTTTTTTAGTTTAATTAAATTTTTGTTTTGTTTTTCTCATTTTAATTATCTTCTATTATTTTATTTTTATTTTATTTTACTGAATGAAAATGAGAGCTATTTCCTTTTTTTTTTTTTTTTTTTGGTTTTACGTTTAAAGTAACAAAAAATTTTCTTTTATTTTATCTTTAGTTAATCAGGTTTGTTGCCAGTGTTTTTAAATCTAATTATCTTTTTCTTTCTTTTTTTCAGTTAGCGTTTTTAATAGATTTAGTTACCAATGCCAAACCTTGGAGCCCATCTCATAATTTGTTTGAATGCTTCCTCTCTCCTTTTGTGTTCTCAGTGGTCAGCAGTCTCAGCATCGGGAGTATTTTGTTCCTCCAGCTCCTCCTCCACCTCCTCCACTCATTCCCTCAGCCCAGACTGCCTTTGACAGTCCCACAGGCCCCTCCTCTGCTCCGGCCAGTGCCATGCCTTCCCTGTCCCAGACCTACAGCCAGTCTCCTCCGACTCCTGCTCTCCCTGCCTCCTATACCCCTTCCCCAACCCATCCTCCTCCCGCAGCCCCTCCACCACCTCCACCCGGACCACCCACACACCCTCACCCACACCCCATGCCAGCTGCCTCTGTGGAAGCGCCGGTTGTGCCCAGGAAGGGTCAGGTTCCTCTCATCCCTATGAGCGATGCTCGCAGCGACCTGCTGGCGGCCATCAGACGAGGTCAGAGAAAGACACATAGAAAGTCAGATTTGAGTGTTGGAGTATTAGATGGAGACAATAATGTGCCATTTATTGTTGTTGTTTCATAATTATGATTGAGAATTGGTCTCAAAAAAGTAATGTCACAAGGTAAGGTAAAAATGTTCTTTTATATTTGATCATTTTTGTATGATATGATATGATATGATATAATGTAGCACTTTTTCATCGTACGTGTGGGGTTATTTTTTTCTGATAAATTAATTGATAAAATCATACTTTTTTTTAGCAAGCATGCATTTAAATTGACCAAAGAATCTTACGAGGTTACAAAAGATTCCTATTTCAACTAAATGGTGTACGCATTTATGCTGAGCACTTATATGATCTTTATGTATTTAATATCAAATAATTAAATATATACAATACAAATAGTTAGTTTTTTTCAACTTTATCTCCCTTTTTCCAACTTCAGCCAAAAATGTGCATATTGTCGTCTTCTTAAAAAAGAAGACTGCTTCTAAATGTTTAACATGTATAAAAGGGTGGAAATTTCATTTTCAGCTCTATGCTCAAATTATTAACAGGTCATAAATATAATTTAGTACCATAAGGTCCCAGTACTTATAACACAGCTGAGCTAAAATATTGTAGATTCATTTCATTGAAAAATATTCAGGCAACTTTTAATCTCTGGTTCTCACATTCCTGTATTTTTGTTCCTGATAGGGATCCAGCTGCGTAAAGTGCAGGAACAGAGGGAACAGGAAGCGAAAAAGGAGCCAGTCGGAAATGACGTGGCCACTATATTATCACGTCGCATCGCGGTGGAGTACAGCGAATCTGATGAAGACTCTGAGCTGGACGAAAACGAGTGGTCAGACTGAGACAACAAAAAACAGCATAGAGGAATAAAAAAAAAGAAGTAAGCGTTAGACTGTAGGTTTCAGAGAACACAATTATCACAACTAATGTAGCATGCCAATGTCTGTCTGCACTAATAAAATATGGGGGGAAAAGGGCTGCGTAACCACAAACTTTCCAATTTTAGATCATACGTCTAAAATGGAAGCCTTGACAGTGAAGTTTAATGAGAGTTTTGACCCCATTGAACTACGTCTGTTAGAGATGGGCTCGTGTGCGCAGCTGAGACTATTCATCACTTTCTCACAGTGTGACGGTCCTACCATCTGTCCTCTCTCAATAACCTTACAACACGACCTTATAATTATATGAACAGTCAGCTGGATGATCATGCAATGCCAATTTTACTCAGAAACGTATTTGAGGCACTTTTTTTTTATGATCAAGACCACCGTTTTGACCTCTGGATTGCATGTTGACCAAGCATCAAGCTGATTGTTGAAGTTCAAATCGCAAGTCTAAATAGCAATATTCTTGAGCGATTTAATAAGGCAGAGCACAAATTCACAGTTGATGTTTAGTTAGAATTTTGTCTAATGAAGTTATTCATGTTTATGTTGGAATCATCTAAGCCGTTTAAAGGAGCGCTCTACTTTTTTTTCAAAATAGGCTAATTTTACAACTACCGTACAGTTGAGATTTGTCATTTTTGAATCCATTCATCTTATCTCCGGGTGTATTGGGAGCAATTTTAGCTTAGCTTAGCATAGATCATTGAATCAAATTAGACCATTAGCATCTCGCTCAAAAATGGCCTAACAGTTTTAATAATTTTTCTTTTTAAAGCTTAACTCTTCTCTGGTTATATTGTGCACTAAGACTGACAGAAAATAAAAGTTGCTATTTTCTAGGCCAATATTACGATGCACTCTCATTCTCATTCTGCGTAATTTAATTGTGCATGGTACAGCAGCAAAGTTCCTAGATTATTACGCCGGAATAAGTATAGTTTCTAGCCATATCGGCCTAGAAAATAGTAACTTTCATTTTCTATTTGTCTTAGTACATGATGCAAGTCAAGCTTTGTATAGGAAAATTATCAAAACTCTTTGGTCATTTTTGAATGAGATGCTAATGGTCTAATCTGATTCAGTGATCTATGCTAAGCTAAGCTAAAAGTGCTCCCGCCAGACCTGGAGATCAGATTAATGAATTCAAAAATGGTAAAACTCAACTCTAGGGGAGTTTTAAAATGTGTTCCTTTAAACAGCACAGGTGGACAATCTGAATCAAAAATGAGTTTATCTACAATATATTTAAATTCTGTTCTGTATTTATATTGGGAATATATATTTTCTGTATCTAAAGGATGGCGGGAAGCTTTACTTTATCTGTGATGCCAATTCCCACAAATGTAATTAATGAAAAATAATTTAACCCGTTTGGCTTGAAATTAGTTTTTATGGCTTCGTTTGCTTTATTCCTGGCTTCAAGTCAAGATTTTAAAGGACTTTAATGCTACATTGGTGTATTCTGAATCCACATGTATTTTAAAGTCACAAATTGTGATTGCTGCTACTTGAAGGCAATTACTGGTAAATGCAATTGCAAATGACCTTAGACAGCAGCAGAACTGGCTCTTCTTCATCTATAGGCTCATTAATGCTTTGTTTTGAGGTTCAAGTGGTGCTGTGTTAGTAGTTATGGATTGTATCATTAACTGTGTCAGGATTTCTCTTTCCTTTTTTTTCAAGGATGGGGGGAAAAAAAGAAACTCTTATTTTTCTGTGTCTATTTGATTGGAAAAAAGTGGCAGTCTGTCCGCTAAAGCATCAAACCATTCACTTGTCAGTCTCTCACTGTCGCCGCAGTAAACATGACTGCATTTTTGCCAAGAAAACAAGCATGGCATAATTAAAGCAGACCACAATGAAGACTGTTTGACCTGGTAATCCATAAACACTAACAGAAATGAACAGTGTCTTCTGTAATCAAACAGCAGCTGGTTTGGAGTCATTTTGGGATTTTAGTTCCGTTTGCTAGTGTTTTTATTTTGAATCATGTTGCATTTGAAATGCTAAATATGCTAATTTGTACAGGATAAGAGCACTTGAGTATTCCCGCTATTATTTTCTATATATTTGCTTAAATGTGTCACTCACTGCACAAAGAGGGAGGCGAGTTTCAACGCTCCCGAATTAACAGCTTAACAGTCATGAGCTGTGTCGTTTAGCCTGTGTTTTGTATGTGAAGAATGAAGTCCTTTGTGTTTTAAACAATGTGATGTATAGAACTTTGTTAAAATGGCAGAATTTGGTTTATATAGATAAGAAACAGTATGAGAATCAGTGTAACAAAAAAAATATATATTGTAGGCAAATGCTGCATGCATGTACTGACTGCCATTAAAGTGCTTCTTAAAACACTTCTCGGTGTGGTTTGCATTTGATTGAATACTTAAAATATATTCAGCAATTCTAATGTTGTTAATAATGATAGTACATTTTTATATTGTTTCAAATTATTAAAAACTATTTACTGGATAAAAACCGATGGATTGAGTAATAAAACATAACATTTAAAATGTATAACAGTTAATAAGTATTTGGCTGCACTGTGATCCTTATATACGAGGGAAAAAAATCCATATTTGTTGAAATTTTATAGCTTGTAATTTTTGTTGTTGTTGTTGCAGTAACTTATTTGAATTTAAATGTATTATCTTCATATTCGTAAAGATGTTAGGTGTCCAAACTCTTATTTTAATAGATATAACTGTCTAATAAAACTTTTTTCATAATTGTGTTTGAATGCACAAAAATATATTTGCTATATATGGTGTATTATTTATTTTGCTCAGAACATGTTCTAGAGTACAGGGAGGAAACATTTGGGTTTTTGACCCATGCTAAACCCAAATCAATAAGGCTCTATTTTAAAATACAATGTTCAGATTTTCTGTGATCAAAGGAATCCCTCCTGTCGACTTGAGTTGAACTCAAACAGCACATTTGTCTTGGACTCAATACACATATTTAAAAAAAAAAAACTAATTCAATCACTAAAAGCCTTTGAGCCATGGCATTGTTTTTAAATTGTGATTTCCAGGAATTAAAAAATGCGAAATAATACTTAGATAAACATGCATACATGTACATATAAGGAATAATTGATGACAGGCCATTTAATTATTTACTAAAAACAAAATGCACACACTAGGTGAAAATGTGGCCATGACACGGGTGTGGATTATTTTCTAATAATTCAACGGACCAGGGTTTCAATTTTTCTGCTTATACCATCTTTACCACGCATAATGAAACTGTTTAGACATTGTATATCATGACATTTAATAATGCACACCCTCCAGCCAATCAGAATCAAGAATTTCAACAGATCATGGAATAAATAGCAACTATACAATGCAGACACTGTATATACGGTATAACACTCAAACATATATGATACTTAGTCATCGTTGGTGCCTCGTGCAGGAATAATAAACATCCAATAAAATTTAATTTTAGGACTAGTAATCAGGTAAATTGGTTAAACAATGATGTAATTTGAGGTGATCAGGTGATGTCAACTGGTGATTGTAATAATGGATTGCCAGTTTGCCAACAAATACAGTCATCTGCTAGTTTTATAGCACTGATCTAAAAGAAACAACCTGTGCATTTCAATGAAATAAAATACATTTTTTTGTCAGAACCAAAGTTATTTTCTCATAATAACCTTACTTATTATTTAACATTTGTCAGGTTGTTGTGCTCAAACAGCTTCTGTCTGTATAGTATTAGTTTGTTACACATCCATCGGTAGTAGCTATACGAAACTAATGTGATCAGAAAAGCCTGGAACTGCTTTAGCTGTGTGTTTATCTGAAAATAATCACGCAGCTTAGAATGTTCATTCTTATTATTTCCTCTCGTCCCTAGTTTGCATATATGCACTGAGATTTGTATGTTATTTGGTGGATTGGTGCCAATACTGAAAAGGAAATGCACTCCAGTAATGATTATGAAACATTTTTTGAGACGAGTTTGGTCTCAATAAGGGATATGTACATTTTCTTCCATCGCCTTTCCCTTAATCTCACAACCTGTCCATTCATTCTAAAACTCTCTATTGAATTATGGATTATATGCTTTAGTAGCCCTAGATCAGTTTACACATGCTAGATCAGATTAATTCAGATGCAGGTTCAGTGCTTAAGTACACTTAACCACTTAGAAGCCTCCTTTGCCGCTTGTGATCCTCTGCATTTAAAGTACCTTCTCCCATCTTTCCTTCATTTCAGCTTTCCTCTTCTGCTTTCCCATCCCTCGTTTGTTGGCAGAGAACTTAGGGTGACTGATGTCTTTTTCACCTGATCTTAACTTTTGAGGAAGGTCGTCTGTGTCTCCATCACAGTCATGACTTCCAGCAGGAATGATCAGCTGTGTGAATGGGTGACGCATTTCCCTCCTGTTTCATTGTCTCCTTCAGCTATTTGTAGAGGTGCCAATTTAGGTTTTTTAAAACCGAGTGAGTGTGTGCTGGAAAACGTTTTAAATCTCCACAGGGATGCAGGAAATGGTTAGTGTCACAAAATGTTTTAGTAGGTCTGTTTAAGTGTGTTTGTGTGCAGGTCTAATGGAGATAATTAAGAAGGCTCACTATGATTCAGGTTTTCATACAATTACGAGGCAAAACAGACAGGCTTGTAGTCATACGCCAGATGCTCTCTCACAGTCAAGACTGTTGGTATGCTTACGGCAAGCCGTTTTAATATTTGCTAAAGCTACTGTAAGTATTTTCATGTTATTTGTACCTATTTTTTGATACTAGTATCCTTTCCATTAAGTGTTATTACTTTAGCTACTATTGCTTACGCTTAGCACCTTTTTAGAAGATACTTGAACTTACTTCATTTGTGACTATTAATTATTCTAATGTTTTAGTAACAGATTACACATTTTTGTCATGGGATTTCTGATCGAGATCATCTGCTATTCCATTTTGACCAGTACATTTGCATAGGCCTCAAGGTGCAATAGGAGATCTTGGAAAAAACTAACGTTAGCATGTTAGCACTGTTGTCTGACCATGCAAATCGCCATTCAAAGCCATGCCTCCTGAACACATGAAAGCACAATAGACAACATCTCTACAATACATCATGAAACATTCACCAGAATTATGAATCAGAATAATTTACTAAAACCAAATTCTTCTTGACGGGCACCTGCCCCCTTTTGTCCCCTTGTAGCACCGGGTCTGTCCGCTTTAATCGCTGAAAGGGACATAATGACAAGAATTTCAAGGTTCTCTACTGTTGCAATACTGTTCATAATTAGATCTATACAGGGTGGTAATTATACATTGACGATCGAGGAGGGAGGGAGACCTTTTGGATAATGTTAGTTTGTGTAATACATGCTTCAGTATTTTTTTTATGACATCTAATTTATTAATAAAACATATTTAAGTTTTCAGTGTTTTGAGGGATATTTCGTGTTTTTTGACCTCCCCTTTAATTCACACGCTGGATCTTTACTGTACATTCAAATAGGATGGTAACAAATAGATGTTTGCAGTATAACACAGTGTGAAGAGCTGTTTTGTACAGCTTAAAACTTGTACAGTCAGGGAACGACACAGGAAGCAACACATAATTAGCAAATGATCTTACGTGAAAAATATAGCTTGGTAGCTCGGAATACTTGTATTTTATTGCCATATTTAAAGTTCTTTGAAACCGTGTTGTGTTATGTTGTATAGGTTTGCATCCTGTGGCAGTTCTGATGGTGACTGTCATAATGGCGCTGAATTGTGTGAGTCAGTACTGCTGAGGCGGTGATACTGTCACCTCTCAGTTTCTGTCCGCATGCGTGGGCGCTATCTCCCGGTGACTCATCCTGCTTTTCACCGTGTGCCTGTTCGTGAGCGAATGAGTAGGCAGGTTATGTGGGTAAACCTATACAGTCCTGCCTCTTCGCGCATTCATTAGTTGTGATTCATTTAAATTACCAGCAGGATGCGCAATTTCTCACTTATTAGGCTGCCATTCAATAGCGGGTGAGTTCATCCGTTTCGGCACACCAATTTCAGCGTTTACTTTTACAGGTAAACACCATTAATCACAGTATACCAACTTATTTTTCCTCCTTTGTGTGCGTGTATCTGTGTGAGGCAAGTTATCATTGCTGCTGAGGGAAGAAGGGAGCTTTTACCTCAGGATGAGTTTGTTTTATGGTTTATCATGTTTAACCCGTTCAGTTTGAACCTCCGTTTTAAGAGGTTTTCATTTACTTCAGTGTTTTATAAGTCATCTGGTGACACCCAAGTCGCGGTAAAACTATCATTTGATGCTGCCAAGTCAAACAACCATACGCTGATGCATTTTGGACCAGATAATCTTTTCAATCATTTGAATTATCAAGGCTGTCTGAAATAGCCGGTTTTATGTATAGCAGGCTAGCCCATATGTTACTTAAGCTAAGGACGGTTTTAAAGATGTGAGTCATATATTTTTGTAGATTAATTTATTTAACCGTAGAGCGGCCCAGCAAAAAAATCACAGTTAGGTTTGTTGGGGTCCTCCTGACCCCAAACATTTATTAACTTCATTAATTATATTTTATATATTAATTTTGATGTGATACACTAAATGCCATTTTTTTTTTAGAGTCACTTCTCAACTTTGCATTTATGCAGTGTTTGTGTGGATATTTTGTACTTTTTTAAAAAAAACATTTACTACACAAACATGTAACTATGCCATAATTTGGCTTATGAAAAATTACAATTTTATTTAAAAATCACAAACATTCTGACCTAAATTTAATATAAAAGGTTTCTGGATATTGGTTTATATTTAAAGTACACATGAAATCAAAAGTAACCATATTGATTTTGTTAGCTCCCATTACTAGTTTTGTGGTGAACAATTCATTTGTGCATGTTAATAAGAAAAAAAATGTTTGCCCTTAATCTAAAATTAAGATTGGAAAATGCAAAACTTAAAATAAGTTTTAAATAAATTCTCAGATTACTTCTGTCTCAGGTATTGGGCTTGGTTAAATATTAGCCCCTGCAACTGTCAGTTTTGACAGCGGTATGACAACAAATAGAAATGGTGAGGAGGTGTCTGTTAGGTTGTAATAACTCTCCTGAAACTTTTCTCGGTCTTTCTGAATGAAATAATTTACTACATCAAATCAGCTGGCAGTAGAAAAAAACAAGCCACGCCCACTGTTTTCTCATTTAATATTCCTGTATCTACATCACAATACGAAATAAAAACAGTCACAGCTTCCAGTTCATGTGGACTTTAAATGAGGTAAGAGAAAACTTTTTCCTCACAAATTTATGATATATATTCACTAGATTTTTTATATTTTAACATTCTAAAATACATCAAAATTCTGTAGTTTTTTTCTCTTTTATATTTTTAATTGTTTGCTTTTGCAAAACAACAGCCAATTTCAATGTGCCAAAATCAACAACAAAAAAAATCTCTAGACAACTACGCGTGTGTGTGCATGTGAGAAAGTGAGTGACGCACTCCATGCTGATCTTGTGCTTTAGTATTAGTCCTTAATTTATTAATGAACATTTTTAAGATTTATGACAGTTTTGTAGATTTTTTTTTTTTTTTTTTTGCCAATTTGTCAGTCATAACAAAAAATGTTCTCTGTTGCAGTCATGCACGTGTGTGTTTGTGTGCACGTGCACAAGAAAATGTTCCATTTTTCATTTGTGCTCTAGATCCAGGCCTTTGCAGAAATTTTACACATTTTAGATTTATAATGGGCTTATAATGAATCTTAAAAAAATTCATTTTCCATCCATTCATTTATAATGTGAGTTCAGTTTGACCCCAAGGAATCTAAATGGTGAATGTTTATATATTTTTACACCTTTAAAACACCTCGTCCTGACCCTGTGGGCTGATTAAGGGTTAAGCAACCACTTGATCATGTTATTATTATTTTTATAAAGGGATGTAACTACATTAAGGGCTCTCTTAGGATGAGATTTTTTATTTTTATTTTATAACATTTTTTGTCTGATTCGGCCCTCAAACTTGAAAATAGTTGAAAATTATTAATTTCCCAACAAAAATTAGCTAGAAGCCATTTTCTGTATTTTCTATAATTTACCTCATTGAAGTTTACTTTATTAATCATTCATTCATTCATTTTCTTTTCGGCTTAGTCCCTTTATTAATCTGGGGTCGCCACAGCGGGATGAACCGCCAACTTATCCAGCATATGTTTTACGCAGCGGATGCCCTTCCAGCTGCAACCCATCACTGGGAAACATTCATACACACTCATTCACACACATACACTACGGACAATTTTAGCTTACCCAATTCACCTATACCGCATGTCTTTGGACTTGTGGGGGAAACCGGAGCACCCGGAGGAAACCCACGCGAACACGGGGAGAACATGCAAACTCCACACAGAAATGCCAACTGACCCAGCCGAGCCTCGAACCAGCGACCTTCTTGCTGTGAGGCGAACGTGCTACCCACTGCGCCACCGCGTCGCCCCTTTATTAATCATAATTAATCATTAAAACATATATTTTTCCCATTACTCTTAAAGATCTTGCTCAGTTTTACAGTTAACTTTATCAGTTTATGACAAATTCACGGTGAATACTAAATTACAACTTATATAATAATTTTTTTCAAATAGGTTATTACCACAGTTAATGTGTATAAATATTTTTTTTATCAGAAATAGTTCAATGATTAACAGTAAAGACCATAAACCAGGTGCTTTTTTTTCCCCTCATTTCAATTAAATTAAGAATTTAAACAGCAAAAAGTGTCAAACTTTATTAAACATTAAATGCTTTAAAAAATAATACAAAAATAGCTTTGTTGTTTAAAATTAGGACGTAGGTGTGTGTGTGTCTATGTATATATATGCATGTGTATATTAGCCCAAAAATGATTAGCCCTCAAAAATATTAGCCCTTTCTTTTTTTAATACTTCTCAAATGATGTTTTAACAGAGTAAGGATTTTTTTCACAGTATTTCCTACAATTGTTTTTTTCTGGAGAAAGTCTTATTTGTTTTATTTTGGCTAGAATAAAAGCAGTTTCATTTTTTTTTTTTAAACCATTTTAAGATCAATATTATTAGCCATTTTAAACAATATTTTTTTCTATTGTCTACAGACCAAACCATCATTATACAATGATTTGCCTAATAAACCCAACTTGCTTAGTTAACCTAATTAACCCAGTTAACCCTTTAAATTGCACTTAAGCTGAATACTAATATCTTCAACAATATCTAGTAAAATATTATGTACTGTCATCATGGCAATGATAAAAGAAACCAGAAACCATTTCATTAGAAATGAGTTATTAAAACTATTATGTTTAGAAATTTGTTGAAAAAAAAATCTTCTCTCCATTAAACAGAAATTGAGGAAAAAATATAAAGGGGGGCTAAAAATTCTGACTTTTGAAATTCAGACAATTTTGATCGAAAACATTTTCCAATGTTGACTACTGTATATAGGATACTGTATGGCAATATACATGTATGTATATACTGTAGATATGTATCCTCTAGAGGATAGGCTATTAAGGAGATCCCCCGTGGCTCTGTAATCGATTATGGTTTTCTAAAAGAGAATAACCACAGCAGTAACAAAATTCTGCTGAAACTGTAATACATTTTCTACAGCAGCAGGCGCTTTGACTTTGATTGCCCCTTCAAAAAGGCGCGAATTGCCCATCACCTCACAGCGTGGGCTCAGCTGGATCTCTGGCGTTCAGGATCCCACACTCATCGTTATCCTGACAGCACATGTTACGTAAAACGGAACAGCTCAATAATTCATACGCAAGCTTTTTAATGCTGAGCCGCCTTCAAACGATGACCTGTACCATTGTGAATCTGTCCTTCCATGACACACACACACACACACACACACACACACACACACACACACACACAGATAATAAAAACACCAAATAATCATAAAATTTGAGTTTGCTGAATTTTATTTGACAAAGTATTTTCTTCTTTTTGTTTTTTCTCACTTTTTTTTGTCTCGGCATTGTCATATGTACAGTAATAAAAAATAAATCATTTTTAGGAAGGATTACATTCCACACTTACATTGCAACGTGTAGCATGTTCCTTTTATAAAGTGCATTGTACTCATCAGATTTCAATTCACAATACAAAGAGAAACAAACAAAGCAAGAAAAGATCAACGACGATTACATCACAGTATCAGAGCACCCATCCACATCTCTGACCGCTTGCTAATAATTGTGCTGACAGTTTTTACCTACACAAGAACATTCCTTTTAGCTCTATAAATGATTGCAAAAGTGATTGTAGATCATAGTGAGACTTCATCGGTAATGCACAGAGATTTGGATTTTGGGCTACATTTGGGTGCAGTGGTTACGTAACCCTGGAGGCTCTTCTAAAGGCTCACTGTCTCTCTTCCCTCCCTTATTTTAGGAAGGCGCCTTCTCGCTCTAATGTAGCTGTTGATGGGAAACACAGAGCTCTGCTTAATGGCCCAGAAAACGGATTTCAAGTACCCTAGATAAATGTAACATTTCATGCTCTTCAAGGTTATTTTTAGCAGGGCCAGATTTAGTCGTAATAAAGCTTCCATGTGGTTAGGTGCCGTCATTCAGACGACCTCTCTCCGTTTATGTACGCCATCACTGACGTCATGACAAAGGATAAAGGTGCGCTGTTCTCTCTATACATTTTTTGTAACTCTCGATACGAAGCCCCGTCACCTACACTGCAGCTCCTGAGGAATGCACTCATCTTATATTTAATGTGACTGGAGATATGTGAAATTCTAGATGGCTGCCTGCCTGGCATACTTCAATACTGCGATGATATCTGTGGTGTTAGTAATTAGATAGGTCACTTTTGAGCATGAGGCTGAGGGTGGACCATCTGTCTGTAGTCTGGCACACAAAAGGGCTGTCCCAGTCCAACAGAACGCCAAAGACAAGACTGCATTACTCTGCCATGCTGGGCTCCAGTGTCCAAGAGAGAGGGTGGAACAGAACAAGTGCACCACCTGGTCCTTTGGGTCTATTTTGGAGATTTGAACCACTGATGAAACTAACCACAAACTATATCTAGTATGTCTTCAGTACTCAAGCAGCATAGAAGACTATCTGGACACTGCAAGTTTGAAGGTGAGTGTTATTTCTGACACAGTCAGGTGATGTTACAAATCATAATCTTTGTTTTAAATAAAAATTCAATAAGACTCTAGTGAAATTATGGCACTTTCTGCATTGCCGACACTCTTCTTTTTTTAATGTTTTTTTTCTGTTTTTGCTTTTTCTAGGAAACCATCAATAAGAATACAGGTACTGAACACGCACACATATACACACACACACACACACACACACCGAAACGACATCATAAAACTCATGCCCTGATGTGTATAAAAATATATGCTTCCATACAGCATTGCATAAGAAAAATAACCGCTGCACCCCTGAATGAACTGAATCTATGGCATCCTGTTGAGTACATTATAGTGGAGATACATTAAATAACGATAGAGATTTGCTGAAAAAACATTGATATTTGTCAGGTGTTGTGTATTATGTGGGGTGGTTATTTTATTTATTTTTTTATAAGTGGGCACAGTGTGATAGGTCACTGAACCCCACTCCTGACATAAGTGAGTGGCATATAAACAAATGGTCCTCTCGTTCCTGCAACCACACACACTATCAGGTCACACAATCACACACACAAAAAAAGACTGGAGAATTGTGTTTCACAGTGTCCAGACTGTGAAATGACTCCATGTAAAAATCCATCAGGTTTCGTACAGGTCACTAAGAGTATTGAGGTTAGTCAGAGGGCGCCTGGATGGGCTCTCAAGGCCAACTTTGTATACTTGTACTACAAAGTGAAAGCACATCCTAGAAAACAGTACAATTGATTTAAAGAGATGTAACACCCTGGACTCACTAACCTTTTCTCAGTCTGTTTTTATCATATTCAAGTCAGGAAGTAAAATTAGCTCTGTTGATGGCCTCATTGTGATTGTAGCTCTATTGATGAACGGTACACGCTGATTCATTATTGCAGAAGAGAAAAGGTAAGGCCTAAATTAAGATCCTTAGTCGCAAACAAGGGGTCATCAAAAAACAGCTGCGACATTCATTCCCCTGTTGAAAACGCAAGGCTGTGTTAAGGTCATATTTTTAGCTCCATAAATATGTATACATACCAATTATGTTTTTTTGCGCCATTTTGAGAGGCGTAGTGGATTTCGGTTTCTTGGTTGTACAGCATAATACAGAACTAGATTCAGTGATGAGCTTTTTAAATCTCACATGCTATTTCTGGTTCTTTTTTTCACTACTTCTAAACTCCCTTCTTTGCCATTTTGGCTTAGTTATTTGATATTTTATTGGGCCTGCATTTACACTGTAAAAAATGCTGGATTCAACACAATCGATTTGTGTTGAGGTGCAACATGAAAGAATTAAGGTAACTTATTAGTTTTTACTCATTTAAGTGGATTGAACATAAAACAATTACGTTGTCCCCCAAAAAACTCAAGAATTGTGTTGTTTCAGCTCATTTTAAATAAGTAGTTTGAACAAACAGCAAACATAATTTTTTGAGTGTAGATCTGTTTAAACACAAGCCTGCCCCTAACATCGATCTCTGATCTCATGGGCTAATTGTACAGTCTACACACTCAATTATATCCAATAATCACCAGGATCATTATGCTGTGCAGACCCAGAAGCGTTAGTCTCATTTAAGTGTTCCTGTACCAGTTGGCCTTTTGCAAAATTGCCTTAAAAGATGTCATCTGACGTCGAATTAAAAGTGTTGTGACTGGCACCTCATTTCGCGTTCAAACCTTCATTAACCCCGACATTTCACACCAAAATGTGTGCTCTGTGGTTTGCAGAGAGCAAAAATGTGTGAAATGCTACTCGCTTCACAACTTTGCATCAGCAGATATTCCTCTGACATTAGAGATGCTAGACTACAACAAACCAACTCAGCATATCTAAACAAATTAGCGTTACCCATTTTTATATGAAATTTGTAATGATTTGTAATGGCAAATTAATCAAGTTTAAATAAAAGAGGTCTATCTTCTTGCCTTATAGTTTCAGTTAGTGAAAGGATCTTAAAAAATGAATAAAATTGGCTCTAAAGCAGCAGATGCCAGAAGCAGTATAATTTTCACTCACAGGACCATGTTTTGTCTCTGTCGTTCATACATTTTTAAGTGAACACAGATTTAAGTGTTAGAGGCAGGTTTGCAGGGGAATAGCCTCATTGTTCCTGCCACTGTCCGTGGTGCTGAAAGCTGTTTACAGCTTTCTTTAGACAAATCAGGTTGGTTTGTAATCATTTTCACTGTTAATGGTGTTATCTTAAATATCTTGATATTTGTGCATAGAGGTGTACTATGCATTCAAGACATCTAATTTTGCAGGTTGACATGTTAAATCACAACACCTACTGCACGATTAGCAATGTTTGACTGGGATCCCACCAAGGGAGGACATCATATCATTAACACTGACACGGTACAAACTGATAATGTGCGACAGACATAACCCATAGGTAGTTTGACCTATACATCGCTAGATGTCCTTGGCCGCAAGGAGAAGTTGGACGGCACGCATCCACAGCAGGCGAGCCACAGGGATTTCTGGATGTCCGGATTTCTGTAAGCATATATGATTGGGTTTATGACCGAGTTGCATGTTGCCGGCAGCACTGTTGCATACGTGTAGATCATCGGGTAGCTAGAGTCTGCCACAATGGAGTACATGGCGAAGGGCATCCAACACGCAGCAAAGGTGCAGAGGATGACGGAGAGTGTGGATACACCTTTTGTGGTGGAAATGGCCATGAACTGGTGCTGAACAGCTATTTGCTGAGCGTGGCGGAAGGCAATCTTACAGATCTGTAGGTAAAGCTGCATCATGAGGGCAAACACCAGCAAGAACGTCACAGCGAGCACCACGGCATTGTTCTTGGTGACTGGCCGGCAGATACTGCAGCTGGCCTCATCTCTGAGGCAGTTCCAGCCCAGCACTGGCAGTAGGCCCAGGATGATACACACCAGCCAAATGAGAACCACAATCACATAGGTGAATGTCACTGTGCGTTCCGTATGGTAGGTCAGAGCATTGTAGAGGGACAAGTAGCGATCCACTGTGATGGCCAAGATGTTGAGCACTGAAGCAGAGAAGGCGGCGATCAGCAAGCCGACGGAGATCAGAGTCACAAACTCCGTGTTCAACATATAGATGAAGACAAAGTTGAGAATGAGGCCGAGTCCTGCGAGCAGGTCCGCAAACGCGAGGCTCCCTATCAAAATGAACATGGGAGCTCTCAAGGTGGGTGTGTAGAACAGGATGGCGATCACAATTGCATTCTCACAGGAGATGAGCGTGCCTGTCACGCACAGTGCAATGTCCCAGGGGCTCACGGGAAGCGGCCTCAGCTCTGTCGTGCGCACCGGTGATGAGTTCCGCACATCCAGGAGATTCCACGTGCCCGCCGTGGAGAGGGAAGAGGTGTTTTGAAGTTGGTTGCTCATTGCTGCTGCAAGAGAGTGAATCATAGCTGATGGTGAGGGGAGGGAGAGGGGTGAAAGAGAAGGAGAGAGAGAGAGAGAGGGGTGCGGTAGTGAAGATAACAGAGAATGTGTATGTCAATGGAAAGGCAGTAGGAATAGGATATATGTCAAAAATAATATGCCTGAAGCTGGTGAACCTGGTGAAAGTCTCTTATTTTTAGGTTATTCAATAATTTAATTATTAGCCCAAGTAATGTGTTTGCAAATTTTGTCATTAGCCAGAATTTTCAGATTTCATTATTATAGCTGGTGA
Organism: Danio jaintianensis; assembly: GCA_903798115.1. Classification (NCBI taxonomy): domain Eukaryota; kingdom Metazoa; phylum Chordata; class Actinopteri; order Cypriniformes; family Danionidae; genus Danio; species Danio jaintianensis. The sequence continues at coordinate 20,370,311 of CAIGQV010000818.1, read as the reverse complement.
AGTGTTTTTTTTTTTGTTGTTGTTGTTTTTTAGCAATTAACTGGTCGTTGAGCTCTTGAGATGTACAATTAGCACATTCTGAATCAGCAAAACAATGGCAGATTGCATCCGGAGGAGCTGCAAATATGCAATATTTCGCCTGGTTTATAGCAGCATGTGCATTTTGTCGCAAAAAGCTATTAATCAAGCAACAGTCCTGACAAAAACGCACGCACTTCACTTTGTTTCTATTTTTAGTAATTGTCTAAAAATAAGACGCGCCACCTCAGTGCACGGGGCTCTTATGAAGGCATCGTGTATATGCTTCTAGAATCCACAATGATGCGCTTTTGCCTGACGCCATAGACGCAGACACATTTAACTCATTCATTCATAAATTTCCACCTCACCGACCTAGCTATAAACATATATTTAAACTGACCAAGAAAAGACTGCAAAGGACTCGGAGAGGTCAAGCCTCCGGCAATTCGCACACCGGTGCCCGGTTTAAAGAATTCCTCGCAATTTAAGAACACGTTCAACTAAGGCATAATTTCTCACAAAAGAAAGCACAAGTGCGCATCAGCATACGGTACCTCAGTGCCATGAAGCTGCAATGCCTTTTTCTCCCCCGAGCTCGCGCGCAGTCCGTGCCGGTCATACGAGAGGAGATGGAGATGAGAGGGGAGTTGGAGGACCCAGAAAGAGACGGAGAACAACATAAAAGAAGAACTAAAATGTTTTTTGTTTCACGTCGTTGAGTAAAGCCGTCATCTTTGGCGGGCTAAGTCCTGTGGAAAGGCGAGGTGCTCGTCGGTTAGCATGGCTAATACTGTTGGTAGGACGATAGCTCTGCCTCGCTTGATATTCCCCCCATTGGACCTCACCGATGATTCTCCCCTCTGACGTCAAGAGTCCTCACAACAGTCATGATCGAGTCTGTGAATCAGAGATGCTGTGGACGGAATATTAATAATAAAACACGTTCAGACAACACGAATCCAACTATAAGGTAGAAGAGACAAGCGCGTCTCACTTTGTGTCATTCCCGCGGTACCGGACCCAAGGTCGCCGGCAGCTGCTGCCGCTTTGCGCAAGACGGCACAATTCTTTCTCCTATTTCTTAAAGATTACCGACCACATCAAACTGCCCTGCTCACACAACACCAGAGCACCGCTGTCACTTCACTAAACATATCTACTTGGCATTGTTATACATTTATCGTGTCTCCCTGATATGACATTTGTCTTTTACGTAAAATTACGCAACATACTGGCACCCACAAATCCTGGTAATTATGTAACATCTCAACTCAGATATTAAATAAAGTCGTTATTTCTATGTTAAACGGACTGAACAGATGCGTTTCATAATGCGTAAATGCGTTTCATTCAAAAGCTGGACGGGTGTTCAGTGGCGCGTGCGTCTCTCACCATGAGGACACTTTCAAATACTCCAACAACAGATGTCTTTACAAAGCTGTTTATTTTTAGAAAGTCGGATTTCATTGAATTGTGCATCTGCTAGTTTTATTGGCATCCAGATTTTGGAGACACCCAGACATAAGGCTGTGCTTATACTTCACAAAATCCTGTGCGGGTTCAAACAAACAATGCATTGAAGGTGAGGTTTTTGTTCCTGTGCTGAAAACAGACACCCTGAGAACGGAGAACGCTGAACTGTTTACCAGGAATTGTGTTTTTCGTTGCATTATTCTCTGATAATCTTATGAATAAGCAACCATGATTTGAATTACAAGAGGTCTCAACATTAGTTGAGCATTGGCCCTGCAACGGCTATTCATTGATGGGAGCTCCCACCAATCACCTTCACTCTCTCTCCCCCATTCATCTTCTCCGCACGGCATTGTGGGTAAGCTGTTACATCATCACACTTTCATACCTTTCTCACAAGTATGCATGCACTTTAGCAACACTAATCTACGACAGCACATTAATGCATCATCATATTCGTATAACCTGATAGGCTTGTATAAAACTCTTTGAGGTGTGAGTCAATGCAGTCTCACACTGCATAGACACAACTCTATTTAAATGAGCCACCCCATATTTTTGTCCTAGTATCTTTGAAAGCTCTGTTTATCTTATTGTAAGCTTTCAAGCTTTTTTTTATTTTTTATTTTATCTTATTCACTTTCAGTTTGACCATTTTAATAAAGAAGTGCTTGCCAATCTGGTGCTCAAGTTGTCCCGAAATGCTGTATTGATGACTAAATAAATGCATTGCAATCCCTCCATTCAGCTGAGAAGACTGTTACTGAATTCACGTCGACCGCGCAGAAAGCTGCTGACGCTTCCCAAACGCTGGAACTCGCTCGTCAGCAGATGCTGGAGCATTGTGCGCGTGAGTATGCGTGCACATGTGACTGCCTCATCAAATGTATTTATCTGCTGTGAGCAAGCCAGTGTGCCTCTATTCACTGTCTGTTTGACAGCAGCAGCTTAAATATTCTCAGTGTGAAGTTTTTTATTTACTGTGATTTTCTCCAGTCGCAGCCCTCTCCAATTTCAAGCTGTTTTCAGTCTGTTTTCAGAGAGCAGCTCTTTAATGCAGCACTCTGCTTCTTTCAGGCTTCTCTCTGCTTCCTGTCTTAATAACACCGCTGTGTATCTCTTGAGTGGGTGGAGCGAGCCACACAAGCTTAAAGTTGAAATGGGCAAAGAAATAGCAATGAGAAGCAGTATATGGACATGTTCTTGCAAACACGGTTGTTGTGGTTTATACAGGCAAGTATGCAGTACTCATAGACTATGAATGAAAAAAAGATAATCATTTGAGGATAGTTGAAGGCTTCTCTGCCAGCTGGATTTATTTGAAGTGCTATAATAATTGTAGCCTGTTATTATCACCCTGGGAAGAAGAATTAGGTTGTATTCTGAACTAGTGGATTTCAAACTGTGGTTGGAAAAGAATTCCAAGTGTTCTGCAAGTTGACTGAAGAAGAATAAAAAAGTACTTATATAAAAAAAAAATATATATATATATATAGAGACTGAATGTACTTTAAATAAATAAATGTAATAATTTTTTTATACATTTAATAGAAATAATATACAATTATACAGTTATACAGTATTGAAATACTTTTTTAACATATATAAAAGTAAGCTAAAGTAATTATTTGTGGTAGTTAATAGTTCTAAGATTTATAGGGTGTAAAGTGATCTGTAAAGTGATCTAAAGTGAGAAGTATTTATCTAAGATTAATACTGATAAAAATATTATGTAAAATAAAATTATCTCAAAATAATCAACTAATTATACTAAATTTGTAAATAAGATCAAATATGATTAAAAAAAATTAATAAGAAAATATTGCATTGTAGAAATTTGATTTAAATAAATTAAAACAAAACTAAATATGTACAGAAATAAAATGAGAATATAATGAGAATAAGTAACAATGTAAATTCATACAAATTTATATTGTCGAATGTTTTAAAATCATTTATAATTTTTGCTTCTTTCATACAAGAATCTATATAGTTATCCTAAACACAGAGATTATCATATTTGGGGCTCCACAAGGTGCTGTCATTTTCATCACATTACAGTTAAGAGTACTGTTGTTAATCTGAGTCTCTGATATAACGCTATTGATGGCTGATTAGTAGAATATAAGAATTGAGGGGAAAATATCCTAATTTAGCTTAGTTACAGCAAAATTCTACAGTTTATAGGTTTGTAATGATATATTGAGTGAATAACAGCAGTTAATTTTATTACATATTGATTTATGGGTGAGTTATGGAGTAAGAACTGGTGAAATTGCACATTCATGAAAGGTGGAAAGAAAGCAGGAGAAAGAGGTGAAGAAATACCCCAGCTGTTTCTAATGCGGTCAAGCTTTTCAGCAGCCATCTTCAGGTGACAGTCTGTCAGACCTTTCCTTTTCCTCCAAATTTCTCAATTTTCTATGCCTTTAACTTCACTTTCCCTCCATATCTATGTGTCAAACTGTAATAATTTCCTGTTTCAGAGAATAGAGAGTGTGGCAGGTGTACGGAGAGAGCAAAGATGTGGATTTAATTTAATTTCATGTTTCAAGAAAAAAAGTACTTGTAAAATACTATATTTAAAAAGTTTATCTAACCCCAGGTTGTACCAAAACATACAAATAAGATTGTAAAATATTTATAATCAATTAAAAAAGAATAAAACAGGCACTTGTTTGTTTTAGTTATATACTGTTTACAGTTTCCTGTAGAATCTACAATAACTTACTGTAAATCAATTACAGCAAAAATAATGTATTTACATTTACAGCACCATTTATCTTGCTGTATATGTATTCACAGTATTGTATATCTTTACTGTAAAATATAGTCATTTTCACAATGCAACTTTAAATACAGTAACATACTGCATAACTGTCCTACAGTAAAATACAGTTCATATTTCAATAAAATACTGTGTAATTTACAAAAACTGTTAACCGTGTATTTTGAGATATAAATGCAAGCCTGTAAGGGCTGTTTTAAAGCAATTATCATGTGAAATGCTGTGAGAGTTGTGTTTCCTAGCCTTTTGAACGGCTAAAGAGAAAAGTAGGCCAGGACTTACACAACAATAGGTATCTGACAGGTAAAATATGAAACTGTGCTTTTGTCCTTGCTTTCACATTCAGATCAGGAAATATGGTTTAGTTTTGTATGATATAATTTCAGGTTAAAATTAGATCTGAATGTGTCAAAAACTAAAGAAATGACAATCATTAATGACACACAGGTTGATGTAATAGGAGAATATAAATATGTAGGAACCATTATTGATAACAGGCTGACCAAAAATACAAATGCAGTTATTAATAACACACATCAAATATCGTTTTGGTTGTGGAAACTCATTTGACGAGTTATTTTTAAGACTTTCTCTTTCCTTCATTCATTGAAAGTAATCCTCTTCTTTTCATTTATTGTTTTATTTTTCCTTTCCGCAAAGAACAAAAAGGTCTGCAAGGTATTGTTAATGTGTGCTCAACAAAACTGGGTGATTCCCTGCAAAGTATTGCATCTTATTATGAACAGCAGATGTTGGGGATGGCACATAAAACAATACACACAGTACACACCCCTTGAGTTATTATTGAGTGGATGGCCCTTGGGCGATATTTAAGGTCAATTAGATGTTCCACAATCATTACAAATTTATTTTTGTGCCTGAAGCAATATGGTTATGTAATAAATGTAGTTAATTTTTGTAGTTTAATTTTTTAGTTTTTTGTTTAATTCTCCTACACTACATGAAAATAAGTGGCTGTTTAACTGAATAGAGTAAATGTACTAAAACTGTGTGTGTCTCGTTTGATTGTGTAACATTATTATTACAGCCATCAGCGTGTATTTTTACAAACCATTAATGTTATATGTACTTATGTCAGAATTAGAATAAGAATTAGAACTTTATTGTCATTGTAGTATCGTACAACGAAATTTGTTTGGTAGCTCTTATGCTGCGTTCACACCAGACGCGGAAGAAGCGTCAAGCGCGAGTGATTTACATGTTAAGTCAATGCAAAGACGCTATTAGGCACCCTGCGGCGCGATACGCGCGTGTCCGCTGAAGTGATTTACATGTTAAGTCAATGCAAAGACGCGATTAGGCACCCTGCGGCGCGATACGCGCGAATGGCGAAGCGCGAATGACGCGGCGCGGATTGAGCGTTTTGCGCGCATAATGCTGCGTTCACACCAGACGCGGAACGCGTGTATAAATCGCGCTATTCGCGCGTAAATAGACCCGTGAACATTTTAGTTTACTCGCTTCATTCGCGCGTCAAAATCCGCTTCATTCGCGCGTCAAAATCCGCTTCATTCGCGCGTCAAATCCGCTCCATTCGCGCATGTAAATCACTTCACCGTAGACGCGGATTCTCATCATGGGCGGGGCTGCCCGGTGACTCTAGCTTCGTTGCTAAATGGCTAACATGGATTTTATTGAGAGAATAGCTGTGTTTATGTGCTTAGGAAAACTGAAAAACAGCTTCGATTTGTTTGGAGCTGTGCCTGAGTCCACTAGATCCATTCTGAGGTGCACCTAGCTCTGTGAGTTCATAAACTCTTACAGAAACTATACCTGGATGATGGAAGCTTTCAGCGGTGCTTCCGACTGAGCCAAGCCCAGTTTGATGAACTGTTGTCCGGTGTCGGCAACAGGATTTCCCCTCGGGACACCAACAACAGGCGCTACGTCATAATCACGCCCCTACAAAACAAAGCTCCTGATTGGTTAATGCAACGCGAATGTCCGCTGAAGTTCAGATTTTTGAACTCGAGCGATTCGCGCGTTAAGCGCGTCAAACGCGCAAAACGCTCAATCCGCGCCGCGCGAATCGCGTCATTCGCGCGTATCGCGCCGCAGGGTGCCTAATCGCGTCTTTGCATTGACTTAACATGTAAATCACTCGCGCTTGACGCTTCTTCCGCGTCTGGTGTGAACGCAGCATTAGACACCAACAGCAATAAGAAATATAGAACAATAAACAAAAGTATCAACAATAAACAAAAGACTGAACATAAGATTTAACTGTATTAATTAAATAGTAGCAAAGTCCTAGTGCAGTAATAGTAAAGTAAAGTGTCTAGTGCATTAGAATTAGTTGAACTGTGCCTATGTGTGTTAGGGGGGATATACAGGCTACAGCTCTTATGTGTAAGTAAATATTTGAAACCTAAAATGAACATTATTTGTTTGAAAACAGTAGTTTGTGATTTATGACAAGCACTGCGTGCCTCTTTATCTGGGTCAGCGTGAGACGTGCGGGAACTAGATTTGAATTTAGTAGTTAATGATGTGACACACTAATCATTCCCATCACACCAGTGTGATCGTACGCTTCTTACGCTTCAAAGGGTTAAAGTCACGCATACACAGCAGACTTTTTTGTTGTTGTTGTTGTTCCATAACCAGCTAGGTGCTTAAAGCTGCAAAATACCCATTAAGTCTCAAACGAAGTAAAAAACATTACTCGGGGGCGATGGAGGTTGAGGTTGCTCAACTAGTTTTTCCAATGTTCCAATGTCTATTCATCAGTCAAATTCATTGCCTTTCTGTCATTAATGCATTTAGAAAATAAAGTAATGTAAAGCTGTGTTTAATGTGGAAGTTTAAACACTGTGTGAGCTGGAGCTGCTGTTGCCAGGGTCTACCTAGGTCAATTGTTCCATCTAATAATGACAGTGTCATATTTATTGGCACAGATCGCTTTTTATCATGTTCCTCTTACTGTTTCTATCCAACCTCTCTCATTTTTTTTTTTTTAGATCTTTTCTTCCCTGAATGGGGGATTTAGTCTGCAGTGGCTAACCGGTGCCATCAGGCAGGGTTGCGTGAGCAGCGGGTGCCCATGTGTGAAGTGTAATCCCAAAGGGGGTCAAAGACAAGTGTTGGCATCAACTCAGGATAGACATTTCCTTAGCTCTCACCCACAGCCTCTCTGACTGATGAGGAGAGCGTGTCATTTCATATTAGCCCTAAGAGGGAGACGGCAGGGGTTCGGGCATTTGTGTATTTATGGAAAGTGTGAAGATGGGAGACGAAAGAAAATCTGTGTGAAGATGGCAGGTCACATGAGGCAAAGGCCAGCCAGAAGGAAATGATAGTAGGGCTTAAGGGTGATTTTTAGATTTGTAGGAATTTTAAAAATCAGTATTAAAAAAATCTTTAGGTCCATACAGAGAGGGTTCATTGCTTGGCTTATTACCAGCAATGAGACTGGAAGGTTTTTGATCAAAGAAAAAAAATTGCCTTATCCATTGACAAGGCTGCTGCACATTTAGATTTCTAGAGCAAATTCTGTTAAACCATCATTTGGTTTGCTTTGAGTATATAGAAAAAATTCTGCTGTGCAGTTTGTTTGGAAGTTTTGTTGGAAAACCATTTGGAAGTCCTTTTTAATGTTAATTTTCACAGCAACGTCTATTAATATAATTCTCAACAACACCTCCAGCTACAATACTACTTTGTATTTGTGCTCTGGAATCAGCACCCTTAGCCTCATCTTTATCCTACATTTATTTAAGAAATCGCAAAGCTGTTCTCTAGTCAGTACAAAAGGGCAATGGCTGATGTTCACTCTGTCGAGGAGTCCATTGGGATCGCTCTAAATGATTCACTGATCTTTAGATAATATTCCTCAACTGTTGAACCAATTAGCGGTCTCTGCTAGCGCCCTTCCCCAGTGCACTGTTGTTAAAATTATAATCCTGTTCCAGTTGTGCTCTTTTGCACGATTAGTATTCAGTTCCTTTGAGACAGAAATCCACACACTTTTAAATATTTACTTACTCCCACCTCGCAAAAGAACAGTTCAGGTGGATATTTTTCTGGGAATTCAAATGTGGTGCGTCAGTAATTGTGGGCTGCATGTGTAATCACATTTGTATCAAGGATAACCTAATAGTCAGATCTATCTATCTATTCGACTATCTATCTTTGTCTCTTACAACTAACCATTCAGTTTCCATATCTGTCTGTCTGTCTATCTATCTATCTACACTCTAAAAAATGCTGGGTTGACTTTTTAACCCAAATGCTGGGTTGAGACTGCTGGGTAACAAAGTTGGGTTGATTTAACCCAATTTGGGTTGAAAATCGGTCTTGATCTGTAACCCAGCAGTGCTGGGTTGGGAACGCGGACGTGAAAGAGAGCACGCACGTCACGTCAACATCCAGGGACATCAGCGTGAGAAACCGCCATTTTTTTTTCGCCGTCTTTAGAGGGAAGCGAGTGAAATTCTGTCTGAAACGGAAGTTATACAGTGTGTATTTAACAATTTTAATTAAGAAATAACACATTTAGTTTACTGCATAATATATATATATACGCAATTTATTTAACCTAACGACTAAGCGACGGCCGTGCTTCGCCTCACGGCCGACCTCTTGCTTTGCCTCACGGCCGACCTCTTGCTCAGTGGACGGGAAAGCGCGCGTGACATCGGAATGAGTCAAGGGAAGGAGCTTGGAAAGGATAAGGTAATTTTTTTAAATATTACTTTTGTATACGTTAAGTCTACTGTGTTAGATACGGTTTTGATACAGCGGAGTTTACTTAACTAATTTGGTGGTATTTGGTCAGCACATACACAAAAACTTCCCGCTCTGCTTGTAAGGTAAGTTACATTTCGTTTAACTTAGTTGTACATTCGACAGCAAACGACGTTAATTTACTATGAACATGTAATTCCTTCAATCTGACAAGTGGTTTGATGCAGGCTAAAGAATGCTTGAAACTAACTTTAAGCATGTTTGATGACCGTTTTATAAGCACCACACCAAGGATAATAAGGATCATTTAGGAGCTTTTTATTATAATAAAATGCCTTTTGAATGACAGATTTTTCTATGTAGGTAATGGCAGCAAGTACTGTGATTTGTGATCTTTCTGAGGTGTAAACTGTAAAACAGTAAGTAGTATTTTTACTCTTGTACTTCTTACATTTGTTTATTGATTTTTTTTTTCAGGTCATTTTTGTAACAATACTTTGATGCATAAGAGTGTTACATTCAGCTTCTCTAACGTTGTTGATTTATTTATTTTTTGATCAGAACATACTTAATAAATTTCCTGCTCTGCTTGTACATTTTGTTTAGCTGTACATTGAATAGCAAATGTTTTTAATTTACTATGAGCATTTTACATTCTAGACGTGATTTGACCTATCTTTAATTAATCCTGTACTTATGGTTAGTTTGATGCAGACGGGAATGTCTAAGCTAAGGCTAAATCCAACCTAATCATCTTCGACCACCAAAGTTTTACCACCATTTTATGTGACACACCCAGGATAATAATGATCATTTAGGAGTTTTTTGTAATTAAGTGACTTTTGGCTAACATTATCTTTTTTACTTAAATTTGCTAAAATGCTTTTATCTGTTATTCTGTTTCAGATGGATGAAAATGTGAAAACCAAACTAAAAGGATGGAATCTTGAAGAGTTAATGCCCACATTTGAAGGTATGTAGTAATATTTTACTTGGCTCATTGTAATCATTATGGCTGCCCTTGTCTAAAGACTGAGACCGCAGAAAGCACATCCTTTTACTTTCATTATTTACAAAAGTGCAGTGTTTTGTTGTTATTGCCTGCCTGATGTAGCTACTACTGCATAGATCAGCTGTTAACAATCTGCGTGACTTCGCCAATGTGGATTTTTTTTTTTCTGCAGCTAATAAAATATTGGTTGACTAATGGTTAGTAAATTATTAGGGGGCAACACTTTAAACTGAGAGATTAAAAATAAATGCCAATTTGCCTTTGACTGGTTAATTTTTAAAATCTGCTGTTCATGCAACCAGTGGCTTTCTCTTGTTTTATTTTTAGCACAGGAGCGAACTCTCGTCTTTAGGTCAATTTGATTACAATTCAGAGGGTAACGATTCAATTAAAAGTTTCTTGATGCATTTAATGCATAATGCTTTTCCTACAGTTATTTTATTAATAATGAAAATGTTGTTTTTATGTTTGTTATTAGGGTGGCGTTGTGGGTAGTGCTGTCGCCTCACAGCAAGAAGGTCGCCGTTTCGAGCCTCGGCTGGGTCAGTTGGCATTTGTGTGGAGTTTGCATGTTCTCCCTGTGTTGGCGTGGGTTTCCTCCAGGTGCTCCGGTTTCTCCCACAGTCCAAAGACATTCAGTGTAGATGAATTGGGTAAGCTAAATTGTCCGCAGTGTGTGTGTGTCTGTGTAAATGAGGGTTTATGGGTGTTTCCTGATGGGTTGCAGCTGGAAGGGCATCTGCTGCATAAAACATGCTGGATAAGTTGGCGGTTCATTCCGCTGTGGTGACCGTTGATTAATAAAGGGACTAAGCTGAAAGGAAAATTAATGAACGAATGAATGTTTGTTATAATAAAATACAAATGTAAACTTAAATTTTGCTTCTGTTTAACAGAAACATAAAAAAAAATCATCTAAATATAATTTCTGTATTGACAAATAAATTTCAGTAAGTAGGGAGTGATTTGGTCACAGCTATGGTTTATATTTCGCAAATTTTTAGTGGTAAGATGCCTCTCACAGCAGCACACACATAGAAGGAAACACTTTTTTTTCTTAGTTGTCACCTGACAAAGCATCATTCAAACTAAAATGCAAATATGGCTTTGTGCACTTAAAGAATCATAAGACACTGTTGTAATTATGAAGTCTGTTGAACTGCATTTTTTTTTTAAAGCGAAGTGATCAAATGTTTTCAGTCTTTAAATCCTTGGCTCAAAGTCAAGTCACTTTCATTTCTATAGCATTTTATACGATACAGATTGTCAAAGCAGCTTTATATTGATAGTGAATGCAACAAACTCTATATGGCCTGTAAGTTTAACATGAATTGAGAAAGCACTGGGTACCAGTTATGCGTTTTCATTAAAAGGAGAAGTCAACTTCCAACAAAAAGATTCACACATAATGTACTCACCCCCTTGTCACCCAAGATGTTCATGTCTTTCTTTCTTTCTTTCTTTCTTTCTTTCTTTCTTTCTTTCTTTCT
>CAIGQV010000818.1:20301003-20358810 GCA_903798115.1 Danio jaintianensis | reverse complement strand
CTTTCTTTCTTTCTTTCTTTCTTTCTTTCTTTCTTTCTTTCTTTCTTCAGTCGTAAAGAAATTGTTTGTTTTGGGTTTTTTTTTTTTAGGAAAACATTTCAGCATTTTTCTCCATCTCCATGGACTGAGATGGTGCCTCAATTTTGAACTTCCAAAAAACTATTTAAATGCGGCTTCAAATGATCCCAAATGTGGTTGCAAACGATCCCAGCTGAGGAAGAAGGGTCTTATCTATTTTTATTAAGAAAATACTATTGAAATACTTAATAATTTCAAATGCTCATCTTGCCTTACTCTCCCTGAACTGTGTAAAATACAGTCAGAGTGTTCAACATACCCTAACTGTCTTGAGCTAGAATACACACAGGTCAGACAAGGCAGAGCAAGACAAGATAAGCGTTTGACATTAAAAAGTAATTAAATAGTTTTTTTTTATGAAAAAAAAAAGATTAGACCCTTGCGCTAGATAAGACCCTTCTTTCTCGTCTGGGATCGTTTACAACCGCATTTGTGATTGTTTGAAGCGGAATTTAAACTGCATTTTGGAAGTTCAAACTCCAACGCAGCATATCAGTCCATTTATATGAATAAGAAAAATGCTGCAATGTTTTCCTCAGAAAACATAATTTTTAAAAGACATGAACATTTGGGGGGGGTGTACATAATCTGTAAGTTGTTATTCTGGAAGTGGATTTCTCCTTTAATTATGCTGACATTATAAAAAAAAAGCCAACCCTTTTGTTGCATTGAGTCATTGCACCTGGGCCAAAAAGTTGCAGCATAGTGCCATGGTCAGTGGTTAACTAATGGTTCTTAATGAATCTTAATAAATTTTATTTATTTTTTATTTTTTCAGATTGGGATCAATATGGCTGAGTACCTTCGTTCAAAAGAGTCCATTGAATTTCCTTATGTTCTCGTGCTTGGAGACCACCACTGCTTTCAAGCCTTTGCTATAATAAATGGCACAGCACTTGTGCAAAGTACATTACTTGCTGCAGTGGACGTTTGCTTTAAAGCATTCTACATCTTTGGTGTAAACTACCACAAGCAGTGTTCCCTGGTGTGGCAATTTCTACAGACTGTGGTGTATGGACTTCCTGGGGAGGAGACACTGGCAGTAAGACTTCTGCAAGCATTAATTTTTGCTGACAAACAGTAATTATTAATACTGTGACCTCACCGCTATCTTGGATTCTGTGTACTTCAACTTGTACACCTTTATTTCTAAATACAGTTGAAGTCAGAATTATTAGCCCCCCTGTTTATTTTTTTCCCCAATTTCTGTTTAACGGAAAGAATATTTTTTCAACACATTTCTAAACATTATAGTTTTAATAACTCATTTCTAATAACTGATTTCTTTTCTCTTTGCCATGATGACAGCACATAATATTTGACTAGGTATTCTTCAAGATACTAGTATTCAGCTTAAAGTGACATTTAAAGGCTTAACTAGGTTAATTAGGTTAACTAGGCAGTATAGGGTAATTAGGCATGCTATTGTATAATGGTGGTTTGTTCTGTAGACTATTGAAAAAAAAAATAGCTTAAAGGGGCTAATAATGTTGACCTTAAAATGGTTTTAAAAAAATTAAATAAATAATAAAACAAATTTGTATTTTCTTAGTTTTTTTGTTTTCAGTCAGTTTGATGTCTTTTCATTATTACTTCTACATATTTTTTTTCTACATTGCAGTTGATGATTTATATATGTGAGGATGTGTTGATGTTTGTGCACAAATTTGTATTTTGAAGTTAATCTTTCTGACTTCAGTCATTTAGATGCTTTTTCATTATTACTTCTACATACTTTTATTTGTCCTCTACTCTGCAATTACATTGCAATTGATTCTTACTGATGATTCCTGATTTATGCATGATGTAAATGTTATGAAAAGTTTGAAAAGAATATTTTAAATATGCATAAGTTCATTTGTCTGACTTCAGTCTGATGCATTGTTACTGACTTTAGTCACAGTGTTTCTTTGATACAGTTTGATAAATTTTCATAGAAATTGTCTTAACCCTTTAACTACCCCACCAAGAAAAAAAAATTGGATTGCATTTCTTAACTCCTAATGTCACTAGTTAACACAATGCATTTTTTTAACACATCCCATAGTTTCTAAAATATCAACCTCTACCAAATGGTTGATATGTTGGTTTATGGTAAAAGTACCGGAATTAATACATATACTATGAACAATCTGGAAATATGTAAGTTTGAAGTGAAGTGTAAGACCAATTTATTTAAAAAAATATTCAAAATAAAACATTTTTGAACACTAAATCATCTTTATTTTTTTAAGTATGCCATAAAATATTTCAGATTCTCATTTAACATGATTTTGGTTTTATTGTAAAAAAAAACAACAACAACAAGAAAGCAAGTGTAGTAGTGCAACAGGATTATGTTTGTTTGATTGTCTTGTAAACCAACAATGCTGTGTGTGTGTAAACCATTATTTAAAACAGTCAAAACATGGTCAACCAATTGGTAGTGCAGGCAGTCAAAGGGTTAATGCTGAGGTGGAGATGGGAAAAATGTCTTTTCATATTTTTATGTTTTGTCATAAATAAAATTCCATTACTGAAGTATGTATTGCTGTAGAATTGTTTTTATTTTAGTACCATATTTTTATTATATTTTAGTTTCAAGATAAAAATTTTGACCCATTTTGGGTTACATTCAACCCAGCAGTGTAGTCATTTTTAACTAATAGTTGGGTTAAAAATCACAACCCAGCATGCTGGGTTAAACGTGCAACCCAACTTGTTGGGTCAAAGTAACCCAGCGTTGGGTTCGTCCCTTTTGAACCCAGCGCTGGGTTACCAAAACAACCCAAATTGGGTTGTTTTTAACCCCACAGTTTTTAGAGTGTATCTATCTATCTGTCTGTCTGTCTGTCTGTCTGTCTGTCTGTCATTCTATCTGTCTGTCCGTCCGTGCATTCTTACATCCATTCCTCGACCCAATGAGGCGTTCTCATGGCAACCGATAAACTATCAAGCGATTATTTTGCATCTTGGACCATCTGCTGCTTGCCCATTCTGCATAAGCAACAAGACAACGATACTGAATATTTCACTTAATTGTATTTATTTTGTCATTATGTTAAATGCAAGCAAAATAAATCTTAAAGTGAGACTTGTATGTGTGTAATCCTGTGCATCTGACTTACTGATGGCCGTGCGCGCCTCCGCTTGCTCGCGGCAGGTTTGCTGCTCCTCTGCAGTGCGCGGAGGATGTCGAAGCCTGAGGGTCACGGCAGCTCACCGGGGATCATTAAACTCTTTCTCCGAGAGCTCCGGGGTCTGTGTCTGCGTCTCTTTGATCTCGTAACAGCTGTTGACTGGACAGTTGGGTAAAAACCCTATTTCACTTGTTTGCTCCGCATCTAAAACGAACTGTAGTTAGATGTGGCGTTTTAATACTTGGCAGCTGAACAATTATGCTGTGACCTTGATGATTATTTAATTGGGATCCCCTGCAATCAGACGGAAAAGTGTGTTTTAATATATACCGCTGGGTGGCAGCAGAAAGCTGCATCCAAAATAATGAGTCAGCCGGTAGTTTGTGGGATGGGGGGTGTCCCTCACACTTGAGCAATTTTATACATCCTTTAATTTGAAATTAGAAATGAAGAAGAAACTCCATCCATCCAAATAATGAGTGAAAAACTGCTGGATATTTGGACATATGAAATATAATCCACAATGAGTTTAAATGGGATACTTTACTACACAACGGTTCATTAATTGTGCATGAATTTGAACGAGTCTGGTTTGGATATAGTAGCTGCAGCAATAAATGAATGTAAACACTGAGGTATTTATTGAACATGGAAAGCGCGCTTCAGTTTGTTGCCATTTTTAATGTTATTCTAATGACAGAAAATTAGTGTATCAGTGAAAGGAAGCGTAAGAGCCATTACAGCTCATTATTGTATGGATGTAGATGCAATAGTGAATTGTACTATACAAAAAGTGTATATCTTTGTTGCAATTTTAAAATAGTACAATACATGAAAATTCAATAATGATTTACATATAAAACATAGTTTTGTTGGCCTCCTGATTTGATAATGTAGTGAGAGCAATGACTAAAACTGGTCTCAGAACAGCATGTACTTCATGGCATATATATTCTGTGTTCATCTAAGATTCTGGTGGGTGTTAATGGCAAGAAATGCTTTTGGCCAGTTACAGTAAATGCGTTGGAGGCACGGCGGGACAGTAAATGGGGGAAAGAGCACACAAATTTAAAAACATTGTGCTTCATAATTCAATTGTGTGCAGTCCATTTATGTGGAAAATGTATGTTTTTCCATCCATTCGTTGCAACTGTTATCTTTTTTTTGTGGTAATAGCTTAAAAAAATGCACAGGAGATTTCTTGTTAACATCATGTGGTGTGTAAAAAGGAATAGTGTTCATGAGTAAATGTGCAAAAGTGTTTGATTTAATAGTATTAATAGTAAGACTGGTCTATATCGGTGCAAAAAAAACAATGTTAAGTTTCTTATCTCTTGCACTTACACCAAATAAAATACAATTTATTAAATTAAATGAGCTGTTACCATCTGCTACTTAATTGTATTATTAACTGCTGATTAAGGAATTACATATGCACTTTAAGGCTAGAGTACTCTATATTCAATTGTAGGAGCGACCGGGGATGATTCTACTTCACTTCTTTCAAGGGAGGTGGTACTTCTGATCTAATTTTCAAGGCACCATAGTGTCCATTGCTGTCTTTGATATCCCACAGTCCTGTGCTTTCCATTTCTGACAGTTGAGCTAAAAATAATAATAACTTGAGTTGCATCCCAAATGAGAGAATATACACTATGCACGTATACACTCAACTGTGTAGTGTATGGGTTTAGTGTCATGCCAAATGGAACACTAACGTTTTATTTTGCTAAACAGAAATGTTGTTCAAAGGTTGGCAATTTTTTATTTTTCAAATAAACTACCAAATAGTACCTGAGTACAACCGTATTGACCATCGTGGAGAATTTTGCTTGCACATTCCAAAATAAATGAAATAATCCAACCTCCACACATATTTTTATCTATTGAATAAGTGCATCATCATCATCATCCAGGTATATAAAGTGCACTTATTCTTTTGATAATTTTTGGAATTTTCAGTGTGAATGCACTACTTACACTATTTATACTACAAAATGGCATAGAATAGTGCATAACTATGTGATTTATAATGCACATTAAGTTTCGAAGTGCTGCTTGTGTGTCAATTTGTGTGTAAATGTACATTTTTGACGAACTTTTATAGTGAGAAGTTAGTATTGTAGTAATCAAATATTCCCTTAGATATCAAGAAAGCTCTATTTTATCTAGCTCTATTATCTCAGTGCACAAACGTTTCCTCCACAGTCACCGCTTGATAGGAGACAAGAAGTCGGCTGCCTAAGCTTTCGTAGAGCAATTTGCCATGTGCGTGGTGTAATTCACTTGTAACTTTAAACTTAACATTTTAACAAATTGCTGTGTGTGTCAGTGTGAGGGTGTACGTAGTTTATATCTCATAAGGGTTTCTGGGAAATGTAGATGGCTGCCTTTGGGATGCAGGCTGGGCCCAGAACCAGCAACAAATACATCTGATACATTTCTGAAGGGACAGCCCTGTTTGTCCTATGCTTTCACTGCTTAGGCATGCTACAATAAAAGAGAAATGTAAAAAAAAAAAGCTGACTTATCTTTAGGGGTTGGTTGTGACATATTTAGCGAACCTTTACAACAATACCCCCGTGACACATGGTACTTTTTAGAATAAATAACACTATATTCAAATGTATAAATATTTATTATTTTAGATTACCTTTAGATTGTGTGGGTCCAAAAATGTATTTACATTAAATTGATTTCTAGGCAAAAACTAATTAACAAACATACTTTTTTGACAATCTGGATTCGTTTTTTTTATTATTTATTTATTTTATTATAATTATTTTTGTGATAAAGTTCACCATCTTCTCTTGTGAGCTCAAAATGAGCTTGGAGTGTATGATACTGAAGACATCATATGTTGTTTCTCACTGCTCAATCTGACAACAAACCCCATGATACGGTGTCCCTATGTCCAGATTTCAAATACGGTAGCACATTAGACCCCTTTTCAGTGGTGCTGAAATTATATGACTCATTACTGACCTCCTCAATGGTCAGAACACTGTCAAACAGTTCGACATGTATCAACAAGTCACATTTCTTCTACGACGATTTCCTTCCTACTGAACACTGCCAAGTTTCTGGAGCAACTCTGTGAAGCATCGTAGCCTATATAGAACTGCAGCAAAACGGTAATAGGTGATGCATTAATCTCTCAAACATTTTTTAGATATGGTTGTGTTGTCAAGCCTTCCAGATGTGCTGACACACAGAGGCTCTCGCGCGCTCGTCCACCCCTCCCTTTCCATTAAAATCTTATCCGATGCTATGCGTACAGCGCGTATGTGCGCGACAGGAGCAGATCTGACAGTATCTGACCGCGCTGCGCGAGAGCCCACCAACAGCAACAAGAACACACACACATACACACAGGAGGGTCAGCGGGAGCCGACAACGCACCATTAAGGTAAAACATCCACGTCTACCTTTTCATTGAGTCGCTTCAGCCGCCGCCGCAGACGGAATCGTGCGCGAGAGTGACAGTTGAGTCTATTTGTCAATTCAGAAAGTGATGGCCGAGCGCCGCGAGCGTTAAATGAATCAAACCGTTAACGATTTTATTAAAAAGACGAAGCTGAATACCGCTGCTCACGTGAGATCGCTAAATTGTGCACGTATAACGTAAATTCTGCCTATAGCGTCTGTTTTGGGTTGGAAAGACATGCGAACCCATCTGATGCTGGTGAGTCAGATATATCGCTGTAAATATAATCTCCTCAAATCCAAAAGACGCCTGCGTTTGAATATTAGTAAAGTCATTATTAACTCGAACGTCTCTTTTATTGCTCTGGCTCGTTTTTACAAGCAGACAAACCGTCGCGCGACATCATAACAGGTAGTTATTGCATGTTTACGCGAGATATGTGTGCGTGTTTTGTACATGGAGACATGTGAAGGATATTTGGGGGGCAAGAAGCGATTGACTGAGATGAACAGCGAGAAAGGTGATAACGGAGTGTCGCCGAATTGAATGATTGTAAGCTCAACGAATGTGCAGCTGTGAACGCGCGCAACAGTCAGCGAGTTCACGTATCTCTCCAAGCCTGACAGCGGCCGTCTGTGGATTATGTTAGATGGGTTTGTATCGATTCTGTCCGCTAATGGGGTTCACAGTCTGCATAAGGGTCAATGGCGTGTCGCTCATTATTTTGTCTGAACCTATTGATATTCAAAAAAGCAATTCATAAAATGAACCGAATAGGCTTGTTTGATGAATGCGTTTTTACTCCCTGAATTCAGACTCATTAGAATGGGTTGTTTTTAGGCTTAAAATAGTGACTTCATTTTTCTTAAGAATATAAAGATGAATAAAAAAAAAGTCGTTTAATCAAACTTCATTTCATTAAAGAGACTCTTTTTCTAAAATATTCATAATTTAAAACTTTTGACTGCCGAATTAATGGCACAATCAATGTAGGGCTAGAAAGCACTTTTTAACATGTTATGAGAAAAATGTACAATATGTATAATATAGAAATGTGGCTAGTTGAAAAAAATCAATTACTAATAGATTTGTAATACTAATAAATTAGTAAAATGAATGATTAGATTACGATTAGTTTTTTATTAATATAATTTGTTGTTAATTTTAAAATAATAACAATAATAATGCCTTAATTTTTGAAAATAAAATAAAAAATAAATATATATTTTAAAATGGAAATTAATAATGTCATTGTAGTCAAAACAGTCAATGTTTTTTTCTAAAATATTCATAATTGAAAACTTTCTGGACAAATTAATGGCATAACAAATGTACATGAAGCATTTTTTGTTATTCGATTAGACAATGTAATTAGTAATAATTAATTAACAATTCCATTGTGCACCTTTATTCAAGTTTAGTTAGTTTTAGTAAATTTCCTTGACACGGCACGAAAGAAAACAAACCAATAAAAACACAAGGATCACAATATTTCTCAGCTTGTATATCCCTTTTTTTTTCCAATAACCCACAATGTTATTGTGCAATAAATTAAATAATCCCCTGTTGCGTTTAACCATCCTTTGGTTTATGCACTTGCTTCTTTTTTGGCTTTGACTATCAAAATAGAGGATGTGAATTTGCAATGAACGCTTTATGAAAGGCTTTAAAATGAAAGCAGAAGAAGAAGTCACTTTGGGAATCAATACTGCTGGCTGCCATTGAGCAATACTCTCTTTTTTTTTCATTTCAGAGCTGATTTTGCTCAAAGGAGGAGACGAGTGCAGTGAAAATCGTGTCCCCTGCACAGTCATGGCCTCAAAGTTCAATCCAAATGTCCTTTATGTCCGGGAGCCTCGGGAGTCCCTGACCTCTCCAGACCCTCAAGTCGAGGCGGGTGACGAATCATCAGACAGTGACGGGGAGCCCGAAGAGACCTCGCACAAACTCATCCGAAAAGTGTCCACCTCTGGACAGATTCGAGCCAAGGTAGGATTTAGGGATATGGAAAGGGGCAAAAAAGACAGTTTTGTTCATCAAATATTAAATTTCGAACACCCAAGTATTTAATAATTTATTCACATAAGATTTTCTTGCAAGAAAAGTCACATTTGGACACCCTAAAAGATGAAGGGCTCAATTCCCGTGCATGCATACACACACAGACACACACACATTGCGTAAAGCTGCAGTGTGTATTGATCCGGGGGACAGTCGCTGATGGCTCAGATTCAGTCAATACTTGGCATGCTACGTCTACTACAGTGTATGTACAATATCAATGTCAGTTTGGACTAATGCTTATTCCTGAAAGGGCAAAAGGATATGAGGCAGTCATTAGCAGGCTTATTATGCTACACATGACACCATCTAGTCTACAAAGTGGATGCGCATGCTCTTATTAATCAAAAGCCTGAACGCTGTTGATTAATTGAGCTCATTTTCAAATTGATTCTTCCACTCAGAATGATTTTGTTTCCTGTCAAAGAGGGCACTTTGACCCTGTTTACTCTTGGTATTTATGTGTTTCGGTTGGTCAGAGCACAAGTAGATGAGAGAGAGGCATTCCTGTTTACATCTCGTTGTTTTGATCCACTTCTTTTACCCATATTTGTGATTTCTTTGAGGGAAGGACCTATGAGTGGGTTTATGTATGGCCTTTTCTGATATTTTAATCAAATATTGTGAAAATAAGCTTGCACAATTTGCATATGAACAGCGGATAATGATACAGTGATTTGGTTTATTCCAATTAATTACAAAGTTTTCCCAAAGTTTAGGCCGCTCAGTGGTTAGCAATGTCACCTTATAACAAGAAGGTCACTGGTTCGAGTCCAGGCTGGGTCAGTTGGCATTTCTGTGTGGAGTTTGCATGTTCTCCCCGTGTTGGCGTGGTTTTCCTCCGGGTGCTCCAGTTTCCCCCACAGTCCAAAGACGTGCGCTATAGGTGAATTGGATTAACTAAATTGGGCGTAGAGTATGAGTGTGTGTGAATGTGAGAGTGTATGGGTGTTTCCCAGTACTGGGTTGCAGCTGGAAGGGCATGCACTGCATAAAGCATATGCTGGAATAGTTGGCGGTTCAGTCCACTGGGGTGACCCCTGATAAATAAGGGACTAAGCCAGGGGTAGGGAACCTATAGCTCGCAAGCCACATGTGGCTCTTTGACCAAAGATACATGTCTCTCCAGCTGTCTTGTTCAATTATATTTTACAGCTTAAAAAATGATAACTGTCAATAGAAATCAGTTTCCTATTGAAAGTACAATTATAATTCCTTTTTATTGTAATTTTTTTACAGCAAAATGAATAAAAACTCAGTTTACAATAAAAAAGACATTCGACCAATGCTCGTGTGCGGCATTATGGATTAACTTGAATCATGAATCATCTTGAATCATATCATTCTATAAATTGTCTGTAATATTGTTCGTTGAAGTTGGGGGAAGAAGAAGACAGGGTCGGAGATTCAGGTAAATAAATGTTCTTTATTTTTAATATGCTACACCACACTTGTAGCTGTGTGTGTGTGTGCTCTCTCTTCTCCCGACTGCTCCTTCTCCTCTCCTTAAGAAGGGTGTCTCTCCGGCCCAATCACTAGAAAAACAGGTGTTATTTGTTATCTCTGATTGATCCGCTGACTAGCCGCCGGGCTCCGAGCATGCTCTCCCCCCTCATTGGGTGTTCGATCATGCTCACCTCTCCACATTGTCCTTTCTTCAATTATTATATACTTGCTCAACATGTGATTCATATTTGTTTATTTTTGAGTTGTGCATGGACATAAATAAAGGTTTTGTTTAAACCTGTATTATTTATAGTAGTAATACATATATATAGTGGTAATATATATATATATATACGCACATACATACATATATATACATACATACATGCTTGCAAAAAAAAAAAAAAGTAAAAAAATGCATTTGCCAATGGCTCTTTGCAAAATGTTCCCGACCCCTGGACTAAGCTGAAGAAAAATGAATGAAACCAAAGTTTCCAAAGTTTAACCATTTTTATGTAGCTGAATGCTGTTAGACTCCCCAGAAATACAAACTGTGATATTTTCATTTGTATTTCTGGTCTTTTGTATTTATCTGTGCTTGTATTTTATTGTATTTATGCAGATGCATAATTCTTTAATAAGCCAAGTCATACAGTGAAACTATTTTCACAGAAAATCGAGATTTTTCTAAGTAATTTCCAATATCGTCCTAGCCTACTATGAAAGCAATCTGATTAAATATGTTTTCTACTACTTTTGGAAATAATGAAAAGTGGACATGCTCCTGTATTTAGCATTGTCAGCTTACCCACAAAAAAATACTATAGAAGTTTATTGTAAATATTATAGTTAGTGTTTTTTAATCACACTATGCTAAATGACTTAAATTAATCTGTTATGGTAATTTTATAGTTACTGTGGTAATACAACCGCTATGGCATTATAAACAAGTTTTCTACAACTATAGGGGTTCCATAGAATCGATTTGTGTTGGGACAACATGAAGGAATTAAGTTTGCTTATTAGTTTTTATCAATTTAAGTGTATTGAACATAAAACAATTAAGTTGTCACAAAAAAATATCAAGAGTTGCGTTGTTTCAGATCATTTTAAATAAGTAGTTTGAAAAAGAAAAACAGCAAACATCATTTTTTTTTTGTACTACAATACACCACAGTTTACTGTAGCAAAAACTAAAATAGCCTACAGTATTTATTACAGATTATCAGTTCACTATAGTTAATACTATACTAGCATTCATTTAACAAAGTGTTGTAAATACTATAATAAATACAGTATAATACACTTCAGTTCTGTATAGCTCACTATAGTGTTTACTATAAATTATTATGGATTTTTTTTTTTATATTTATAAAAAGACAGCGCCTTTGGAGTTCTTGAACACACTGAGGGCTTCCCTGACCTTTGACCCTTCACATGGCAGTGTTTATTGTGACAGCTTTGTGTTGCATTGTGATAACATGAGAACAGTAGAATTGTTGAAAAGACTTTATTTGGTGTATAGATTCCCCATATTGATGAACAGAAAGGCAGGCAGCTGTCCATGTCAGAAGAATGAGACTTGTCGACAGACCCTGCAGCAAAAGTGTTGCAGAATTTAGTGTCTCACCTGTGCTTCCCACCCACAGCCATTCATGTGTTCAGGTGACCTTTCTTCTCTGACCCTTGTGCGATCCTGAAACAGAGAGGCCAGTTGTTTTGCAGTAAGAGAGCCGGTGTTGTAAACCATCAAAGTAAAGTTATACGGTTGAAGGTGAAATTGTTAGCCCTCCTGTGAAATTGAATTTTTTTTTTAAATATTTCCCAAGAGCTGTTTAACAAAGAACATTTTCAATGCATTTTTAAACTAAATAGTTCATTTTAATAACTGATCTATAAAAACAAATTTATTTTATCTTTGGTTAGGATGACAGTACATAATATTTTACCTGCTATTTTGCAAATT
Organism: Danio jaintianensis; assembly: GCA_903798115.1. Classification (NCBI taxonomy): domain Eukaryota; kingdom Metazoa; phylum Chordata; class Actinopteri; order Cypriniformes; family Danionidae; genus Danio; species Danio jaintianensis. Next base: position 20,346,713 of record CAIGQV010000818.1, on the reverse strand, counting down.
ATTTGGCTTAAAGTGCTATTTAAAGGCCTAATTAGGTTAGGTTAGGATAATCAGGCAAGTCACTGGACAACAGTGGTTTGTTTTGTAGCCAATCGAGAAAAAAAAATTCTTAAGAGGGCTAATAATATTGACCTTAAAAATAATTTCAAACTATTTAAAAACAGCTTTTTTATTCCAGCCAAAATAAAATAAATAAGACTTTCTCCAGAAGAAAAAAAAAAATGATAGGAAATACTATGAAAATGTCCTTGCTCTCTGATAAACAACACTTGGGAAATATTTGAAAAAGAGTATAAAAAAAATCACAGGAGGGCTAGTAATTTTGCTTTCAACTGTAGATGGTTGTTTTGTCCACAGTTGGGCTTACCAGTCACTTAGTAACTAGCTATATATTTCTCTGACACTGCTTGGCCTTGACCCATCAACCAACTTTTTTTTTTTTTTTTAACACATTTAACACTGTATTGCTACTCACAGAGTGCAAAGGTTTATAGCTCTCCAATCATATCGGTTTTGTTTGGCCGTTTCTTAAAGCTCTTCTTAAAACAGATCTCAGATCAGACCATTAACACTATGCTTAAGTTTTTCACCTTCTATTTCTCTTTACTAAATTGAAGCTGAAAACTGTAATTGATTTTGTAATCTGATTATTGATTTCAATTACTGTAATTTGTAATTGAAGCTAAGTGTAAGCTGATCTCAAATAAGCAATGGCTTTACATCATGTATATATACTCATGTTTATCTTGCCTGTGCTGGCTGATGAAATTAGCAGAATATTAGTATCAGCAAGCCAATGAAGCTGAACTAATTGAATCAGGCAATTACACAGATGCCAATTAAGTTAATGTTTTCATTTTGTCACACAATGTCTAACTGTTTCACTTGCACTTCAAGCAGAATTTTTTTGATCATGTTCTAAAATATATATAAATATATATTTATATATAAATTATATATATATATATATATAAAATAAATGTTAAAATCTAAAGCTGTTCAAATTACTTTGATATACTCTTCCTTATTAAAAAGGTTGCATTTGCTTTTGTGTTCTCTTCTCCAAGAGCTGAATTTACTTGATTGAAAATGCATTTAATTAGTACTAAGTAAAATTGTGCAATATTATTAAAGTTTGGGGTGGCACGGTGGCTCAGTGATTAGCACTGTCATCTCACAGCAAGAAGGTCGCTGGTTCGAGTCCCGGCTGGGCCAGTTGGCGTTTCTGTGTGGAGTTTGCATGTTCTCCCTGTGTTTGCGTGGGTTTCCTCCGGGTACTCCGGTTTCCTCCACAGTCCAATCACATGTGCTATAGGTGAATTGGATAAACTAAATTGACCGTAGTGAATGAATGTATGTGAATGCTAGAGTGTATGGGTGTTTCCCATCCACTGCTTAAAACATATGCTGGAATAGTTGGCGGTTCGTTCCGCTATGGCGATCTCTGATAAATGAGGGACTAAGCCGAAGGAAAATGAATGAATGAATGAATTACTAAAGTTTAGAAAAACATTTCTGTTTTGATATATTTTAAATATAATTCATTCTTGTGATGAAACCCACATTTTTAGTAGCGTTTATTTGGAGCTTTAAGAAACATTATTAATGTTAAGAAATTCTTAAATATATTTTAAAGGTTGAAAAGAGCAGCATTTATTTAAAAATTCATTCATTAATTTTCTTTCGGCTTAGTCCCTTTATTAATCTGGGGTCGCCACAGCGGAATGAACCGCCAACTTATCCAGCATATGTTTTACGCAGCTGATGCCCTTCCAGCTGCAACCCATCACTGGGAAACACCCATACACTCCCATTCACACACATACACTACGGACAATTTAGGTTACCCAATTCACCTATAAAACATGTCTTTGGACTTGTGGGGGAAACCGGAGCACCCGGAGGAAACCCACGCGAACACATTTACATTACATTTACATTTAGTCATTTAGCTGACGCTTTTATCCAAAGCGACTTACAATTGAGGTTCACAAAAGAAGCAATCAGTACAAGAGGAAACAAAGCATACATAAGTGAAATCGGACTAGTCTTGAGTAGGTAAAACACAATATACGAGCTAAGTGCAGTCAAGGTTTTTTTTTTTGTTTGTTGGTTTTTTTTTTCAGTGGGTCAGGTGTAGACGGAAGAGATGAGTTTTAAGGCGATTTTTAAAGATGGACACAGAGTCTGCCAAACGTGTTGTAAGAGGCAGATCGTTCCACCATCGTGGGACCGATTCAGAGAAAGTGCGAGAGAGTGATTTCTTACCTTTTTGGGACGGCACCATGACGGCACTCGTTAGCAGAGCGCAGTGATCTGGAGGTTAAATATGTCTGTATTAGTGAGTGATGGTAGGCGGGTGCTAAACCTGTGGTGGTCTTGTAGGATATGAGCAGAGTTTTGAATTCGATGCGGGCGGTTATAGGGAGCCAATGTAACCTGACAAAGAGGGGTGTTACATGCGCTCTTTTCGGTTCTTTGAAGACCACTCTTGCCGCCGCATTCTGTATCATCTGTAGAGGTTTGATAGTGCAGGCCGGGAGTCCAGCGAGTAAAGCATTGCAGTAATCCAGCCTGGACAGGACCAGAGCTTGTACCAGGATTTGTGCAGCATGCTCTGAGAGAAAAGGTCTGATCTTCCTAATGTTGTAGAGAAGGAATCTGCAGGACCTGGCAGTGTTGGCAATATGATCTGTGAAGGTTAGCTGGTCATCGATTATTACTCCCAAGTTTTTGGCTGTTCTGGAGGGTGCAATGGTCGATGATCCCAGTTGAACAGAGAGGTTGTGACGGATCTTAGGGTTGGCGGAGATGACGAGAAGTTCAGTTTTCGTAAGGTTCAGCTGTAGGTGATGGTTCCTCATCCAGAGCGAGATGTCACTCAGGCATGCCGAGACGCGTGCTGAAACCGATTGATCATCAGGATGGAACGCAAGGTGAAGCTGCGTGTCGTCCGCGTAGCAGTGATAGGAAAAGCCATGCTTTCGAATGACGGATCCCATGAACACGGGGAGAACATGCAAACTACACACAGAAATTCCAACTGACCCTGCCGACGCTCGAACCAGCGACATTCTTGCTGTGAGGCGATTGTGCTACCCACTGCGCCACCGCGATGCCTTATTTAAGAATAGAATAAATAAATTCTTATAACAATGTAAAAGTCTTTACTGTCACTAATTATTTATTTACTGTATTCTTGCCAAAGAAAATTAATAATGAATGTTAATTACCAACTCTCCCTATTAACTAGTGGTTTATTACCTATAAGATATTATAGTATAAGATATTGGCTGTTTAGTATGTGTGTGTGAATGGGAGTGTATGGGTGTTTCCCAGTAATGGGTTGCAGCTGGAAGGGCATCCGCTGCGTAAAACATGTTCTGGATAAATTGGCGGTTCATTTCGCTGTGGCGACCCCAGATGAATAAAGGGACTAAGCCGAAAAGAAAATGAATGAATGAATGAATATTGGCTGTTTATTTGTACTTATAAACTACATATTCTGCACAATCTTATTTTACATCCCTAATCATACCTAATACCTAAATCTAAGATAATAATTATTAATAAGAAGCAAATTAGCAGTGAATTGATGCAAAACGATTCGGATAATTGAACTTTTAAATACTGTGTGACTGAATTTCTTTTTTAAAAGTTCCAAAACATTTAAAGGATCATTATTCTTAAAATTAACACTTGATTGTTTCACCAATTTATTTATTTATCTTGTTAAATTGAGTAAATGTCCCTTCAAAGGAATCTATTAATTATATTTATTAATTTATTTATACACATACACACTTAGACATGAAATAAAGGGGTGTTTATATTCACTCACCAGTCACCATAATGCTTTAGGTAAATGCATGGACATGCTGATTTGTATACAGCATGTATTTATCTTACTGACTAAATCACTGAATGTATCACAAGATAGCTTCAATTCACATCACAGCTTATTCTGACCAAACATCTAAACAAAACAAACAGCTAGAGACCATCTGATTAACTACAGTCTATAAAAATCATCAGTCCAAGGCACTTTTTTTCAAGTGGCTTGGAGTGATGATTTTTCTGGATATCTTTAAGAATCCCTTGTCCAAAAAGCACTGATGCAGATGAACAAAAATAAAAATATTGACTCAACTTAAAATGGTACTTGCTTCACAGCTTTTTTTAGTTCACTCAACTTACATCGAGTCAACTACACTGTAAAAAAAAAAAGTTGACTCAATTCAAAATTGTAAGGTAACTTGCTGCAGAGCTTTTTTGAGTTGACTCAACTTTCAACCCAAGTACTGCACTTGATTTAAGTTGAGTAAACTCAAAAATGTCCTGAAGTTTGTTGCCTTAAAAAAGTTGTCAACTTTTTTTTTACTGCGTACAGTACACTGTAAAAAATGCAGGGTTCCACACAATTCATTCATGTTGTCTCAACACAAATTAAGTTAACTTAAAAATTTGAGTAGTTTGAACATAAACAATTAAGTTGTCCACAAAAAAAATCTCAAGAATTGTGTTGTTTTAACTCATTTTGAATAAGTAGTTTGAACAAGCAGAAAAATATATATATTTTTTGAGTGTACTTGGGTTAATAGTTGAGTCAACTTAAGAAAAGCTGTGCAGCAAGTTGCCTTACAATTCTTAGTTAAGTCAACTTTTTATTTATTTACAATGCATTAACTACCCCTGAAGCACTTTTTGTTCGTTTCTAGATTAAACTACAGTCCATTTTGTGATTATGTTCCATTTAGAGGAATGTTTACCTGCAACAAACCACAAATTCCTGTTGAACGCTCATGATAAAAGCATTAATCACAACCCCTGTGTGCACTTGCACCCAGATGTGGTGTAAAGCCAGCCAATCAAACCCGAAATAGTTTTCAGTCAGTGCTTGCTATATTTATGTGCAATATGCATCCGGCAGTTAATAAACAGTCTGCGGACGCATTGCTGTAGGGTCATCAGATGCTGAGACTAATGACGGGCTAATGCTGCTATAGCCGAATTTGACATTCAGTACCGTACGTGTCTGATGAAAAGTAATTGTGTGTTTGTGTGTCTGCCAAGATTGGTGTCAGCAAACACCGCTTGCATCTTCTTTCTGCTCATTAGTGATTTCCCCCTTGTTTACCATTTGTGTTAAACCCTGCTAAGCATCATGAAGTGTGACCTGTTGTTTCAGCCTGACTGAGTTCATTTATTACCGGTTGTTGGCATGTACACGCTAACGTTGAAGTGTGTCGAATTCTTGTTAACAGCATGCTGTACGTCTTAGATAGTTACTCCTTATGTGGTGTTTTGATGATCACCTTTAATGTATTTTCAACATCTCTGACATTTCAGCTTTGTCATTATAGAAATAAATGGCATTTTAAATATATTGTGAAAATACTTCACAATATTGTATTTTAATTAGATAGTGCAAGCCTAAAAACACTCATTTCATTTTTGAGAGGTTCTTTAGATGTGTTTTCAATTGAGTTTTGTTATTATTATTATTATTATTATTATTATTAACAAAACATTAAATAAATAATAATACAAATAACTACCACAGTCCTTAACCTAAAAGATTTTTAGGTTCTTTACTTTTTTTTATTAATGTATAAAGTTTTAAGGTTTATTAATCATACAAGAAATAGAGTCAATACATTTTATATTAATTATGGCAATAACTGATTATGTGCAATGAGGATTACATAATCAGATTACAAAAAAGTTAGATTGGTTGTTTAGATTCCGTTGTCTATTCATTTATTTCTTATTATTATCAATAATAATAATAATAATAATAACTATATCACAGTCCATGGCTGTGGCTAAATATGGCTAAAATATTTTTATATTCTTATTTTTTTTTATTAATATATTAATTTTAAGGTTTATTTATCACACAACAAATAGTCAGTATTTATTTTTACAAATATTTTATAATAATATGTATTATTATATACATAATATTACTAGATATTAGAATATTAGAATATAGAATATTACTATACTAGAACTTAGCTGCTTTGACAAAATCTACATTGTAAAAGCGCTTTAGAAATAAAGATGAATTGAACTGTAGTCTGGATTACACAATCAGATGACAAAAATGCACTTTTACAGAAATTTTTTTTATTACATATTACAGTCCTCATAATTTGATAACAGTGTTTATGGATTATATGTTCTTCCCACAATGGCAGTAAATTACTGATTCTCCTCAATCCTTATTTTGAGATTTCAACTGTGGTGTTATATTGTTTAGCTTTAAATATATTCAAAATTTGGTTGTCCCAAGCAGATCTTGACATCAATATTGGGGGCCGATCAAGGCAATTTGAAACTGATCTGTATTGGGTAATTCAACACAGCAGAGATGCTGGCCTTCATGTTTAGTGCAATACACTGGTTTTACTATAAATCTTGTATTAAGATGATTGGCTACTATGGTAAGAAAAAATATATGTAGTTTGTTTATTTCACAAAATCTGAATAAATATGAACAGGGGCAACACGGTGGCTCAGTGGTTAGCACTGTCGCCTCACAGCAAGAAGGTCGCTGTTTTGAGTCCCGGCTGGGCCAGTTGGCATTTCTGTGTGGAGTTTGTATGTCCTCCCTGTGTTGGTGTGGGTTTCCTCCGGGTGCTCCGATTTCCCCTACAATCCAAAGACATGCTCTATATTTGTATGTTTCCCAGTTCTGGGTTGCTGCTGGAAGGGCATCCACTGTGTAAAACATATGCTGAATAAGTTGGCAGTTCATTCTGCTGTGGCGACCCCAGATGAATAAAGGGACTAAACCGAAGGAAAATGAATGAATGAATGTAAAGAACAAGTTGGCATTTTATTTCTTGATGCAATGAATAGAAATGTTTCCAATAACTTAAATGTGCCTTTAATTTATAGCACTAGGAAAATAAAAGTATCATATTGGGACTCAGCATTGGCAAAATATTTTCTTGGATCTCATCAGGGTCACAAAATATTTCATCCCCAATTCACAATATAACGATGTTCATCTAAATGTCAGTTCATTTCCAATCCACAATTCTGATTTTGAAGAGACAAATTAAACCAAATAATATATGATAAGAAAGTAATCCAAGAATAGTCAAAATACATTTCCTTATATAAGCAAGTGAACATCAGCTCAATTGTGTTGATGTAATATTTTGTCTATATAGTTTCATATAAATTGAAACCCCCATACTTAAATTCTGGTGTATAGCGAAAACCATAGAGAGAAAAATGGGCTGCAGTATAGGAAGATGAATGTGTATGCAGAGATCCTCTATTTGTGTTTGTGAATTAGGAAAAAGAAGCGAGTAACAGTGATGCGTGTACATATATCCTGTAACAGGTTTTTTCTCAGGGTCTTATTTATCAGTGTGCAGTGTCAATACACTCTCTGTGTTAGATGGTCCTATTCTCATTCTTCCTCTCCAAGGGGTAAAGAATTGCATAAGCCTCTATTCCTCTTCTTCTGTCACTCTCTCCCTTTTCTCTCTCTCTGCTCTTTTTGTTACTGCCCTTGTTAATTTTGTGTGCAGATTAATAGGCAGGTGAGGAAGAAAAGCAAGTGTGTTGTTGTGTATATTTTTGTGTTAACTGAAAGACTCTATTTCACTGTGAGGCTGAATTCTACAGTTCAGCTGAAGTTTAAATGGAGAAAGAGGAGAATCCTTGACAACTAATTATCCATTTTTCCTTAAGGTAGTGGAGCGAACGAGCTAGGATGTGACCCCACCAGACTGGTGTCCACCTACAGTTATAAGAAAATGGCATTGCTACCTGTTTACTATTTTGTGTTCTAATGAAACAGGTCTGAAATAAAAGCGACACTGTTTTATTCACGTGAGAGATGCTGTCTCTTAAAGGGATAGTTCACTCAAAAAGGAAAATTCTGTCATCATTTACTCACCTTTCACTTGTTTCAAACCTTCTTTCTTCTGTTAAAAACAAAAGAAGATATTTCAAAGAAAGATGTAAACCTGTAATCACCGACTTCCACAGTATTTGTTTTTTCCTACCTTGGAAGTCAATGGTTACAAAGTTTTCAGCTTACTTCGAAATAGCTTCTTTTGTGTCCATCAGAAGAAAGTAACTCAAAAAGGTTTGGAATCACTCGAGGGTGAGTTAAGGTGCAGGAAATGAAAGTTTAGTCAAGGACTAAGCAAAACAACATTAAAAAAAAACCTTCTAGTAATTAAAATGGTTAGGGGGAAGAAAAAAGAGAAGTGATGAGTACTCTCACAGTAAAGGTGGGTGTGACATTGAGGAAATGAGTACAGTAAATATAGCTTGTGACAGTTGATGTTGTTTATCATGATTTTACTTGAACCATCAATGTTAAATCAAAATAACATAAAATGTGATTGGTTGATTGATAACAATTTAAAGGATAATTTCACCCAAAAATGAAGATTAAATTATAATTACTCACTCTCATGTTGTTCTTGAGAACACAAATAAAGATATTTTAGATGAAATCTGAGAGCTCCCTCATCTTTCATAGATAACGAGGATCCCAAGACGTTCAAAGTCCAGAAAAGAAACTTAAAACATTGTCAAAACATTCCATGTGGCTTCAACTGCATGGTTACTGGTTCAGCTGTAATCAAATGAAGCTCCAAGAGGACTTTTGTGCACCAAAAAATGTAAAAATGACTTTATACAGCAGTGTAACATGGAAGCATTGTAATGTCTATATTAAACAAACCTGACAAGGAAGAGAAAACATTGGCAAACAAAGTAGTTTTTACAGTTTTGCTGTCTATGGAGGATGAGGGAGTTCTCAGAATTATTCTGAAATATCTTAGTTTGTGTTTCAAAGATAAATGATCTCAGGGGATTGAAACAATATGAGATTGAGTAATAACAAATTGTACGTTTTTGAGTGAACTGTTCTTTTAACATTGGTGCATTTTTTTCTGAAATTTTACAGTGTGGCTGATATTGGTTGTTTAATTGTTCATGCTCTTGCACCTTTTTAACATTTAGATTAGTTTTGATGTCACGTAACTTGTTATGTACTCTCAGCAAAGTTTAAGTGTTTATCTGTAAGAACACAAATCAGAGATTATATTAGTTAAGGAAGCTGAGAGGCTTCACAAATTTATGTCAATATAACAGAGATTATTTCCTGTAGGGCTGCACAATATATCGTTTCAGCATCGATATTGCAATGTGCACATTCGCAATGGTCACATCGCAAGATATGCAATGTTGCGTCTGAATTATAGTTGACCAGGAGCTACAGAATTGTATTTAATTACTGTTTTTATATGGAATTTATACGATTTATGCAGTCACTTAGAATTTTTGTCTTGTTTCTAGTCTACATATCTGAATTTCAAAGCGAAAACAAGATTATTATACTTACCCCACTGGCAGATAAGTTTGCTTATTTTAAGGAATTTTGTTTATTTATTTATTCTGAAGTTGAATACAAAACAATATTTTTACTTGATCTAAGAATTTTTAGATATTTGGACTAGAAACGAGACAAAGCAAAGTAAGAAAAGCATATTCATTGGGAGTATTCAGTTTTTGTACCTGAATACTGTTAGACTCGAAAAAAGAAAATATCGCAATATCAGATTTTGCCAATATCGTACAGCTCTAGTTTTGTGGTATAATTTAATGTCTTTAATCAGCAAGTAATGTCTGTAAATAAAGTAAAATTTAACAGGATTATTTATATAAATGAATAATCCTATAGAAGTTCCAGGTACTTCTTCTCTACTGTTTATTAAAAACTATGAATTTACATGTACTACTCATTTACTGTTTTTCACATGCTATATAATAGACTCTATTATTTAGAGTGCAGGACCATTTTTCTCCCTGTTCATACAGTAAGTATATGAGTGCGAGTTTTTCGTATATCTTAAATCTTTATTTAAGCATTTTATTTTTCAACCAGAACTTTAGTATCCATATCTAGTCACAAGCACAGTGCCACAGCTCAATATTTACTTAATGTTTTTAGTGGATTTACAGTTAGTAACTTCCTCTATGAAGACAAAAAGGTCTCCTAGGTGTTTTTTGAGAAGACCGTGTGTTGTTTGAGAGGTTTAATGGGCTCCTGGGTGTTTCTGTTTGAACAGTTGTGTAGATGACACTGAAGATCAACTGTATTCAGTCTGAGGAGGTCAAGGGTCATGGTGTGTGTGTGCAAAACGACTGCAGAATAACATAAGGTGGATTGTCTAATATGTCTACTGTAGGAATGACACTGCATTTCTCCCTCCTTTGTTGCGGTGCCCAGAAGGTGACCTTATGTTTTGATTAAGGGTTACCCACAGTGAGTTTAACCTCAGCCCACCACTAATGGCTATTTAATGGTTTTGGTATGAAGAGATTTTATAGTTAACTCCTCTGTCATCACCTGTTAAACTATTTCAGATATGTCTAAAAGAGTAACTGAAAGCTATTCAGGAAATATCTAACCAGCTTTGCTCCGTTTATCTTGTCTAAAATGCCTTTTAGCTTTAGGGGTACAAAGACAGGATGTCATAATCACATTATGATAAAAGAAAGCCTTGTTTTCTAATTAACACCTCATTGTGTGGTATGTGTTGACTGATAAGTCGATTGTCTTTAATAAGTAAAAAGTCATTAGAATCAAAGACAGCCTGTGTGTCTGTCACTCAACATATTCACCAGGAGACTTTAAACCCTGTTTGTATTGATGTTCTGTCCCGGTGAATTCTGTTGAGAAAGACAGACTACTATACATTGTTGCAAAAGGCATGATAGAGAATAGGATCCAGGGATTCAAATAAGATAGTATTAGAAGGCAACACAAGATGCATATGGATATTTTTGCATGAACTAGGGGTGATATTTATCATCTGTGATAATAATGTGATTTTAACAGTGTACAACATCATCAAATATGATAATACATAAAAAAGGAAACAAAAAAGGATTTAAAAAAAAAAACGGAAACAAAAAGGAAAAAGGAAACAAAACATGTCTTCAGAGTCCAAAAGCATTCACTGTGTGATGAAGCTAATTAGAAGCTAATACTAATACATAAAAACACAGGATTGGATGTTTAATTGTTCTGTTTTGGAAATGAAAATGTTTCCAATCAAAGCCTGAGCAGAATGTGCATCTCAGACTGTGGTTTTGTTTCTGAATAAATCGGTTTTTGTACAAATTGAATGAGACACTCATTCAACGGTCCATTCATAAAGATAGTCACTTGCTACTAAATCAATCAGCTATTTGAACAAATCATTTGAATGAATTATTTAGTGAATCACTCATTAAGAAATGTACTTGCTTTCATGTTTGAAACTTATTACTATGTTTAATAATTGCTTGTCATATTTAGTTATCCATGACTGTTCTAAATCAGCCAGCACAAAAGCATACTCATCAAAATATTGTATATATAAGTATATATAAGTACACTCCTCACAAATCTATCTTTTAAGTTCATATTTTTAATAGGAAGCTATACAATATTATATTTGTGCATATGTATTAGATTAGTCAGTACTGAAGCCAAATCTGGAGCTTATCTAATAAAATAACCTACGATAACGGTCCAAAAACTTGTACACCCAAATTTATATGTTATAGAAAATAATATAGGTAATAATATTAAATACAAATTTTAAAAAGAGGAAAAATCAAGAGAAGCAAAACAATTGAAAAAAAATTGCAATATTTTGCTTGAATTTAATTGTATTATCTTTCAATTTCTAAATATGTTTGGTGACTAAAATATTATTTTAATTAATATATCCGTTTAATAAATCTGTTTTGTTTAAATGCACCAAAATACAAATATTCATTTTCAAAATGGGGTGTACTCAGTTATGCTGAGCACTGTATATCATATGTATATGTATCGTGATTTCTTTTTTTAGTGTTGCACACCCCTACGTTAAAACCTATGAAATATTTTGTGTCTGTTCTTCATTTAAAACGTAAACTCATTCGTAAACTTATGTTTTCTATGAACTAGCAAGGGCTGTGTGTAAAAGTTCTTTAAAATTGTGTTCAGCAAACATAACAACAGCATACTGTGTGTATTTGTAATGACATGAGGATGCATAAACAATGATAATTACCAAAGAAACTTTAGTTTTTGTATAATCTGAACCATAACTCCTTGAACCATAAGCCCTTGATTCTTTTCCTTGGACCATTTGTCATTATTTGTTTTCCTTTTTGCATTCACCTTGTAGTACTTGTCTCATTTATCTCTCTTTCTCATTCTCTCACTTTTATGTCTTTCGTCCTCTTTTCATCTTTACTTTCTCTCTCTCTCTGTCTCTCCCTCTCTCTTTCTTTCTGGGTTAAACTTGAAAACCTAATTAGAAAAGCATCGTCCATCATTGCCTTGACAGTCCATTAAGGCAATGGAGCGGAGAGAGGGAGAAGATGGGAGAGAGAGAGAGAGAGATTGGGAGACTGTGAGAGAGAGAGAAAGAGAGAGAGAGAGACACAGAGGCCTGAAGGATCTCTGGTTTGTCCAGAAGGTGCCGAGGGGACAGAAAGACTGCAGAGCATTTAAATAACAGGACTAGCTGTCAGAACGTGTCTGTGTGTGTGTGTGTGTGATGGAGAAGGCAAGATAGAGGCAATGTTTGTGTTTAGAAACACAGCTGTTTCAAGGAATAGTAAAATAAAGCTTTAAAGAAATGAATAACACTACAAATATGCAAGGGTTCCAGGTTTTTTTCCCTCTTAAAAATTTCAGTTCCATAAAGGTTGCATTAAAAGTTGCATTTTAGTAGTTGTAAGAAAAGAAATTAATACAAAATGCTATTCTATTGTTAAAAAATATGTACTTTTGACAAAATGTTTACATCAACTTTATAATGATGTATTTTTAGAAGCGTATATTCAGTCCCATTATTGGCCACAGTATACCTAACCAGAGGTGGATTTCTAAAACAACGACGTAACTTGCGTCTGAACTACCATAGTACGATGCATCGTTTGGGAAAAGAACGATGTAGTGACGAGTGTTTCTCAAAACCATAGTTGCTCTGTCGCAGATCCATCGCTTGAACCACGTTAGTAATGATGTAAAATGGGGTGGAGTAACAACTTATTTAGAGAATTATTTTTTTTTGTGCAAATTATATTGTTTTGCACGTACACACATTTTAAATAACAAAAAAATTCAATATTACTTTTGGTAAAAACATGCACTCGTTTTCCATATTAATTGAAATATATGTAAACGGCACATAGAGGGCCTATGTTTCCTTTACAAATATTATTGGGAATATTCCATATTCTATTCTAAAACATAAAACCACATACAAAAAGCTAACACATATTCTAATCTCATATATAAATCATGTAAATCGTTAATGGTTGTATTTTACAGTAGGCTACTTATTAAGAAATAAAAAAAATCCTACTTAATAATAATATATATATTTTTTGTATTATTTATTTACTATTATTGTTTTTTAGTAGGATATTGTTTATTTATTTTTTTATTTATTTTATATATAAAAAAACATTTTTAAGACTGACTTTGACCCATCAAACCACTGCAGAAATGTTCTAACCAATAGGCCAATGTCATATTCAGTACAGATACATTTCTAATTAAATAGCCTACTATAAATTAAAACCATTATTGTATGCTATATATTTTTATTTTCATAAGCTTTGGAGATGTAACGTAGATTCTGCTTTTAAATAATAGGTCACCTATAGCTTTCATCATGAGCCACAGCTGCGTTCAAAATGGCATAAATGTTTTCAAAGTGCACTATGAAAGGAACGCAATTGTCAATATGAAGATCGCTAAAACTGAACTGTTAAAAAACTTTGAAAGCAAATTACACATAAGAGAGATGACTTTTTTTTTTATCATTCCAAGTTTAAATGTTAAGTTGAAATAGAACATAACCAGGAACTATGCTTCTAATTACAGCTCTCAAGGTGTAGTTGCAAGCATACAAGTTTGCGACGCAGTTTGCGAATATTCATTGGAACGATGGACTTGTGAAACACCAAATCAACAAACTATGTTTGTAACGACGGAGCTTGCGACCTTAGTTTGATAACTACGGTTTTCGGAAACGCACCCCAGTGTATCAGGTTCCTTAAAAGAAGGACTCTCATGAGAATTAATGAAACATTAGAATTTGCTTAAGATTCTTATATAATATATAGTATATTATATAAGAGTCTTAAGCAAATTCTAATGTTTCATTCATTCTCATGAGAGTCCTTCTTTTCAGTAACCTGATACACAGTTCAGGTATGCTTTTGATTCACACAAAACAAGAGTTCACAACAGTTATTTGTTCATGAATTGGCTTGACTGTACAGCCTATGATGTTTTTGATTCATTAAAAAAAAATCTTACAAGAACAATTATTTTCAGGAATTTTACTACTCTGGTTCTGCTGTAGTGTGATACTGGGTCACTAAAAAGGATAAGCTCATATGCTGAGCCTTCCGTAGGTCGTGTTTATCGGTTGCATACATCATTAAGGCTGCCTCGGTTCAGAAACGTAACCTTCACATTCCAAAATAAGAAAGAAATTGCAGTAATTTACACCTTGCAAAGAATGAACAGTCGGTTGTATAATGGTTACTTTTTTGAAATGAGACATCCTTAATGACGCATATTGCAGAAAAAAAGGTCACAGTTCTTTGAAGTCAGACTCTGCTATTGTTCATGTTCTGATTTATAAAAAGATGCAGTTTATAAAAGTTATGTGTTTCTGAATGAGTTGGTCTATACTGAGGTTGTGTTCGATTCACTAAAAAAGAAATTACACAAAGGAGTCATTCTTGTCAGCAATCTAACTCCACAAGTTTCGTTCATGATTTATGAATCGCTATGGTGTTTATTTTTCACTATAAAGGTCCAGTTGATGGATGTTATTTGTTCAGGAATCAGTTGTACTACAGTGGTTAATTTTAAAGTTTTTATAAATGATTCGACTCATAAAAGTTATCGCTTTAAGAATTATCCTTAATTAGTCACATTATATGTTTTTGATTCAAATTAAGAATCATTTCATAAGAGTCATTTGTTAAGGAATCGATTAGTCTACACTGGTCCTGCTGGTTTTAATTCTCCAATAAATCCGTAAAATGATAATGCTGTACAACTTTGATTCACTAGAAAGTACTGAATCAAAAGAATCATTAATTCCGGAATCAGACTACTGGTCATAAAACGTGTTTTATACAATAAATTAATGTTGTTTTGCTGCTAACTAGTTTTCATGTAATCATTTTGACATTTAAAAATCTGCGTCATCCTGCAAAATGGTACCTTCAGTCCTTATATTTATTCGTATTTTTAATGAGCGGTAAGTGACATAACATAGGTAGCATTTATTTTGTTCCATAGCATTTTTCTCCCTCGTCTTCTTTTCATGTTGTTTTCACTCTGCTGGCCCGATAAGTGATCCACACACAAACACACACTAGCAATCCTTTATCCTCCAGAGAAAAGCCTGTCATAATGAGCTCTCTCTTTCTCACAATATGAGAGCATGCATATAAGAGAGACAGGTGGCAGAGGGAACAGAGGACAAGTGAGCGAGCGGCACAGAGGTGCACAGATGCAGCAGGTAGATTTTTTAGAGCATTTCCAATTGTCACAGTCACCCTAGGGAACCCAGCATACGCATATGATTGAGCATCTATTTTGCACGCTAACTGGGTTTGCTAAAGTGCCAAGCGATAAATTAAATCTCCCCAATTTATCCATTTGTGATCTGCCAGTTATTTGGCTTCTGGAAATCTCTTTGTTTCAATCACATTTCTTTATATAAAAAAGCATGCACATTTTGATTGGCTTCCATTTTGTCCCTTTATGCAGCTTGATAATTTTTGTGGTCAGAAATAGGCTTCTGCCAGTGTCAAATTGTCTTGTTGCGATTAATAGCGGAAGCTTTTATCGTGGTACACTGTAAACAAATATATGACAAAAAGTTAAGACGACAAATCATTTTATGTTGCTTTAACTTATTATAATAAGTTAATCAGGTTTCAACTAATTCATCTATACAAAGTCTAACTTAATATTTTTAGTCAGTTTGACTGATGCAAGTTGAGATGACTAGAAAAGTTATTTTGATTCAACTAAAAACATTAAGGCAGCAAGAAATGTTTACAGTGTATACGGTATTATCACGATACTGAGCTAAGCTAAACAAAGGTTTACTTTACCAGGTGTAATAAAAAAATACTTAAGTGTAGTATTTTATTATAAATACATTCAGAGTAAACAAAGGTTTCATCCCATTTAAAGTACAAAAGGATTATAAAGTACAAGATAATGCCTTACAACTTTAAAGTCTCATTAGCAAGCATTAGTTGAAATCAACAGTGAGAAAAAGCCAGATTTATTAGATACTACATTAATATCAGTCTAATAAAATACAAATGAATTTTCTTAGTTATTATCTTGATTATATGATTTACGACTTTGACTATAATTTTAATGCTTTATTAGGCTTTTACTAAGTAATTAACAACCGTTAAGATTAATGAAAAGCTTTTTGTAGTTTTCATGGAGCCTTATTGCACAGTGTTACCTTAAAATAGCTCTATAAACAATCTCAGATTTTCTTTATCAATATTTCAGCATTATCAAAATATCAGATTATGTGAAAACGTTCACATTTGAACTATTACGCTGTTATGACCTCCACTGCAAATACAATGTGAATATTCTAGAAGAGTGTAAATAATAAATAGGTATTTACAGTATATTAAAGTGCCCATGAAATCAATATTGTGCATGTTCATTATTACGATATATTGAATTATTGAATATCGGCATATGTCTAGTCATGAAAATGAAATGCCTCCATCGTATGAGGGAAATTAATCACCCCAGTCGTAATGTATAATGCATGTCTATGAAAAAAAAAAAAGAGGAAGACTGAGCTGCTGGGTTGTTAGTATGATTGATAATAGCACGAGTATGTCGGTTTCCATCTCTTTTCTTTGCTGATGAAGACAGATAGCAGATGTCATAACAGCGCATCAGTCATCATGACGAACACGCTTAGCAGCAACAGCATCTCCAGTCAGGACAAAATGGAAGGCCATGTTGACGCCCACTCACTTTTTCTCATCTACTCTTTTCACATAGTTTAAATTAAGAAAAACAAAGCAGGAAGGAAGTTCTCTTCTGTGTTTCCTCTTTTCGCACTCTCTGCGTTTCAGAGCAATGTTTTGTGGTGCTAAAAATAGCAGCGGGGTGTTTTGATTCATGCTACACACTCCACAAAACAGGACGCGTCCAGGGGTTTGATTCAGTCAGGACATCAAACTTCATTCTTAATCAGATGCTTTTTTTAAAATGTTTAGCCACATTTTAGCTACGCTGGATGTCTTTTATTCAGTCTTTCTCCTTTTATATCTATTGATGACCACAGATCAGGTTTTCCCAGTATGAGTATTGTGCTTGCAGGGAGGCTGATCCCAGGTCAGATATGACTGTGTAGCTCAAACATCACTTCTCAGATGTTATTAGCATGCAAAGTACAGTATGAATCAGAGTTTACATGCTTTACTAGTGTGATTTGTAATGCCTGCCTCAAAATACCAGAAGTGTAACAGTATTTTCCACATGGTAGCACCTTGAACAATCTGCAGGATGTGAGATGCAGTGCAAAATATTAAAGCACGAGTTGAATTTTTCAGGGTCTTCTAAAGCAAAAACAAAGACACTTTGAAGTCCAAAATGTCTGCTGGACATAAATCCACCAACCAATAAAAATAGCACATGTGATGGTGAGTCGCACTATAGCACCTCCTGTAATGAGTTTAGTGGACTTTGCAGAAGTTTTGCATTGTTATTATTATAGACAGAACTATACAGCAAAATTCAATGAAAGTTGTACTTCAGATTTCTGTGAAAACTGCACTGCAACACTGTGTGAAACGAGTATTGGTGACGAGTATTGTCATAGAATGCTTTCTGTTCTAGTGCTTGAACAAGTTGCTGGTCGAGTTTAAAGCAGTCGAAAGTTCTTTAGACTGCATTTCAAAGCAATATTTTTGTTTTTACGCTCTATGAAATCAAAGTAATGTCTGTATTTCCACTTGAAAAAGCAACCACTCTCGACAGCAAACATTTCAGTTCTCGTTCTCCAGCAATTTAAAACTGCATGGTTATTAACAAACGTGATTTAAAAGAAGCATTTTTCTTCCAAAAACTATATTTGTAATGTAAGTAACGCAATTACACTGACTTTAGTAACTGTAATAAAATTACACAAATTTAAAATGTAATTTGTTACATTGCTGCGTTTCTCAAAAATGTAATTAGAATACAGTAACGCGTTACTGTGGAATGCGTTACGCCCAACTCTGGAGCTGACATACAAAAAAATCAGCTGATGGATATACTGATCTACACAGCTTTGAACTGCTCCAGTGTCCGTGATTCTGTGTTTGCACTCAGTGAACAGCAGTGAAGAATTGTGAACCAATGACCTTCTTGGCCAATCACAGTCATTTCTGTTGAGCACGTGAACACAATGGCTAATCAGCTGTGTTTAAGCACGCACTCAAATGTTAGTGGGAAATGGACGTTTTAAAAATTACAGTACCAATTGGTACCAAACTCGATACTATTGACAACCCTATAACGCAAAGTATAGCTTTATGAATGTATATGCAAATTTAAAATTCAACATAAAAAAATTGAGGATTTACGATGCTGATGACCATCAACGTCTAGTGAAAAGGGTCTATTGCGTATGCACACATTGCGATATCGATGTTGAAACAATATATTGTGCAGCCCCTACTTCAAGTCTGTTGTGAACCCAGCATAAGAGTCAGAAGTGCTGAGTTTGTGTGCATGAACAGTGATAAGAGTGGTATGCTTCTGATAGTGACAGTCTACACATTCATATAAGCTACAGATGACTCATTCTTCTTTAACACTGTCACACTGGTCCACTCGAAGAGTTTTAGAGGAGAGAGAGAAGGACAGACCCCTTCTCTAATCAAAGGCCATTGTTCTGTGCCCGGCTCTTGTCAAATCTGGAGCGGCCCAGTATAAAAGCTCTCAGAGGCGATCACATGCATCAGCACTGCACCAAACAACACCGCAGTGTAAACAGAGGGCACACACACACACACAAACCACTGTTAAAGCTTAAAGTCACACTAATGCCCACATTCATACACATGCATGCAGACTTGATGTGTGATCTGGATTATCTGCATTCAAGAAGAAGCACTCCAGTTTCTTGACATTTGACTTGTGCTTAACAGGAATGCCAATTGGTTTTGCAATGTTAGGTCACCCATTGTTACAACATTTGTTCAAATTGAGCTGTTCGGGGTGTAACGTTGAGATCAACGTTTCTATATCTGGGCCATCAAGGAAGTGGTTTTTGGTTTCATTTGTAAAGACGTTTTGTATTGTTCTTTTCTTTCTCTTTCATTTTTTTTTCTCTCTCTCTCTTCCAGTAAGCATTGCTATAGCAGGTCAGTCATTTTTAGGCTAGTGCAGATCTATTTGTAGCTGTGGTCAGGTCTGCAGGAAGCTGGTTTTAGTGTGCTTGTTATTTCCTGTGACGTTTATCAAAATCGAGTCCAAAAGTATTCATACTGAGAGACAGAGAGAAAGATTTGGCTAGATGAGAGAAACAGACTGAAAGCAAGCAGGGTGCCCGTGACATGGCGTTCAGATTTCTCAGAATGCCACTGTTAATGAGAGGTGCAGAAGGTTTACTCTTCATGTTTCATACACTAAGTATGATCAGTAAGATATATTATAAATATCAGAAGTGAGGATGTTTAGTAGATACACATTCAACTCAACTGGCATACTGTAGCAGTTGTCCTACTTTACCTGTTTTTCACCTTGTGATGTAGGTAAAGGTAAAATAGGTCATGGTTACGTCACAAGCTATATATACACTACTATTCAGGTGTTTGGGATCGGTTATTTTTTAAGAGAAGTCTTTTCGCTAAAGCTGCATTTATTCATTCATTCATTTTCTTTTCGGCTTAGTCCCTTTATTATTAATCTGGGGTTGCAACAACGGAATGAACCGCCAACTTATCCAGCATATGTTTTATGCAGCGGATGCCCTTCCAGCTGCAACCCAGTACTGGGAAACATCCACACACACTCATTCACACACATACACTACGGACAATTTAGCTTACCCAATTCACCTATACTGCATGTCTTTGGACTTGTGGGGGAAACCGGAGCACCCGGAGGAAACCCACGCGAACACGGGGAGAACATGCAAACTCCACACAGAAATGCCAGCTGACCCAGTCGAGGCTCGAACCAGCGACCTTCTAGTGGTTCATTCTGCTGTGGCGACCCCTGATGAATAAAGGGAGCCAAAGCCAAAGAAAAATGAATGAATGCATGAATTCATGTCTATGTGTTGAGATTTATAATTGCATCTTAAGCAGTTCTGAGTCACGTAATTAAATTAATTTTCAGACAAATTAAGTAGAAAAGTCATTTCAATAAAATTTTAATGATGTAATTAGTAATTAATTACTTTTTTGTAGTAACTTATCCAACACTGTATGTAAATATGTATATTTTAATGCAACTTTGTCATAAAGGTCAACCTAGTTGACCATCCTTACCAACTTTAACCATCTTTTGGTCTTTAATTTTTTGGCCATTTGGCCATTTGAGGTTAAGATCCGCACCTGCATGAGCACCACAGCCCTTTCACCCTGAATAATTCAGATCTTAAAAACTGTTCGTATCAGACAGAAACACATTATTTGAGTTAAAGAAGAAGACATTTAGTTTTTTCTTATGTCAGACACTTATGAAGCACCGTCTGCGAGGTTAAGCTCTGGTCATCATTTTGAAATGTTGACGGTGCAGCTCAGTAGATGCTCTTGTCTTTTAGGACAGCCCGGAATGGGAATGTGGCCAAGATGAAACTAATCCCATATCCACGTCTAATCTTATTAGAACAGGATACACACACTCACTCTCTCCGTCTGTTGTACCTGCTGTCAGGTTTGATGTCGGTGAGGAGGAGTCCAGAACGCTGGCTCATATTTCACTTTTAATCACAGAGAAGCCTCTCCATCCTGGTAATTTCACCACAGTAGCGGCGTTATTCCGCATCAAGCGCTTGAGAGTGTTTCTAGAGACATATTTCACTGTCTCTAGGGTGTGTTTTGTGTCTGTAACTGTAGATGGTCTGTAGTGACAGCGATCAGTTCCTTGAGGTTTCTCCGGTGTGAATGGAGAAACATCTCTCATTGTTTCGAGACCGAAGAAGTGGGACTGTGTTGTTGTTTTTTTATTCTTAGGTTCGAATTTGTTTGCACATGGTCTTATTTAGAAGAGGATTGAGTTTAGCTATTGGCTTAACTGAGTTTTACTTTATTAAAAAGTACCTGTGAAATCAAAATGAAAGCTTTTTTGTTGTTGTTGTCAAAACAATGACAAAACTCTCATTTAGAAGATATAAACATGCAAAGAAAAATGTTTGTCAATTTTTTTTGACATCACCTCAAACTTCAGGTCATGTCCACACATACACTGGTATTCTTATAAACAGGGTTTTCCCTGCTTTATTTAAAAAAAAATCTCTGTCCACATGAAAATGCAAAAAAGTGATGCATGTTAAGGCCACCCCGAACCTAAAAGTAGTGATAATGACACTTTTATGCTGGATTCAGACCAAACAGAATTTTAAGTATTTGCATGAGTAAATTGCATAAAAATCAATGCAAACGTGAGGCAGATTACTGTCCCGCAGGCGAACAATACAAAATATGCGGTGTGTTTGCTGTGAATGTGCGGAATTTTCCTTCATTTGCATCTTCCGCGTTTGGTGTGGTCCCAGTTGTGTTGGCCAATCAGAAAGGAGAAAACAGTGCACAAAACTCCAGTTGTAATGTCCACACGACCACACTGTACCCAGAGTTTTGGAAAATCTTCACCCTGGCTGGAGTTTTCAGAAAGTATCGGTTTCAGTCACCTGACACTGCGTTTTCGTGTGAACAAACAGCAAAACTCGTAGAAAACTGCATCAGTTTCTCATCAAATCTTCTGACCAATCAAACGCTTTGATATGCCACGCCCCTTTCAAAAAAACTATTGCTGGATGCTGAAATTGGTCACTTATTCACACCCCAAAGTGTATTCAAACCGAGGATTCGCCAGAACACTTGTAAATATGAGGATATAATAAAAGGTAGCCAAACTGTGTTGATCTAATCTCCTTTTGAAAAGCACTGTACCCCTCTTTACGGCAAGCCTCGAGGGGGAAAATACACATTCACATACACAGTCAACATACAGAAAACTACAAGATTCAAAATTAAATCTGTTACACACAGTGTCCATTTTTACTATTTGGTGAATAGTACTATATAGTGATACAGAGAGTGTAAATATGATTTCCTAAGGGGAGAATGAAGCCTGCTTTCACATTAATGTCACGTGAACCACCCCAGCACACCGGTATGGTCTGCTTCAGACAGACGAGTCAGTACGAACCACAAAACGTATCAGATTCATTTGAATTACGCAGAAAGCTGTATTTTAAAGCAGAGAAATGGCAAGTCAGACTCAGTATTAGTCTATTATAGACTGTGGCTCTCTTGAGTCTGATGCACTTGAGGTCGACAGCTCTTACTAAACAGAGTAAAGGGAACACTATTGGCTGATTTTGAAACTACTATATGTCCCGCCCTGTTTTCCTGTTTCAGTTGAGATTACGTCAAACATCAAATAAAAATGCACATTTCAAAGCACTTCACTGGACCTTTAAATGTATAATGGAAGGAGCATTTTGCCGAGTGCTGTTATGATTAGAGCTTCAGGAAAGAAAAACATGTTTAGTTTCTGCATCTCTCATACGCTTACAGTACACATACACACCCACACACACACACCTACACAAACTGCATGAGAGTGGTCTCTTTAGCTTTCTCTCTACACAAATGCACAATGCTAGGAGATCATCACCCAAGTACACTTGCGGAAATCTCCCAATAATAGTAGAGCATTGGCCAACCATGTATATTGTGTATGTTTGCACGGGTATAAAGTTGTATGACAAATACCAAGGAGTTTCTAAAAACTTTTTAGGGATTATGAAACAAAAGAGGTTTCGGGTAACCAAAATGAAAAAGCAGAGCTAGAGAGAGAATGAGATGGAATTGCTCAGAAAGAAAGGGAAAGATATTGGCTATCAAGTTTTAAGGCGAAGCGTTTATGGTTGTGCGTTTGTGCGGGTGTGTTTATTCTGAAAAGGCCTGCAGCTCTGAGGTCTGTATTTAAGGTTAGAGCGCATCCTGTCTGTGAACACTCAAGCATCATGTATCAGTTACACGACACACACCTCTTCAGCAGAGTCAGGGCTAAATCAAACCTTGCTGCTTCAGTTACACGCCTGTTAGAAAGCTAATTCTTCAAAGACCCGAGCGCTATTCATTTCTACCGTGCTTCATTGTAAAAAAAAAAATCCTCTTGAAGATGTGCTAGTTCAGATTTGCAGTCACAGCTTTAGAGAAGAGATCAGAAAATGCACTGCACATTTCAGTCTTTCACAAATATCAACTGATTCAACATAAGTTGGATTAAATTGTATAGGATTTTTCAAACATGTTGCCTACATAAACAGAGTCGGTTTCAGAATTGATCTGCTAAATAATATATTTGAAATATTTGCTGTTTTTGACCAATTTAATATTATACCTTTGATACGGGATGAGCAAATCATTGTAAAATGTATGAATGGGATCATACTAATTAATATGAATTTGCCACTAAATTAAAAAGTTACAAATTGTTGTGAGATTGCGTTGGTTTCTCAGAAAAAAATTATAAATTCTGACAGAATTTTTATTTTGGGGTGAAATAAGCCTTTAATTAAAATAAAAATATCCTTCATTGAAAAGACAGATAATTTTAAAAGAATAAAAAAGATGAATGCTTGCTTTTGTCTGTTTTTTGGATGTTAGGCGGTTTCAGTATAACTGGTTGTTGGTTTTGTCCATTGATTGTTATGTTTGGTATAGTTTTACCTCTTCTCCTAATTTCCAAATATCATCACTGATCAAGCAAGGACATCAGATGTTATACATGGTAAAAACATCTATCTGGAACGATGGGGATGGGAAATACAAAGGAAATTGTAATGCCTCGGGCTCTTTAAAATAGCATAAGATCTTATTACCATCTGAGCATGTACAGACTGAGAGACTGCATCTACAGTAGTCATTGAAACAGAGCTGGCACTATATTCTCAATTTCTGAATATTTTCACTCTTTTATATCGATATATTTTTGTACTAAGCCAACGTATTTAGGCTTTAGAGGGATAATATACCCAAAAAATAAATTTACATTTTGTTGAATACTAAGAAAGGTTATTTTGTCTATGCCATTATTATGAATTGTCTGCAATGTTGATTAAACCCTTTCAACTTCTTCATCTTCAAAAAAAGAAAATCTTTTAAGAGCAAATCAGTCACATTTTGAAACAACATAAGGTTGAGTAAAGAAGACTTGATTATTGAGGGAACTATCCTTTAAAGGTCATTAGGAGAGCGGGGACGAAAGTAATATGGGACAAAAGTAAGTGATTTTCGTCAAGATCTGACAACATGTGCTTTCCAAGATATAACATTCTGCATGCAACACTTGACAGAGCAGCCAGATATCACGGGATTTCATCACTATGTCCTGTGGTTAGGTCCGGATAACATTTTTTTTTTTAAGTGCAGAAAGTAAATCACTGTATTGCAAGTTGTGTTTCTCTTTTCGTGTGTCAGAGTAATGATCAATCCACAGGTTGGACTTGACTTTGTTTTTGAACTGGTTTGCAATGAGGTCGTTAATAGATTAAGCATGTTTAGAACATCTTTGTAAGTGGCGCCACCAAATTAGGGCCCAGTGCCAGTGCCATTACTCTCAAATGTTAGTCTGGAGCCCTGAAAAATTAAAAGTATGTAATGCCTCATTTTGTTTCCATTGAGTGGTATATTGCAGTTTAGTATGATTTTGTACGGGTCACGGGATATACGCTATAACATGTATATATGTATAACATGTCCTTAGGTTTGCATTGTCTAGGTTTTTCAGTAAATCGGGTGTAAATGGCAAGTAAAAATTATCTCTGTTATTTTTCTCCCACTGTTAATATCCATACCTTTATTTTTCACTTCCAAATATGAGTTGCACATTTCCCATTTATGTTTTATCAGAAGAATGCTAAAATAAAAAAGATATTCTAAATAATTCAATTTTGTACTGTTACATTTCAAACTTTTAATGGAACTGACATTTGAAATGAAAAAAGTAATTTAATAGTTTTTATGTTATAAAGATAAAGATATGTTTGGAGTTAACATATTAGCAAGGTCATAGTCAGTTAGATTTAATAGAAAAAAAGTGCAGGTCAATAAATCTAACATCTATTGTTGTTATATTTGACCCACCCGTGTGTTACTTTTGTCCCTACTGACGGGGTCAGGAGTAACTATGTGCAATTTATAGTTCTACAGTTGTACAAAATACCACATGATACTGATAGACCACACTCGTGAGTTAGTTGCCACAGCAAAAATATATTTCTGTCTAAAACATTATCTTTTAAAATGAGGTTTTTATGAAAATTGGTACTTTGATCCCTGCTCTCTCCTATACACAAAAGTACAATATGCTTTACTTTCAGCCACACTGTTGTTCAAATAAAGCTTTGTTGATTCATGGTGGAGGGCAGGGGCTTCCTCTTGTTTTGCCATCTTAAAATAGTATCAGCATCAAAAGTTTACATTAAGTAGGCAGGTGTGGTTGCCCCTCTACACACACACACATGCCGGCAAGCACACACTGAGTGCAGGTGCAGATGATATAATACTGGGGAGGGATTCTGTGTCACCCTGAGATGAAAGCATTGAAGCACCCTCTCCACCCACACACACACACACCTCTTCAATCATGTGTGTTTGAGGCTTTGGGAAGGAAGAAGTAGGTAGCGTGCCTGTGTACAGAAACAGAGACAAAAGAAAGATAAAGGAAGAGAAGACACCACTGCACTTATGTGTGTCTGTATAGGCGCATGCGTGAGAAAACACAAGCACTATATATGTCTTTTTTTTTTGTACTGCACTACAAACCACATCCGTGCTTCCTCTGCTCTAAGCGACGTTTTATGCCTCAAAAAGGAAAGTTCTGTCATCATTTGCTCTCTTTCATGTCGTTTCAAATGTTTATGACTTACTTTCTTCTGCAGAACACTGACAAAGATATTTTGAAGTTAGAGTTTGAGTCAAAAAGATGGTCATACAGGTTGGAATTGACATGAGTGTGCAACTGAGACATTTTTAGAAGTATTTCTCTACCTTCACTCACTGTAAGAACCTCTTATCTTTTTTTACCCTGTAAGTACAACTTCTTATATACAGTGCTCAGCATAAATGAGTATACCACGTTTTGAAAATTTATGTTTTTATCCATATCTCAGTGAATATAGGCAATAATTTTTGGTGCATTTAAACAAAACTGTTTATTAAACAGTTATATCCATTAAAATAAGAGCGTGATAACCTAACATCTTTAGGAATAAAAAAGATAATAAGACAATAAATTTAAAAAAGAACATAAAAACATACAAAATATAAAATTTAAACAAAACTTCATGTTCTTTTTGTTTTTCTTGACTTTTCCTGTAACAATTTTATTTAAACATTTTCCACAACATACTAATTTGTAATTTGTGCAAAAGTTTTTGTTTTTTTGTTAGATTAGCTTCAGATTTGGCTTTTCTACTGACTAATTTAATGTATATGCACAGCTATATTATTGTAAAGCTTAATAAATATTGCTAAATATATATTGCTGGTTTGAGTCCCAGCTGGGCCAGTTGGCGTTTCTGTGTGTTTGCATGTTCTCCCCGTGTTCACGTGGGTTTCCTCCGGGCTCTCCAGTTTCCCCAAAGACATGCGGTTTAGGTGAATTGATTAAACTAAATTAGCCTTAGTGTATGGGTGTTTCCCAATACTGGGTTGTGGTTGGAAGGGCATCCTCTGAAATATAGACTATGAAGAAAATGAATGAATATTTATTTATAATGTATATTTTTCAGCATCTATATATAAAAACCATTTTCTTCATTGCATCAACTTATATTAGATCAAAAACAAGATGTCCCAATTTCACACTCAAAGCATTTAACAAACATGATTTAGGTTAAATTTATACAGTAGTTTGCCTAAAAATGAACATTTTATCCAGGTCATCCAAGATGTAGGTGACTTTTTCCTTCAGTAGAACATTAAAGAAAAATTTTAGCTGAATCTGTGGTCTTTGATGATTCATAATGTCTTTTTTTAGAATGAAAATAAAGACATTCAGATAAGTCTAAATCAATATTCATGGCTCCTGATGACACGCTGATGTCTTGTGAAACAAAAAATTCGCTCTGTATAGGAAACAGAACATTATTTACACTATTACTAGCTTTAATTCATAACCATGGACAAACAGATCTTGGTGCGTACATTAGTGTGGTGAGCATGCGCTTCCAGCCGATTGATGAGCGAGTGCTCGTTTTTCAGGATGGAGTCATGCCTGCGAGCATTATTTACAGCAGTTGCCACATCTTGGACAAGTAAGAACTATTTTGGCAAAACCGTTAATCCTCACTCTTTTGTCACCTGGGAGTGGAAGCTCACTCTCACTACTTTGGTCTGCGTGCCTAGAACATTTTGCCCAGGCTGTGGATTAAAGCTAATATTGTTCAATTTCTTGCACAGTCTTGCATTCATTTTGCATCAAAAGTCCTTAGTGTATCATCAGGAGCCTCAATCTGGGACTTGCTTGTATGTGTCACAGAGAGACACAGATTAAGCTACAAATCTAGTCAAAATATGAGTAAAATAATGTATATATACAGTTGAAGTCAGAATTATTAGCCCTCCTGTATTATTAGCCCCCCCTGTATATATTTTTTTCCCAATTTCTGTTTAACGGAAAGAAGATTTTTTTAAACACATTTTAAACATTCATTCATTCATTCATTCATTCATTTTCTTTTCGGCTTAGTCCCTTTATTAATCTGGGGTCGCCACAGCGGAATGAACCGCTAACTTATCCAGCATATGTTCTACGCAGCGGATGCCCTTCCAGCCGCAACCCAGTACTGGGAAACACCCATAAACTCTCATATTCACACACGCACTCATACACTAAGGCCAATTTAGTTCATCCAATTCACCTATAGCGCATGTCTTTGGACTGTGGGGGAAACCGGAGCACCCGAAGGAAACCCACGTGAACACGGGGAGAACATGCAAACTCCACACAGAAATGCCAACTGGCCCAGCCGGGACTCGAACCAGCGACCTTCTTGCTGTGAGCAACAGTGCTAACCACTGAGCCATTGTGCCGCAACTTCTAAACATAATAGTTTTAATAACTAATTTCTAATAACTGATTTCTACATAATATTTTACTAGATGTTTTTTCAAGATACTAGAATTCAGCTTAAAATGCAATTTAAAGGCTTAACTAGGTTAATTAGGCAAGTTAGGGTAATTAGGCAAATCATTGTATAATGATGGTTTGTTCTGTAGGCAATCGAGATAAAAAATATTTCTTAAGGGGCTAGTAATATTGACCTTAAAATGGTTTTTTAAAAAATTATAAACTGCTTTTATTCTAGTCTAAAAAAAACAAATAAGACTTTCTGCAGAAGAAAACATTTTATTAGAAATACTGTGGAAAAATTCCTTGCTCTGTTAAACATCATTTGGGAAATAATTTTGACTTCAACTGTATATTTGTGCAAAAATTTACCAACTTAAATAAGCATTGAAAAAATGAAGAATTTACAGAGACAGACTTATTACTTTTAAAAAACTGATAAACATTTAGCAATATCCAAACCACTGTTTCTCAATGGAATGACCCATCCCCGTTATGTTTTGCCCCGTACACTTGTTTTGTAACGTTCAGAAGCTTGCCTAGGAGAGCAATGTAAGAGCTGTGCAGTTGCAGTATGCACACCGGAGGCCTGTTGCAATGAATGTATTTCACCACAGCTCTGTGCTGGGTGGAGCAGGGGTTATTGAGAGTTGTCTTTCTCACTCTGATGCTGCTGATCGCTGCTCGCTATAGTGTTTAGCGGAATAAATTTAGTCCAGCTATATTTATTCTCAGTCTGGTCCCTGACTATGGCCTCTGTCTCGGTCTCAGAAGCTGCATTTTGACACAGAGGGTTGACATTCTGTGTGTTTTTGCGAGCCTGCTGAGGAAATGATATTGAGAAAAGACTGTGTGTGGCAGAGAAAGAGTGTTTCCCTCTTACATTTACACTGACCCCAGTCTCTCCTTCTCTCTCTCTCTCTCTCTCTCTCTCTCCATCATTCGCTGTCTCTCTCCTCCTTTCTTTACATTGTTTATCACCTGCTGCTGGATATTGGAAAGATGTCAGCGGTAAATAGAAAGAGTGCCATTTATCCAGCCCTATTCCACTTTCTCTCGCTGTACTGTTTTAACTTGACGCCCACTGGGTTTCTAATCATGTCATGCTGTGTGTGTTGCGCTGTGCCCCGGGGTCCAGAGTGTGTGTTTCCCGCAGTTAGATTATTTTCTTGACGAAACAAGAAATAATGGGAAATGTTCTCCTAATGCAACACTGTTGGAGATTTAACAGAAGGTTCAGGCCACGATCCAAACACCTGCTGGGAGTGTAACTACTGCTCTTGTAGTCCATCTTTTTCTATATTTATCTTAGGTGCTGTTTACACTAATGCGTTTTTGTTTTAAAACCCATACGTTTTGTTGCAGTTACGCCTGTCCACACTTGTCCAGCATCTTCGAACTGTGACAACAGAACTTTTTGAAAACACTGTAGACCCCATTTTAGTTTTTTAGTGATTTGTTTCAGTATAGATGGACTGAAATACGGGCGGCACAGTGGCTCAGTGGTTAGCACTGTCGATTCACAGCAAGTAGGTCGCTGGTTCGAGTCCCAGCTGGACCACTTGGCATTTCTTCGTGGAGTTTGCATGTTCTCCCTGTGTTCACGTGGTGTTTCCCAGTACTGGGTTGCGGCTGGAAGGGCATGCGCTGCATGAAACATATGCCGGAATAATTGGGGGTTTATTCTGCTGTGGCGACCCCTGATAGATAAGGCACTAAGCCGAAGGAAAATGAATGAATGAATGAATGAATGGACTGAAACACAAACTGTTAAAAACTGAGGCGCAGCTATCTACGATTGCTCTCTAACTGGTTTTCTGGACTGTTGCATATTGTTCCCTGATTCATCAAGAACCTCTCATATGATCATTACACAAGCTATAGACTATAAGTATGGATGTTGGCATAATATGTGCATGCCCAGTGAACATGAATGGTCATGTATCATGCATTTTAGGCTGTATTGACCTTATTCTTTCTTTTGAGTTTTAGCCATAAAATGTTATGCTGCTCGATGTTGCAAAATGGTATTTTCTTATTATATTATGTTTTGTTTGTAGAGCAAGTAATTTGACCGTTTTCTGTTGTTTGTTATTATGCCCATAGGCAAATTAATCAGAATTGCAGAAAAGAGCACACCTTTGCATTGCGAAATAAGGTGAATGGTTTGGAGATAATTTTTCCACAAAAAAAAAAACGCATTTAAAGCACTTTCATTCTTAAAACAACACCACACTAGTCAAAATAGCACCTTATTTTTTTTTCTCTGTGGGATTAATTTAGAATTGTAGTTGATGTAGCATACACTCTTAAAATTTACCATTTTGAAATAAAAATTTAAAATTTCGAAAATAACGATTTTAAAATGTAATTTTTACAGCAATGCAAAGCAACAATAGACACATCCTGTTTACCTTTCAGTGAACAGTCTCTTAGTCATTCATTCATTTTCCTTCGGCTTAGTCCCTTATTTATCAGGGGTCACCACAGCGGAATGAACCGACAACTACTCCAGCATATATTTTACCGGATGCTCTTCCAGACGCAACCCAGTACTAGGAAACACCTATACACTCTCACATTCATACACTACGGCCAATTTAGATCATCCAGTTCACCTATACAGCATGTCTTTGTACTGTGGGGGAAACCGAAGCACCCAGAGGAAACCCACGCGAACACGGGAAGAAAATGCAAACTCCACACAGAAATGCCAACTGGCCCAGCTTGGACTCAAATCAGCAATCTTCTTGCTGTGAGGCGACAGTGCTAACCACTGAGCCACTGTGCCACCTCAGTCTTTTATTATACGCTAATATTTTAATGTACTGTGAAGAATAATTTTTGGATTATAACAAATGTTTTGTCATGGAAAGATATGCATCTTTAAAGGATCTCTATGAATGGTTATAATAAACCAACCCACTTACTTTAAGGCTGTGTCTGACTGAGCAAAACCGCTTTGGCGGACACCAAAAGTCATGCATTGAAGAGTATAGAACCTTGGGGGACACCAGTAGTAACATTAGACAAATTGGATCTGAAATTTTTAAGTTAAACGAACTGTGTGCAACCAGAAAGAGAAGATCTAAGCCAAGAGAGGGGAATGCCAATAATCCCAAAAGAAACTAAGCTGTCAAGGAGTATATTAAGCCAAATGGTTTCAAAGGCCGCAAGTATAAGAAGTGTAGGAAATAGACCAGAATCAGCTGCCAACAGCAAGTTGTTAGTCATTCTAACAACTTGCTGTGAAATGTAAAACTATAAACAAACATCATATAGAGGCATTCTCTAGAAATAACATTTAATATCAACATCAAGTACACTAGTCATGTAACTATCTCATGTGGCATAAAAAATAGTTTTAGTTCTTTTCTGTAGGTGTTATGCGGTTTTTAACCATACTGTAAGACCATCTCTGCAAAACATTTTTCTCATTTCCAATATGCAAGTTCATCTTTGCCTGTTGCATCACGTCTTGCACATCATGAGCATTGTGTTTTTAGATGTCCTTTCAAAATAAAACTAAAAAGTTTTCAGATCCCTGCCATGGCCCTGCGGTTAACACTCAACAAAACAATCACAGAAAGCATTTAGCAATTTTATTAGGACATAATTCATATGTTTATTAAGCTGTTTCCCTTCTGGATGCTGTTGACTGCTCCACGCATTGTGATTTGAGGATTTACTATGCCTGTAAGCATATTTGCTCTCCACAATGTGGGCAAAGC
The DNA here is from genome assembly GCA_903798115.1 of Danio jaintianensis. NCBI lineage: Eukaryota > Metazoa > Chordata > Actinopteri > Cypriniformes > Danionidae > Danio > Danio jaintianensis. Next base: position 20,314,571 of record CAIGQV010000818.1, on the reverse strand, counting down.
TTGACCCACACACATAGTTGCGCACCAAGACACTTGTGTTATCCCACATATATATATATGCCACTTCAGTCATTATGTGCTTATGTGTGCGACTGCAATGCGGTGGTTACACAACAGCGGGGCCTGAGGGGGCGGCCAGAAAGAGCACACTACACACACTGACCCTAACAAACTGCGGAGGAGAAAACACACACACACACACACACTCACCGTTTTGCTTCCTCTCACTCACTGTAGCTCCAAGCAGTGTCTATTTTTATTCACTTTCTAGAAATGTGTTCACGTGGAGCGTACCCTCTCATCAACATCATGTCAAATTATTCTCGGAATATTTTAAGCAGCGACTTGGTTTTCGCTTTTATTTTGTTGCGTTTGTCTTTGTCAAATAAGAGTGAATAGCTAATCATACATTTTCTGGAGATGCGCTGTTTGCCCATGCTGAAGTTGCCTCCTCCACATTGATAGGGAATTGTGGGTGGTTGTCAAGGCCTTGCTGTGTGGATTTTAGCGCACTGATGCAGTGTGTGGTTGATAAGATGTTTAATATTTTAATATTAATCGATTTAGAAAAACACAGCTGTTCTTTATACAGTTTGAAGTGTCATTGGTGTCTGTACAACAGAGATTTTGAACATTTACAATCATGCATACCATAAATGAATTAAAAGGTACTTAGTACATAGCCTTGGGGATTTGAACAAACTCCTACATACAGTATATCTACTAAATACTTCATACAATACCTTACTGTTCAGAATATTTCAGTCAGTAAGATTGATGTGATTGAAAATCAGAGTTATTTCACCAAATATTAATTTCTTAACTCTTCTGAAGCTAAAACATTGGTTTTGTGTTGCCTAAAAAGGAATGTAAACATGCCTGAAAACATAGCACCTTTTTTGCTACACTATACCAAAAAATGCTCTAAATGACAGTGTGTTTTAAATTTGGAAGAAATGTCTTCAAAAGTTCACAAAATAATAAAATTCCCCCACAAGTCCAAAGACATGCGGGACAGGTGAATTGGGTAGGCTAAATTGTCCATAGTGTATGTGTGTGAATGAGTGTGTGTGGATGTTTCCCAGTGATGAGTTGCAGCTGGAAGGGCATCAGCTGCGTAAAACATATGCTGGATAAGTTGGCGGTTCATTCCGTTGTGGCGACCCCAGATTAATAAAGGGACTAAGCCGAAAAAAAAAAATGAATGAATGAATTATGCACTGTAAAAAAATGCAGGGTTCCACACAATTCATTCATGTCGTCCCAACGCAAACCAATTAAGTTAATTTAACACATTTAAGTGGACTGAACAAAAATCAATTAAGTTGTCCCAAAAAAATCTTAAGAATTGTGTTATTTTAGCTCATTTTAAATAAGTAGTTTGAACAAGCAGCAAAAAATATTTTTTTGAGTGTAACATACCTGCATAAATCCAGTGAATGTTTAATTTTTTCCATTTTTATTGTGAATTGAATACATTTATGCACCCTAAATTAAAGTATTTCTGTTAAAATTTTTTATAAATTGTCCTGACCCCACACAAAAGTTTAAACCATATCTTATATGATGCTATAGCAAGCAATGCTAATATGCACTGTGTTAATATGTGTTTGTTCAGTATGTACTGCTGTCTAGTCTCCTGCCAGGCATCATACAGTGTAATTGAAATTTGACTTGTAAATCTGCCTGTTTTGCATGTCAAGGTGAACATGCGTGGGTCTGAAAAACAATTCAACCCTTGACACATTTATATCATGTGTACTGATATGGGCTATATTTAGATGGCTATTTTTGTTCATAAACTACTTATTTTGAATACGATTTGAATAGTGTGGATATTTTCAATTGAGCTCAGTATTAAAAAAACATACTAGATGCTAAAAAAGTGGGACATTGGTTGAAAATCTAATATCGAGAGAGGAAGACTTACACTAGCAATGTTTTATCAATTCGCATTTTAAAGTACCACAGAAAAAATGAGTGATGGAAACACCAAATGTAGTAAAAAAAAAACTCACTTGAGGTGGTTTTTGACTTGTGCAGAAAAGTAAATAAAGCATTACAAAAAACCTGTAACCATTGACTACCATAATATTTGTTTTTTTCTACTATGGAAGTCAATGGTTACTTCCAAATTTCATCTGTTGTGTTCATCAGAAGAAAGAAAGTCATAAAGGTTTGGAGCCACTTGAGAGTGAGCAAATATTACTTTTTGGGTGAACTACCCCTTTAAAGTAGATAATAAGGAGATGGAAACGCATTTGCTAAATAAATTCTCATGTAGTGAAAGATAAACCAAAATTTGTGGATAACTAGGTTAACTTGATGGAAATTAGCATTTGTGGTTGTTTTGTTTAGTTTTTTTCCAATTTTTTTTTCCTTTTTCTTTTTTTGTTGCAAATTTTGAAACATTCACTTTAGCTAGAATGGAAACCTGGCTATTGAGAGACAGTTGGCAGCAGTATTGTTATTTCTTTTCTTCGATTTCCTGTTTGGCTGAGCATTTGAGAGAGAGAGAGAGAGAGAGAGAGAGAAAGAGAAAGAAAGAGAGAGGGGGAGAGAGAGAGAGAGAGAGAGGTGTGGATTATCAAGATGGCCAAATAAATTTCTCTCTCACAGTGGCCGTAGGCTATGTAAATGAAGGCCTTGCTCTGCTATTTAAAGAACACTCAAGAAAACAAGAAGGTACAAAATGGAACAATGAGGAGAAGAGAAGTGAAATGATTCGCTCGGGCCTGAAATACACGTAAAGGATGGAGTGACAGTGGAGGGACAGGAGTGTGGGAGGACGCGAGGTGAATGTGGGGTTGTGTATAAGTGTTATTGAGAGCTGTGTATAAGGGCTCATTTGCATGGTGGATGGAGAGAGAAGGGGGAGAAAGCCTTTCACGCCCCCGCTGAAGGACTACCACACTGGACATAAATATACTCGCACACACATACATTCGGTTTTTAGCTTTATAAGCATAACAAAAACCATAGTGCCAAAGTGTTCGGGATATCTGCATACTATATGGGCAAATGTGCAAAAGTAAGTTAAAAAGACTAATCCAATTGTACATATGTTACAAAATATAAATAAATAAAAGTAAAAATATACACACTGTAAAATATACAGTATTACTGGCAATTTTGGTTGCCAGTGACACTGTAAAATTTACAGGTGCACTGTAAATTAACGATTACAATTGTGCTGTAAAACTACAAAATTATTTATCATTTATTATATTATAATAAATAAAAATAAAACTAAAGGGTATTTCTCCAGTTGGTTCATTGTATTCAGAATTTCAAACATTGTTGTTACAAGCTTCCTTGGTAACATATTACACTGTAATAAATTATCTGTTAATTAACAATTTCCTGTAGGTTTTGATTTACAGTACAGGCATTTTCCATTTATTTACACTTTAAAACTGCATTATGTTTTATATTCAGACAGCTTTTCATCAAAGATAATTTTATTGCCATTTTGAAACAATATATTGTATAAGAAATAAAATGTATATGAATAAATCCAGTAATAAATACTAGTAACAAGAAAGTTATTAGTAAACTGCTTAATAACACTTTATTTTGATGGCCCCCTTCTGTGAGCTTTTCTCTGTATAATCCATTCAGAATCTTAATAAAGGTTTTGTTTTGTTTTTATGCTGCTAATACAACCTACAGCCACATACATCTTCAAATAAATGCAATAATTAGTGATAACCATAAAGGAAAAATTATGTCATATGTCAAAACAGATGTGAATTAAGGCTAGAGAGCACTCATTAATTTAACAGTCAGTGATTTGATACTGGAACAGGGCCTGCATTAGACTCAGCTGCTTGGTTTATATGTTTAATGTATATAATTATATATATAAATGCATGTTTTAAAACTGTATTTTATGCTTGTTGATGCAATAAAAATGGCTCTTTTGATTAAATTTTTGTCCTTAAGCACTGTATGAATGGGCATTTGTATAGCAGTAAAAATCACCTGTAAATATTAAAAAGAATTTAAATTCCTATAAGAAACTAGGGTCTCACTTTATTTTAATTCTCGCTATTAATAAACCATTAAGTTCAAATATTAACAGGAGGCATGAAATAATTAAATATGTATTAATCAGCATACCCTTTTCACAACAGAAATCTGGAAAAGGCCACAATCATAATATTTTTATTAATTTTCTTGATATATTAAATTCAGTGATTTTTACAAAAGTTATTTCTTTAAACTCTTTTATCTATTTATAAACCATATTGCTACATTTGAAAGAACTACAGATGCAAACAGAAATTGCTGCTTATTGTAAAACATACTCAAGTACTATAATTGCTAATTATTAAAATATATATATATATTTTTTACAATGTGTAGTCTTTTGCCTTAATTTAAATGATACTGTAAAACAGAGACATTCTCATTTACACCCTTATAAAGTCACAAGCACTTAGTCACACACTACACACAGATGGAGTTTTTCTACAAGTGGCTCTGAGTGCTCTCCAGCACATATGTACTATAATCTGTACACACACTCACAGATTTGGCTCTGTGTTGAGTCTCTTGTACCGACACAGTTTCTTGTTAACATCGATTAGCAACAACGTGACTGCTTGACCTGAGACTATATGCAAATTTGTTTGCAAATGAAGTGTTTATTGAGTATGCAAGGTTTGTCACAGGCTGTTTGCCGCGTAAAATAACTGTCTCTGCGTTCTCGCTGAAGTAACAGAGGAACTCCCAACTGCAGATTTTGCTATTTTCGTAACACGCAAGCATTACTGTGAAACGTTGAACTGAAAAATTTGACATCAATTTGGCTTGGCATTTGACTTCCAGCTGCAACCCATCACTGGGAAACACCCATACTCTCTCATTCACACACACACACACACACACACACACACACACACACACACACACACACACACACACTCATACACTACGGCCAATTTAGTTTACCCAATTCACCTATAGCGCATGTCTTTGGACTATGGGGGAAACCGGAGCACCCGAAGGAAACCCACGCGAAGTGATTTGAACATTTAGAAAATAAAACTAAAGAGACAGATGTTGTATAATTTTATTGGTGATTGCTAATATGAAATTTAATCTTAAGCTTGGCAAGCGTTTTTGTAGAATTTGATGTTTACCCATTCAAACAGAATGCCTGAGAGACGTTTCAAAGATGGCCGTTGAGTGAAATGACTTGCCTTAAAGGGACTTTGGTTGTGTTGTTCTATTGTGTTGTGTTGTGTTAAGTTAATTTCTTACCATCAGGCCTTTCGGATTGCTGAGGCTGTGGATTAAAATTCTAAATAATGTTGTAAATAATTATTAATTTCTTAAACAGATTTTTTAATATTTCTTAATATTTCTTAATATTTTAATTTTTTAATATTTCTTAATATTTTAATTTTAATATTTTAATTTCTTAAACAGACTGATCATTTAGCTTGATATGACCTCAATTACCCCTTTTCCACCTAGGCAGTTTGAGTCCTGGTTCAGAACCTGAGGTTCCAAATCATAAAATATCACGCTTATTGTTTTACGGTTTAACTTATGTGTGAGCATAGTTGTCTATTAAAATACACGCTATGAGTGACTCTTAGGAAATGTGTTCACACAAACATCTGTATTACACTAACAAATGTATTTTGAACACTTGCACTGTCTATCATTAGACTGGTTTTCCATTTTCTTGCATCCCTGATGGGCAAGTTCGTGCATTGACAATTGTATAAACCATTATGAAGAGGGCCAAATTCATAGTTATATTAACTTTATTATTTCTTTACCACTTAATATTATGGAATTACCCCTTTTCCACCAAGGCAGTTTGAGTCCTGGTTCAGAGCTAGAAACTGGTTCCAAATCAGTTCTTTGTCTTTCGACACCCAAAGCACCGCCTCTGAACCAAGAAAAGTGGTTCTTATGTAGCACCAAAACATTGCTGGGCTACAAGTAAAAAACTATTGTGTCAAGAGCTGAGGGCGGGGTTACTGTGACCAATGAGATGAACAGAAATAGAAAGGTTTTGAGCTCCATTTTTAAAATAGCAGTGGAACACAATGCTAAACACATTAGTGCTTGTAATCTCAGTCTATACAAACCATGGCATGCTGCACAGACATGTTATTATTATTTGTAATCTCTGTGTATGAAAATAAGGTGTGCACGTTATTTCCACTTGTAATCTCCATCTACACAACCTAGATTGCGCTGCTCACGTTGGATTCACAATGTAAATTTGCAAAGCCATTCGCATAAATAGCAATGCAACACTGATGGTGTGTTTGTATATGAGACATATTCAGTGAGGTCAGACCTGACTGTATGGTAACAAATAGTAACTGAGTTAGTAACTGAGTTACATAATTATAAAAGTAACTAATTACCAGGGAAAGTAACTATACTTAAAAAAAATCTAATATGTCAAATGACTATAAAATAAATATAAAACATTGTACACTAATATACACTATTTTAATGTTGTTGTGAGACAATGTGAGAGACAACGGTAGCATGTCCTCAACTATATATTCAGATATTATTTTGTTTGAGTAATAAGTGTTTGCTGTGGAGAAAAATTAAGTTTTATTTGCTTTGACGTCATGGCTTCGTCTCCTCCTTTGGTATCACCTGCGTAGCCACTAATTTTGTGGCGGCATGTGACAACATGATGTGCTTCATTAGATTAGAATTACTTGTCACCGACACAGAGAGACCTGGGCTTAAGTTAATGTGTGAATGCCCGCAATTCTCTGCCTCTGATTGGCAAATGATGGAAATGTACTTTATCTAAGCCATTCATCACACTCTCAGTTACACCACGTTCACAGACACACCAATCATCATCACTGGTTGGTTATGTGTCCCGCTCCAGCCCCGAACACGCACACATACACGCACGCACGCACGCACGCACGCACGCACGCACCCACCCACACACACACACACACACACACACACACACACACACACACACACACACACACACACACACACACACACACACACACACACACACACACACACACACACACACACACACACACACACACACATATTCACCCCAGAGAAAGAGAGGTCCTATGGCTACGAGAGACACTGCTCGCATGAAAACCGCTTCAGTGTTCTCAATTATAGTAAGGTGCATTTTATTGTCAGTAATGGTAACGGCGTTGTAACGGGGGAAACAGTAATTCATTTGATTACTCGTTACTGAAAAAAGTATCGCCATTAGTAACGCCGTTTATTTATTACGCCGTTATTCCCATCACTGCTGAAGATAATGTCATGTATATGCTCTGAAATTGAAGAACATTGAGAACAAACTTTCATTTTTCTATCCCTTTAAAACCATCATTGTACTTTTGTACTCTTTTTTTGTCAGTGCAGAGACTAAGGGAAAGTAGTTGCAACATTGGTGATGTGATGAGAAAGAGTGGGTAGTTTACCAGTGCCCACACACACACACGCACACACACACACATACTGTACTAGCTGGACGTCACTAGCTGTGTTATTGCTGGAAGCAGCTGATTGGAGTGGTTTACTGTAATTGAACTGGAGTAGGTTATATGATCCTGTGGTCTGATTATCCTGTGGAAGATGATATCGATGCACATCCTGCTTCAGAAGCTAGAGAGATTGAAGATCCGCTCTGACGTAAAGCTGGGGAAATAGGTAGTTTGTATGGCGATGCACGTATTCATCGCACACACTCACACGGTGAAGTATTGGGTGTCAAGAGAAAGAAAAGCACAGAGAGTGAGTCATAATGAGCTTGCGGATCAATGGAAGGGCTGATCTGTAATGAGCCGCTGGGACCGTCTGCTGGTCACACTGGGCAATGTGGTTTCCTAGGGGACAGCGAGAGCTGTAAAGGGTGCTGTGCGATCTCACAGGCAGGACACACATTGTTTGTGTATGCGGGTTTCCAGTGCCAGCACGCCAGTGGTGGTGCCAGTGCCCAGTGTGTTTTTTTTTTAGTTTAACTCTATTTCTGATATTGTGAAAGTGAAGGTTAGGTGGATCTGTTCTGTTTTATTTGCTAAACCAAAAACCAAACAAAACACACTGGAGGCGAACACTGCAGAACATAGGAGAGATTTCATACCATAGTGAAAACAAATACTGGACAATGAACAGATATGATAAACTGCAATGATACCTGTACACTATGTACAACATAACCAGTAACCATGGGAATTAGCTAATGCAGGACAAAAAAAACTTTCAACTAGGGCTGGATGATATGGCCAAAATTTAAATCACAATACATTTCTTAATTTCGACCGATGATGTATAATTCTGATATTAATATAATATTTATAAACCCTCAGAAAAAATGCAAAGGAGGGCCATTATGGATGTTTGGGCAAATGTCTGGAAAGCGAATTTCCTAAGTTTGTGAAATCTTTGCAAATTTAGATTTTGAAATAATATCACTTTTGTTGAAAGAAATTCAGTTGCAATATATATTGATATTGAATTATTGTGCAGTCTTATTGTCAACTAAATGTTGTCAAATTTGCTGTTGTTTGTCTTCAGGCATTTCAGAGGACTGAAAATATGTGGGTTACTTATACTTATGTGGGAGTTTCAAAGTAAATATTTTTGAAAGTGATACCATTATAATCCGGAAAAGCTACAACATGTTTACGAAATATAAAAAATGTGTGAAATGTACATTTTGTGATACCATGTGCATGTTTATTACAGGCATGCATACTTCAAAACACCAATGGCAGGCTGTAAGACCTTTCTTTACAAAATGACATTGACAACGAATAGCCTGGCATAAAGAATACAGCATTTCTTTTGTATTATGATCCATTTGAATGGGAATTGTTTTAAAAACACATTGTCATTGGTATGCAAAACCTTTCAAAATAAAAATTTCAAAGCTGGCCTTTAAATGGTATATTATTTACTGTTTTTTAAAAAAGCTCTTAATAGTCAAGCCCCTTTATATCTGGCAGATCTTCTGACTCAGACTTCATCCTCTAGATCTTTAAGATCCTCAGACAGGGTTTTGTTAATTGTCCCTCTGTCTCTTCTAAAAACTAAGAGTGATTGAGCTTTCTCAGTTGCTGCCCCATGTCTTTGAAATAGATTTCCTCTGGACGTCCACCTTGCAACTTCAACTTTATCTTTTAAAACAACATTGAAGGCATAACTTTACTCCCAAGCTTTTTAATTGTTGTTTGTATTTTCATGTTCTTGTGTCAGTTTGTTTTATATTTGTTTTGATCCTCTTACTTTTGCTCCAATCTTGTGTATGTTCAGCACTTTGGCCAGCTTTGCTGTGATAAATGTGCTATATAAATAAAATCTACTTACTTACTTGACCATTTTCCTGACAGAGCATTATGAGCTGGTTTGACCAGCTGGTAGTAGGTTTGTTTCTGGTATTGACCAGCTAAAAACCAGCTATATTGCAAAATGAATACCACCTTCAGTTTAAACTCAACCTTTTCTGGTGATACTTTTTAACAATATTACTATATGTTATTTGAAAATGTAAAAAAAAAAAGTGTCCTGCGAGGTTTAGATGTATCGTACATTTGTACATATTGTATGTTTAGTGTACATAAAATATTATTATGCCAGAATAAAATAAAATCCTGAATATATAACCGGTCCCCATGCAGCTGTATACAGTATGCATGCGTGTTTGTGTGTGTGAGAGATCAGGTGATCAGCCTGCAGTTATTATAAACATTACTCATAATGCTTGTTGATATCAAGAGGAAGTTATTTTGAATGTTTGGAAAGTTTCTGTTCTCTCCATTTATCTAGAGAGATTCATCTGCATAGAGATCACGCTCTGTGATTGATTAATTCAGCAGAAAACATTTCAGTGCCTGAGGAAGCAGTGCGCTGCCAGTAAAGAGAAGATCTGCTGACAAGACACACACACACACACACACAGCTCTGAAATATAATAACATTCACTTATGAGCCCAGACAGGAGAGCAGACGACACAGGTGTAGAGCTGTGACCTGCACTGCACACACACACACACGCACACACACACACACACACACACACACACACGCACAATAGGTGCTGGGTCAGGTGTGTGTGTGTATGTGTGTAACAATTAAATGGAATGTTCATCTACAACTCTCTCTCTCTCTGTCTTTCTCCTCCACAGCTGTATGTGGTTTGTAATCTATCTTTCCACTGGACTCATTGTGTTCGGTGTGTTTATGTGTTTATGATGTAGGTATTTATTAAGACTTGATTATGTTCTTATTAGTTCTTTTTATAGTATTGCTTTTAAGGCTGTGGATCTGGCGACTCTGCCAACAACACACAAGCACACATGCTGTGGGACTGTTATGGAGATATCCGATGACAAGCAGTACTCATAAAAGTCATAAGCAATAGTCTTTTGAAATTTTGTTCTTCCTTTAATGATCCTTTTCCTTTCCATGGGTTGCGGCTAGAAGGGCATCCACTGCGTAAACCATATGCCAGAGTAGTTGGCGGTTCTTTTCGCTGTGGTGACCGAAGGAGAATGAATGAATGAATGAATGAATATTATGATCCATCTTTTCATGGCTGATATGATATATTCTATATTATAGCTACATAACATTCTACATTAACATACATTTACATTAAATCATTTGGCAGGCACTTTTATCCAAATTGACTTCCAAATAGAAAGTAAAAAAAATATATATATATATGTAAATACAAGTTACATTTAGTCTAATGCAGTACACAGTGTAAAGTTACAGTAATAAAATGTAGATATAATACAGAATATGATAAGCATTTTTATGGAAAAAAAAGAGAAATTAGAAGAGAAAGGAATGCCAGAACATGCATTGTGCATGTAGAACAGAAAAGGGAATAAAAATTGTTAGTCATAAAAGGTCTAGCGATAACAAAAATGAGTCTTCCAAGCTGTTCCATGATTAACAAAGACTAAAGACTAAAGACTAAATTCAATTAAATTGAATTTAATTAAATTGAATTAATTTGCATTCATAAATTTAGATCAGTGTGAAAAATATATTTTTTAACTTTAATATGTAACATTTTTGAAGTAAGTTATTGTTTTCTTGTTTTACTGCCAACAGTTTGATCATTTAAACCTATTTGCATTTAATACATATCAATAATTAAATTCAACTGAATTTTGAGCTCATATTAAATGAATCTAAATACTTAAGATATTGTTTTGCTGATGACATTTCTACCATTGAAAGCATATGTTGTGTAGATTTCATATTTCACTTGTGTGTGTAACAGGGTGTTCACGAGCTTGCGTGTGTGGTTCGGGTATTCAACACATTGTGGGGACTAAATGTTTCCACAAATGTAGCCATACCAGAATTTTTTGACCTGGTCCCCATGAGGAAAGTGGCTCATATATCGTACAAAATATATTTAGAAAAACTGCAGAATTTTCCCTGTGAGAGTTGGGTTTAGTTAGGAGTAAGGGTAGTATTGGGGTAAGAGGGGATAATATACAGTCTGTACAGCATAAAAATCAATATGAGAAGTCTCCGTAAAACATGAAAACCCAACATGTGTGTATGTGTTTTTGTGTGTGTTTGTGTGTGTGTTTGTGTGTTTGTAAAGGGACAAATGGCTCTTTAGCGGAGCGCCACTCATCCTGCTGCTGTGGATTGTTCCTGTTGAGAAGCACTCAGGGTCGAGGAGGCTGTCGTGACCGAGCCCGCCGTGTGTGTGTGTGTGTGTGTGTGTGTGTGTGTGTGTGTGTGTGTGTGTGTGTGTGTGTGTGTGTGTGTCACGAGGGAACAGCAGTGACAGGGCTTCAATCACAAGGCTTTTGTTCAGTCCGGCGCTCCTGACACAAGCAGCAGGTGTTCACTCTGTACTGCAGGTGTTGTCAACTCTGTGGGACACTCAGACTCCGTTCTGCTCTAGTCAGAAGCTCATCGCTTTCCTTTTGCAGCTTTAACAGGTTTTTATCCATAGTATTGATTATTAATCTGTGGTTATTGTATTATATATATTTTTTCTTTTATTTTTTATAGATTACTGTAATTTTATATTACGTTGTGTATTCCATTCCATTTTTAGTTTAGTATTATTAATAGTATACACTTTAAAATGGTATAGTCAACAATCCAATGTGTGACAACATTAATTAGATTTTTTTAATCATAGCATTGTCAAAGATCAGTATTTTGATCAAAATACATGATTAGTGTTTTATAATATAGCTGTGGGTGAGTTTTTGAGCTTAATATATAATATAATATAATATAATATAATATAATTTAATATCCAAAGTGCTGTTTAAAATAGAATGATTTGTCAACACATCTTTAAATATAATAGTTTTAAACTAATTTCTTGGCTTTCCGCTATGGCGACCCCTTATAAATAAATGAATGAAATAATTTCTTTACCATGATGTTATTTTGGAAGTTACCATTTTCCCATTTTAAAATGCAATTTAAAAGGTTCACTAGGCCATTAGGTATAGGCAAGTCACTGGACATCTGTGTTTATTCTGTAGCCATTCTGAAAAAAAAAATTAATAAGGAGGTTAATAATATTGACCCTTAAAAATGTTTAATATAAAAATATAATATCTCAGCCAAACTAAAATAAATAAGACTTTCTCCAGAAGAAAAAAAATATTATAGGAAATACTGTCAAATTTGAGATATATTTGAAAAATAATTAAAATTTCAAAGGAGGGCTAATAATGTCACCTTCAACTGTATGTAAATGGAGCAAAAACTGCTGCAACAGTTTTGAATCCGTACTCTTACTTAAGACTTCCTTCTCTCCCTCCGCTTACCTTCATTTCCACCTTATGTTGTGATGAAAAAAAGGCAAAATCTAGAAAGAAGCCAGAGGACTGTCTCTCACTCAAGGGATTATGTGAATGAATCTCAGATTTGTGGTGTATGCTTGAAGCTGTCGTCAGTAATTCTTCAATGAGATTAGTGAAATCTCCCGCCACAGCCGGTGTGTGTGTGTGCGCATGTTTATATGTTCATCTCATTTCCCGAAGTGTCATTTCGACTTCCTCTTCTAATCTCCATCATAATAGCACACTAACAAAAATCTGCGTTTGGATCCAGTCATGTTTAATCAGTCTTAACCCAGGGGAGAACTTCCACCGAACGTTGCAGGCCGAGAGAATCATGTTGCGGACACTAAATCTGACGCCTGGGTTCATTAGGTTTAATGTTGGCAGTGGGCTCTGTCTCTCCATACTCAGATTAGCTGGCTCAGCCCCATATGTCGTGTGCCTCTGCCAATCCCCATGTGTTTTCTTCGCTCTTTCACATGAAGTGACAAAGCATTTCATCTCCTCTCCAGCAGCAGGTCGCCGTCAGCCCAGCATGTTGATGTATGATTGAGCGAATTAATGCATTTATACAGCGCTTTTACTGTATGTGACTGTACACACCAAATTGCTTTAAAATCAAATCAGGGGGTCTCTCTCCACCACCATTAATGAAGTGATACGGCAGCCACAGCACAACGGCGCCAGTGAACTCTAACACACACCACTTATAGGTGGCCAGTTGACTGAATGGAGATTATCAGAAGGCCATGA
>CAIGQV010000818.1:20268939-20290302 GCA_903798115.1 Danio jaintianensis | reverse complement strand
TGTGTGTGTGTGTGTGTGTGTGTGTGTGTGTGTGTGTGTGTGTGTGTACAGTATGCGTCATATGGTTTATCTGGGCTAGCAGGACATGCTCATTTGTGCTGATCTGATTACACAGCATTAATGCAAAGCCTATAATGAATAACAAAACTGGACAGTCTGGACAGTAAAAGAGACATATGCACCGTCATTGTCATTAATCAGATTAATGCATAAATATAATGATGATGATGATTTACATTTATGCACTTATCAGATGCTTTTATGCAAAGTGACTTAGATGAGCATAAGCAGTTTGTACTCAATATAATTAGGGATCTTTTTAGTATCTCAATTATTTCACTTAGCCAGAAATCAGATTAAATGTAAAGCTTTGGCTTGAGTCTTCTGCTTCTCAGATTTATTCTCCTAAGACAAAAGCACTGTTCAGACAGAACTAGTCGGGTAAATTTGAGCAAAATTAACCTCTGGAAAAATTGCAGTCTAGGCAGGAATTTCTGTGATTGTGGTATATAATTTGCTCAGGATGTTTTCTAATAATTTTTAAGCCGTTTTTGAATAATGAATGCATATGGCAGTTTGATGTTTGTGGGTGTTCTATTCAAATTCAATAAGAGGATTAATCCATGAGGGGAACCCTTCATAGACCGGGTCATGCTCACCTCATGCTCACCTCAGTTAATTGCTTATGTAATTATATCCATAATGTGCATGAAATCACTGATCTCCTAGGTTAATAAATGTAACTGAAACAGTAAAGAGCTAAAGACCTTGGTAATCTTATATGCGCCTCCTGTGTGGAGGAGATTTCTTTAACGTCATAAGCTGTGTGAACATAAAACTATAAGTTGTCTCAAAACTCAAGAATTGTGCTGTTTCAGCTCATTTAATATAAGTAGTTTGAGCAAACATAGTTTTTTGAGTGTATGTCAGACATTAAATGGTAATATTTCACCCAAAAACTTACATTTGCTGTTAAATTACTCACCCTCAGGCTGACTTAGGTGACTTTATTTCTCATCATAACATTAAAGAAGATTTTTGGATGAAAGTCAAAAGCTACCAGATATTTGACAGTCAAAATAAAAACATTTAAAGGCAAAGCAAAATGAATATCTGTGCACCCTTACAATGCAATCATCCTGTACAAGAAACCAAGAATTACTTACAACATTATTACCTTTAATCCACTGCCTTGACAGACAGAGCTGAGCACATTCATGGCAGTCTTAAGCATAAGCTTCCTTATGCATAATGATGTATTGATAGATGCTACTGTAACACAATGAGGAAGCATTTCTTCTATCGTTCATCAAAACTGACTTGTGCATCTCCTGGATACTGCAACAAAAGGAGTAAAGTTATGTCAGTGCGTGACTTCAGTCAGGAAAACTGACATTACAGATTTCTAACATTTGATATACAGTTGAAGTCTGTATCTCTGAAATTTTAATTCTTTTAAAAATATATATTTTGAAAAAAATATGTTGCTTAAGCAAATAGGTTTTACTATAATAACTAATTTTTTTTATTATTATCTTTGCCATGTTGACAGTACATCATATTTGTTTCTTATTATTTTGCAAGACACTAGTATTCAGCTTAAAGTGCAATTTAAAAGCTTAACTCTGTTAGATAACTAGGCAAGTTAGGATAATTAAGCAAGTTATTGGGTGGTTCGTTTTGTAGACAATCTACAAAATAATATTTTTTAAGGGGGCTAATAATATTTACCTTAAAATTGTTTTGTAAAAAATAAAAACTGCTTTCATTCCAGCCAACCTAAAATAAATAAGCCTTTCTCCAGAAGAAAAAAATATCACAGGAAATACTGTGAAAATATCCATGGTCTGTTTGGGAACTATTTGAAAAAGAATAAACAATTGACAGGAGGGCTAATAATTTTGACTTCAGCTGTGCATCATTAAAAACAGGATCATAATGCGTAAAAACATTTTTTTTATACTATTTACAAATACTACAGTATTTTTACCTATAAACTAGCATTCCTCTTAAAACATGTATGTTTTTCTAGTTGTTATCAAAGTTAATGAAGAGATCTTTGAAAGCCTGTTGATGGGGATACCAGCATGTACATTGAGCTTCTGTGCTATATAGGATTAGCATTAATCAGCTCTCTCATCTCCTCTTATCCACTGGTCAAAACCCATTGTGGAATCGATCGTCAAGTGTTTTTATACATCCAGGAAGTCTATAGATCAGATCACACATACTGTATTCCACGGTGTACGTATCAGTCAAAATGCACTTCCTCCTGAGCACTGAAGTGGCGCCTCATTCAGACTCATTTTCGGATTAATCTAATAAACACTAATATCTAGAACAGCAGGCTGACATGCTTGCCGAATTAGATGCTCTCTGAGGCGCGTGGTGGGAACATCTATCATTTGACCAGTTTGCCGTTCAAAGAAATCTTTCTCTTTTATGTTCCTTGGTCTCCGGTGGTTTGCTTCCTCCCGTTTAGAACTTGAAAGGACGTATTTCTCTTTTTCTCCTGCTGTCCGTCTCTCACATCGACCTTCTGTGATGCCCTATTTTTTGAGACAGGTTTTTAAATGAATTAAAGATTAATTAAGATATTTTTAAACGTGCAGTCAGGGATTTGGCTAAGACTAAATATAAAATTCGACATTGTAAAGCCCTTGTTAGAATGAATAGTATGGTGCTCTAAACAAATACTGCACAGGAGTTTAAAAAATCATTATAAATGATATAATTAATTTTAAACTATAATAAAAATATTGCATTATAAAAAATAATAATAATAAAATTAAGTTTCCATTGATGTTGTAAAGTGTAACTTATGACTAGACTAGTATAATGTCATATTGTACCTACTGTAGTTATATAATTATAGTTTAGAATGCTGAGATAATTTTTTTGCAGTAAAAAAAAAAAAACTGGGATAAAACAGAAATATAACAGAATCAATGAAGGAAACTTTATCATATATGTGACAAATTCAATTTTTGTGAAGCAGATAAAAATAACAGTTATTATTCAGCTTAAAGGGACAGTTCACCTCAAAAATAAAAATTTGCTGTTAATTTACTCATGCTATCCATTAAACGTGTCTTTTTTAACTCTGGTAGAACATTAAAGAAACCGTTTGTTTTTTTTTATCTGAAATTGTGGTTAATGGTAAATCGTGTAATGCAAGTCAATGGTTTCCAGCACTATGACTGTGAAAATGGCCTACAGACGTGGGCAAAATTGTTGGAACCCGTCCACTGAAAAAAGAAAAACTACAGTGGTCACCAAAATAACTTGAAACTGAAAAAGTAATGATTAATCAAAAATTACTGAAATTAAACTAATGGAAATCAGATATTGCTTTCCAATTGTGGGTCAACAGAAATGTAAAAAAGGCAAACTATTGAAACTGGCCTGGACAAAACTAAAGGCTACCAACAATTTTGTCCATGTCTGTATATAAGCAAAACTAAATTAATATGCATGGTTACCAACATTAAGGTCTTGTGAAGTAAAAATAAAACCCTCTTAACAATCGTAACATTATTGACAACATTATTATCGCTAATTGACAGCCTCAGCAAACCTGGCTGAGCGCATTCTGGAGCACAAGTTTCCTGATGCATAATGATGTACATCAAATGTTGGGAACCTGTAAAAGTCAGCCTTTTCAATTTCTCTGCACATTTTAATTTTGGGGCGAACTATCCCTTTCATCAGTTCAGTGTTGGTTCAGTTCTTCAGCTCAATAACTTTGTGAAGTTCATCAATTATGAAGCATGTTTAGTTCAGCTGTAAGCAGCTTGACATAATGCAATAGTGTCGTTATTCATTTGGTTATTGTAAAATCTAGCAATTATTATTCTACTAAATGCAGATAACTAGAAAGTAATAGTGTTTATTAATCAGCTTGTTTATTCACTTCAGTTCAATAACCGCATTGAAAAATTTATCAATTATTCATAGCTACTGAAGACAACTGTCTCATCATCAGCTGGACTTTAGTTCAAATTTTATTCTCATCCAGTTGTGGTAGTAGTTATGTTGGAATAACTGGAATATCGCATAAAACATATGCAAATAAGGTACCGTTTCCTTTCACTGAGTCAAAGAGAACAAAGTAATTCACTTCCTGATAATTGGTGGCAATTATCAAAAGCAAAAATGGAATTTGCTGTGGTAGGAGAAACCCCTGTTAGCCTTTTTCTTATATAATAAATTGCTCACAGCCCAGAATATGAAACACAATGATTGCAGTCATATCTGAGGCACAAGACAGTTCTGGGAGGTAATAATACCAAAACACTTCAATGACAGACTTTGGCTAAGGCACTTTAAAATGACCAAAACAACATTTCAGATGTTGTGCAATGTAGTTGGTCCACTGGTTTGTCCATTAATGCCA
Source organism: Danio jaintianensis (assembly GCA_903798115.1). Taxonomy (NCBI): domain Eukaryota; kingdom Metazoa; phylum Chordata; class Actinopteri; order Cypriniformes; family Danionidae; genus Danio; species Danio jaintianensis. Next base: position 20,285,906 of record CAIGQV010000818.1, on the reverse strand, counting down.
TCCCATCACACGCCAGTTCCTTAAAGAAAAGCTTTTTAAGACAAAATCATATGACTTTTTTGATGCACATGCTGGAATTTATTTAGTAAATGAGCTTCCAATGTAGTTTATGCTTATTTATTTTTTTATTAGATAAATGGTTTATCTTGCTCAGTTGTGTGCATATGTGTGTGCATTTTCAAAATGTAAGCGCATCTTGGCATTTCTATCAAGCATTTTTTATGTGATGGTCAAAAATTCATATATAAAAGATGCCTAATGTTGGTAAATCGATAATATCACGGAACATTAAATGTCAATAAATGTCTTCAACTAGCAAACCACAAGTAACAACGCACAGTTACAGTTTTTTGTAACACTGATCATGGTGTAATAGTGTGTCACATGATGTATTAATTCATGATTTAACAAACCTAATAGGTTAAACACTGTGTGATTTGTATGTGTGCAGCCGATCCCATTAGCACACAGCATGTGTAGGATATGACACTGTTACTGAATGAGACTTGGCTTCTTCACGGCGACACCTCAGAGGTAGTAAATTCTCAGGCTGTGTAATTTAGTCTCTAATTAGATCGCACATGCACACGCACACACTCATAGGCTGTACTGCAGGGGCTGTAATCAGTTCATTAGGTTAATTACTAGCTGTGAAAGGGACTCATAGTCTCTGTGGGCGCCTTGGGTAATTGGTCTGGCTCTAACTCAACTTAAACCAGACTGTGTCGTGTCACCCAGACTGTCTCACTGGACACACGTGCAAGTACATACAGAGTCTGGACTCAGATACACTGATTACGCAGCACATTAATCTGATATGATATTTAGGACTGTCGTTTTGCGTTTTCAGTGATGCAATCTGATCTGTTTGTTCATATTGTGTAGGCAATATCCGGTAAATCTATATCGGTTGCTATAGTGATGATGTAAACGCCGAGAGACTTTCTCATATCGACTGTCATGAGAGTAGCTGTCAGTGAGGACATAAAAATGGAAATTATGCCTCTGCACATGAGTGAATGTGTCATTGCTGTATATACACTATCATGCATATGTTTGCAGTAGAATGTGAGTAAATGTGAGTGATTTCTGACTCCGTTTCAGACAATTCTGAGCAATCGTTGCTCAGTAAGACATAATTCACAAACTTGTAGATGTGAAGGTCAGTTTGCCTAGCTCATTTAGTTCAGGCTAGTGCAGTTTAACAATTAAAATCCAAATTTGCAATGCTTATTTTGTTAGCGCACATTGTTATTATTTAGGTGAACAATTCATCTGTGCAAGTTAATCCACTGAAAAAAAGAAAAAAGGTTTTGTAATCTTCAATCAAAGTCTGGCATTTGCTCCCATGTTTGGAGTGATGGTCCTTCTCTTTTGATGCCGGTTTGACAGCTCTAGTCACAATACTAGTCACAATATTCTTAACCATTTACCATTAGTTTGCTATGAGGGAATGGTTTCTAAAAAGAAAGCAGCGCCCCCTACTCAATATTCAGTTTAACATCCGGTTCATGCTGACTTTAATCTTGACTAAACACATACAAAATAAAAGCATGTATTTACATAATATATGTGTGTGTACTGTGTATATTAATTATGTATTCATAAATGCACACATGCATCTATATGCTTTAAAATATTAACATATATATTCATATTTATATATAGTTTTAGGGTATTTTCTATACATGTATAAACATATATACATTTATAGAACAAATTTGGTTGTGCAACATGAAACACAAGTTATGAAAACAATACTTTGTGCTGAGCTATATATGTGTTTTTATCTGTCAGTTTTCTTGTGAAAAGCTTCTAAAATTTAAAGGAGTCAAAACAGCTTCAAAAATTCTTCAGTTAACATAAATAAACACAAAAAAAAAAAAAAACACAACATAATAACACAAATAAATCTGAAAAAGATCTGCAGCAAGGACACAGCATTTCATTGAACTGTAACGAGTTATGTATCTCCTAACAAAAATACACAGGTATGCTTAATTTTTCCTCGTTTGGATATTATTTGGTCCATGTTGCACTCTTTCAGTCAAACCTTATCAGAGTTTGTTTAGAAACAGACCAAGACCTATATTTTTAGAGGTCTTGGTCTATCTTTTTGCTACACATACTGTACAGTAGGTTTAGATTCACAGCATCCACACTCATTTGAATGATCTGCAGTATAATAATTGTGTCAAAGTTTAGTTTAATCAATCCCAATCTGCCAAGTCTAATGTTTGTGATTTAGTTGTGCTTGTAAAAATCAGATTACATTCAGTTCTCTGTGACAGACCTGATGATTCACATGTAGTCAAAAATACATCCAGTGTTCCTGCCTGAACAAATCTGTACAAATCTTTAGAGATCTCAACCAAGGCCTCCTTCTGTAATTATTAATAAAACGTCTAGAAGGAAGAAAAAAGGATTTTACATCTGAATCGACCAGGGATTTTTCTAGGGGAAAAGCGACGCTACCAGTCTGTTTTTATAATGAATAAGAGTGTGTTTAACCAGGCTTTGCTGATCAAAGACCGTGTTTTCATTATTTTTAAAAAAGAAAAATATGAAAATAAATAAATAAATATATATATATATATATATATATATATATCAACACTTCTACAACATGCTTCTGGTTCATGTAGCGTATGGTCCTGCGTGCTGTTAGTATCCCACAATGTTTGACCACTCCTTTACAACACTGATTGTTTAAAAGACAGATGTGTTTGCTTACAGCTCATTGGTGTTTCTGTAGCAACTGATAGATAAGGGTGATTGGCTAAAATTGGGCTATCAGTGTTATTTTCAGATGATTGTATTCAGCCATTCTAAGACACATTCAAGTAGTGTTAATTGAATTAAGGTTAGTAGGAACAGTTAACGTGTTACTGATAAATAATAAACACCTAATCAAGATTCCAGTCTTTTAATTTAGTGAAATCTATGTTCTTTCCTTTTCATTTTCTTTCATTGTTCCTGTTCATGTTTGGTGGAATTATTGTACCTTTCACTATCATGAATTGTGTAGTTGCTGAGCTGGGTAAAGGAGATGAGTTATTTAGTCACACGACGAGTATAATAACACATGATTTTCCTAATAGCCACGCTGCTTTGACTTTAAAAACCACTCAAACCACTTTCAGCAATTCAGAGGTCAGAAAATGACATATTCGACCCAATAGTTTTATAAAAAACAAAATTAAGTCTTTGAATCATTTTTAAAGGCTTTGATTTTACAAAGAGTACATGGAGATTCGTAAGATGATGCCATATTTGAGGAAATGTGCGTTGATTTCAGAGCATAGAAGGCCTTGGAAATCTAATTAGACTGAACTGCTGAGGTTGAGTTGTTAGTATTCACAGCACAGCAGCCTCATAAGGCCATACATTTGCGTGGGAACAACAGGCAAACGGATCTAATCTAGCTTTGACTGTGACATCTTAACATCCTTCATTCAACAGTAGCCGTGTGTTCTGGCTAAATAAAGGTTTTACAAGTTTAATACCATTGTATTATGGATTATTTTTCATCAGCGGCGAATTAAAACCAACTTACAATATTGGCTTTCTGCTGCAAGTAGCTAAAATATAAATGATGTGGCGACTCATGTGATACACTGTACGGCTCAAGTGATTGGCTCAAAAAATATGAAGCCAAGCAATGGGAATGTTGGTGAATAGCTCTCTCCCAGTTGAATAACTACTCTGAGTTTCTGAAAAGAATCATGAGATTTATAGCTTCAGCTTTATGTGGGGTATTGCAGAGGCACTGTCCCCCTCAGATTAGAAAGAGGACGACAATGACAGAAAACAGAGGAGGGGATGGACAGGGAGAGCCGGAATGACGCAAGAAAAAAGGAGAAAGAGATCAGCAGTGTGAATGCAGAAGCTGAGGATTTGAGAGGAACTAGAGAGAGAGAGAAAGAGAAGGATTAGGAGAGGAAGAGGTAGAGATTAAACAAAAATAGCAATCATTGTGTGAACATGTCTGTCCTTAAAGTTCCTCTGAGTCACCATCTGACATCACTCTCTGTATGTGTGTGTGTGTGTGTGTGTGTGTGTGTGTGTGTGTGTGTGTGTGTGTGCGCGCGTGCGTGTGCGTGTGTGTGTGTGTGTGCGCGTGTGTGTGTGTGTGTGTGTGTGTGTGTGTGTGTGTGTGTGCGTGCGTGCGTGCGTGCGTGCGTGTGTTGTACACTGTGACTGATCAAAGATGGACTGAGTGAGTGATGTCTGGATCTGATGTTTGTCTGTGTTCAGGAAAGTTTCACTGGCAGATGTCTAGACTTACACACCTAACCTTAAACACTCACACACACACACTTCTCTTACTTTTATTACCTAAATACCTTTCTTTTTTGTTGTCAATACGTTTCCTAACCAAACTTGTACTCTTAATCCTAACTCTTTCAAAAACATTGCATTTTAAAAATGTAATTAAAGCTATATTTACTGTAGTCCCTTTATTGAGCTGTTTATTTTCCATAATGTAATTGATTTCACTGTTCATATGGGGACAATTTGTTTCAATAAAAATAGCCAAACCCACACACACGCAATACAGTATGCTTCAGGCTTGTATGAGGATATTCTATAAACTTCTGTTATTTTTTTTTTTTGTCTAAATATAATTACTAGTCAAAACCAAATCTACTTCTCCAATAAAATATTATTAAATCTATTTATTTCTCTGATTTAAAATAACCCCATATTCTCAATGGGTGGTTTTTCCGGATTTAGCTGCCTTCGGGGGGCAATTGTGCCCCCACGCACATACATTTATGAGCTCTGCTGGGAGTCAGTAGAGAAAATGCGACACCTGTTGAAGGAGATGTGGAGAATATAAAAACCTGCAAAACTGACTCAGAGGTTACGCTGACATTGAAGAAGATTGTGAGTCAAATCTGAGTTTTTTTTCTCCCTCATTTGTGAGCAAGCAAATTATTATGAATTTTAAAGTTTTATTCATGCCATTCATGCAATCTTTTGTCACTTTATGCAGCTCAAATTTCACAATTGCACCACTGAAAAAAGATTTTATAAATCAAGTGTTTTACAGCGTAGTTCAAGCAAATAATAAATTCGAATGTACTGTACTGTCAGTTTAACAGTGAATGTTAAAAGGTATTTTTTTAAGAATAAATAATACTTTCCTATAGTATCCATTACAGAAAACCACAAGAGCTTCACATGTCCAATCAAATAAAGTATGCGGAACAGGTGAACACAAATATGTTGTTCATATGAAAACCATTTGTTTACATGTGAACAAATGTAGAAATGTGCTCATGTGGGTTTTACAAAAAAAAGTTTCACATATGTTCCACATGTTTCAAATGTGATTTTAACACGTGATTATACATAGGAAGTTCATGTTGTTTTTCTGTAAAGGATTAAACATTTCAGGGTAGTTTTTTTCCACGCATTATAGTCAGTTTGGTGTGGGTGAAAATAGAAACATGCTTTGACTTTCAGTTTGAATATAGCACTTTCTCACCAGACTTCTGCTCAGTCTCTCTCTCTATCTCAGTGTGTGTTTGTGAAGTCACTGCCTTGATGTATGCGTCATGTCTTTTGGCAGATTGCCTGGCCAGGTTACTCACTTTGATTTCCTGCATGATTACCAACAACACTCTCACTCGTCTTGTTTTAAGAGCGTTGGACCCATCTGAGACAGATATGATGTCGTTTCTGTCCTATCAGCCTGCTACGCTGCTGGCGACGTGCTGCCACGATTCACTCCTGAAATCCACAGCCCACGTCATCAGAGGGCACACAATGTGCCCTGCGTGTTTAGACAAGGACAGACTCCATTGTAATTCAACTGTACAACTTATGTGGCACAATCTACAGCAGTATTTGTTCACTTAAAATTGCTTTATAGCTTCTCTGCCCTTCAGGACCAGATTGAGGAATCAAGGTTTATGATGAAACTTAAAGATGAATTGATAACTTGACCAAGTTTTAGAGGTCCGCAGTCAACTTTATGGAAATTTATGGCAGTTCCTACTTAGGTGTTGTAGACTTTTGAGTTTTACTAATGTATGCTTGTTATGAACTATAACCTATAAATAGATATGGAAGGGGAAAGGAAAGAGTTGGAAAGAAATCAAACTGTTTTTGACTATATTATTATAGTGGAACTCATATACGGCTCATATAATGGCTCATATACTGTTTTTATGCTTTTAAGTCCTTTTCCCCTTAACCTATTGATGATTTATACTGTATGTCATACTTTAGTGCATCTCTGCAGATTTTAACATAGTTCAAAACCTATCATTCACAAGTCTCTGGATATTCCCCACCCCATGCATGTTTGTACAAAGGAATAGTCCACCCAGAAATTAAAATGTTCTAATTTTTTACTCACCTCGGGTGATCATATGTATACAATGTTCTTTTTTAGCTGAAGAGAATTAATTACCTTTTTTTTTGATCACGTGAGAAAAAATTTACAGTCATACAGATGCTTTTTTTCCAAAGCAACTTATAAATGAGGATATAAGAAACATTTCAAATCTCCAGAAAAGCAACAATACAGTATGTAGATTCTGTAACAAGTCTCATTTTTAATTTGTATTTTATGTTTTTACTAAAACTACAAATGTTTCCATGCTAACTTCTAAATCATCTGCCAGTAGTGTTGGATGCTTGCTTCCTAGCATGAATACAAGAGGTTTTCAAGATGAGGTCTTCATTTGTAGTTAAAATAATAATTTTTAATAATAATCTTTTTTAAAGAAAGCAAATTTTAAGTAATAACCTTCCTAAATAATAACCACCTAATAACCTAATTGTCCTAAATAACAACCAACTGTTGACTGGGGTCAGGTAGATTACTATATGATGCTGCCTAAATATGGATTTTGGAACATCAAACGTTATATGTTGACCCCTGTTAACTTGCACTGTATGGTGAAAAATACTGGAATGTTTTCCTACAAAACCTTTATTTCTCTTCGCCTGAAGAATTTGATTGGCCTCAGGGTGAGTACATAAATTTGCATTTATGGATGAAATATTTCCTATATAGACACATCATTTTATACTTCCACCAACACAATGTGTAGCTCTGTTCAACATATTTTATCATATTCAAAAACAAACTGAAAATGTGGAAAAATGTGGCCGATTCCATGTGGGCCTGGTGATAAGCCGCTGTTATTGAACTGCAGGATTGTTCATGTAAATTTGGAGCCTCGGGGGTTTGTGTGTTCATTTCTTATTATGTTTGACTATAACAAGCAGGAGACTGAATTTCATGCACATGCAAAAGAAGCAATTTATGGACCCCAGTAAATCCACCCAGCTATGAAGCAGTTTCTTAAAATAGCCCCTTCTAGCATGACATGAAAATGTTTCGTTATGAAAAATGTGGCGGTGGGGATACTTGTTTGACAGTGACACATAAGCACTATTATAAAATCAAATCAATTCAAATTGTGTTCACATATTAGTTGCCTTCAACATTGGATTTTCACCTTTTTCTATTTCTCTGCTTTTGTTTTTGTAGAAAAGTGTGAAGGAGGGTCTTCTACTCAAACAGACCAGCTCTTTTCAGAGATGGAAGAGGAGGTATTTCAAACTGCGAGGAAGGACTCTTTATTATGCCAAAGATTCAAAGGTAAAAGCTGGAGTCTTTGTGTCCCTGTAGAGCATGTTGAACCTCAAGGCACTGTTGCCAGCTACTGTAATTTTCAGAGGAAGTTGCTAAGAGAGGAACAATTTGTTGCTAAATGACGCCATCATGTCATTGCTTGATGACGTCATTACGTAAACTCCATAGCTTGAACCATAATTTCTTAATGTAATTAATTCATTCATTCATTTTCTTTTCGGCTTAGTCCCTTTATTAATCTGGGGTCGCCACAGCGGAATGAACCGCCAACTTATCCAGCATATGTTTTACACAGTGGATGCTCTTCCAGCTGCAACCCATCACTGGGAAACACACTCATTCACACACATACACTACGGACAATTTAGCCTACCCAATTCACCTATACCACATGTTTTTGGACTGTGGGGGAAACCGGAGCACCCGGAGGAAACCCACGCGAACACGGGGAGAACATGCAAACTCCACACAGAAACGCCAACTGACCCAGCCGAGGCTCGAACCAGCGACCTTCTTGCTGTGAGGCGAACGTGCTACCCACTGCGCCACCGTGACGCCCCTCTTTATGTAATATACAAAATAATTAATGAGTTTTCTCAAATTGACTGGCAATCTCAGCAAATACATGATTTGAAAAATGTTCAATTATGGACCGTACTGGTAGTAAATGCTACCTAAATTAACATCAATTATACATGTTAAAAGGTATCAGCAAATGTTATATATGTTAAACAGTTATATCAAACAATTGTTCAGTTACTGTTATTTCTTCAAAAATGTCAAATGTGTGCTACTGCCAACAAATATTGCTGGTGTTTCTGCACAACTGGAGACGCTACAGTTTCAGGACTGCATTTCTAGAACCCCTTATTATGGCCCTACTCCATCCCCAGTCCTAAACCCAACCACCCCCTACTGGACGGATAAGGAAGAACAGGGTCCTAGAAATGCATTCCAGTCTCTGCGGTTGTAAAGGAACATACTATTGGCTGCTCCTGCAGCTTTTGTGCCTGGCTATTTAGATGTTATGTAGCCGCACTCTACTGAGTTAAGCCCTTATATGTACTACTGCTCTTTTTATTTGAGTCACTTTTTAACATTTGCTCAAAGTAGCCAAATGAATATAAAAAAACTGCTAAATGTGTTGCTAGGTGCTTTCTGAAAAAAAAAATGTTGCTAGGGTAGTATAAAAAGTTGCTAAATATAGCAACAAAATTGCCAAGTTGGCAACACTGCCTCAATACATTGAAAAGGTGCTTGTTTCAATGTTTGTTAGTGATAGAAACATGCTATTGCCTTGTTACAGTCTCTCATATTTGATGAAGTTGACCTGTCAGATGCCAGTGTGGCCGAGACCAGCACCAAGAACATTAACAACAGTTTCACAGTAAGCAATACCACTTTTTAATGGCTTTATAGTGAACCATATTTGAGACCCATTCATTAATTAAAGGATTCCCATGGGTCATGGAATTTCTGGAATATTATGGAATTTTAAAAGGTTTATTCCAGACATTGAATTATATATTATGTCCAAATATTTATTTTATTTTATTTTATTTTATTTTATTTTATTTTATTTTATTTTATTTTATTTTATTTTATTTTATTTTATTTTATTTTTTGTTTTGTTTTCCAGGTCATGAAATGTCAGGTATTTTTGTTATTAATTTAAAATTTTACTTTTAATTTATCAAAATGTATTGTTATCATTGTGTTAGAATTCAGTCTTTTTTAAAGTGTAGCCTATATTAGGTGACACGAATGGTCACTGACTGAATATAAGATATAATTGTCTCAAGCTGATTACTGCTAAATTTGGACAATTTTGTCTCTGCAACCATTATTTAGTCCTGTATTTAAAGTCTTATATTGGAGTAAAAGAATCTATATTTAATGTATCAGTCAATATTGTACTAATGTTATAATCTAATACAGAAGATTAACAAAACCCTTGAATTAAAAAAGGCAACTCGATCTAACTTCCGGTCCATCTATGTTTTGGGCTTTAGCATTGTTTATAAACAGATCTGATGTGACAACACATGATTATAGATATACTGTGTTTTCATTTTTGTCTTTTCAGTGCTCATAGGGGATAGAAGTTCAGCTTTTTAATCACTTAAAATCTGGGAATTTGACATTTTACAGAGTGGGAACCCTGTAATTAGTTTGCTCACAGTGATTTGTTGGCTCATTCATTCCTTATTCACAACTACTTACTATGCTCAGACTTATTTTCTATCCTTTGTCCTCTCCCAGGTCATCACTCCATTCCGTAAGCTGATGTTGTGTGCGGAGAGCAGGAAGGAGATGGAAGACTGGATCAGTGCTTTGAAGTCTGTACAGAAATGGGAAACATACGAGGTCTGAACCTTCACTTTTCACCTTTGTAAAATCATTCAAAGGTTCAGCTAATGTGCTTTGATGCTCATAATGGCTGCGCATTATACAGTCTGATGTTCAATCACATGGATTTCGCTTAATCTATGTGAAGTGATCAATAAATGAAAGCCACAGGAGTTATCGCTGCAATTGTAGTTGTGATTAGGTGATATTGATGTATGTGAGTCACTCTGTGTGTCACCCCAACTACGCACATTTCTACTCAATAAAATATTTGAGAGCTAGACAAATGTATTTTTAGTAAAAAAAAATCTCCTTCAAATTGTAAAATTATTTACTATGTAATATTTTATTTACTTTTTTTTAAACCACAAGTAGGGAGACTCTTTCCTCGTTCCTCTCCATATGCACCAGACCCTTTCCTGGAAACACTTCGTTAAGAACTCAATAATGAATAAATAAATGAATGAATTAATAAATGTAAAATATAATATATAATAAATATAAATGGGGTGACACAGTGGGTAGCGCTGTCGCCTCACAGCAAGAAGGTCGCTGGTTCAAGCCTCGGCTGGGTCAGTTGGCATTTCTGTGTCGAGTTTGCATGTTCTCCCCGTGTTCGCGTGGGTTTCTTCCGGGTGCTCCGGTCTCCCCTACAGTCCAAAGACATGCGCTATAGGTGAATTGAGTAAGCTAAATTGTCCGTAGTGTATGTGTGTGAATGAGAATGTATGGATATTTCCCAGTGATGGGTTGCAGCTGGAAGGGCATTCGCTGCGTAAAACACATGCTGGATAAGTTGGCGGTTCATTTAGCTGTGGCGACCCGAGATTTATAAAGGTACTAAGCCGAAAAGAAAATGAATGAATGAATGAATAAATATAAAAATATAAAACATAAATTAATGAAATAAAATATCAATAAATAAAACACGATAAATTTGATTTGTCATGGCATCTATATATTGCTACTCTCTGGTTATTTGAAGCTTTTCATTTATCCTATAAAGCATCTGCTAAATGAATAATTGTAAATGTCAGCCAGCACAAGCATTCTTTATCATGTTCAAAATAATTTCATAATTAGTTCTATCAAAACGTGAATGGTCAATATATCAATTAGAAAGCATTTTATTTTAGCATTATTAATTCATCAGCAATGGGGGTAAGTTATATATTTAACAAAAATATGAGCAAATCGTGTTTTCATCAAAGTTATTTTCCCAATCGGATTTAAAACAATGATGTATCATCATATGTATCATGTAGACAAAGCTTGCACAGCTGTGTAAATCAGTTCATGCCTGTGATTTTATGAACAGAAGTGAGTCACATCTACAATATGATATGCATTTAAGTATGTCATTAACAACTACTTCAGTTCGGTTCCATACACACTGCATAGATTAGATTTTGTACATTTCAATTTACCACTACCTGCACTACCTGCAGTTTACACCACCTGCATCCCTGCATTCAGGAGTTGCTGAAGGAAGTTGTCACTCCCGTATAATACTGTATACAGAACAGAATTAACCACTACAGATTAACTTATCCAAATTTAGCAACAGCGTTTAGCTTTAGCGTTTATGTGTCCTATAAGCCATCTTGAGGTCCCACTGGAAGTTCACCGAGGCCCTCTAGTTGACAGCTACTGCCCTAGATCTCATTAGTTGGTTGAATATTTATAGCACACTGATGCTGACACGATTTTACTGATTCCAGGCCAGTCAGTTCAACATGGAGCACTTCTCCGGGATGCATAACTGGTACGCCTGCTCTCACGCCCGGCCTACTTTCTGCAACGTGTGTCGAGAGGCTCTGCCGGGTGTCACCTCTCATGGTCTTTCCTGTGAAGGTAAACATCAACACGTTTTATTTATTTTTTTTTTTTGTCTAATCATTTCATGTTTCCCGCATTTTTTGTCTCTATGTTTGTCCTCTCTCTCTCATTATGAACAATGTTTGAATTTTTCCTTTGGGTGCCATTTTTTCCTTTCATGGTGTTTATTCTGCTCCTAGAATGAACAATGACGTTGTTTGTTTAGAGCGTAATCAATGAGTCATGAATAGGAACATTGCCCTCAGTCTGTTATCACTTTCTGCTGCCGATCTGTTTAATTTCATCTCATCTCCCTGTTTGTGTGTGTTAGTGTGTAAGTTCAAAGCCCACAAGCGCTGTGCCGTACGATCCACCAACAACTGTAAATGGACCACTCTGGCATCTATAGGAAATGACATCATCGAGGATGAGGATGGAGTAAGTGAATTATTTTAGTGATTCAGTCTCTTAAAGGGATAGTTTACCCAATTGAAAATTCTGTCAGCATTTACTCTCCCTTTACTTGTTCCAAACTTCTTTCTTCTGTTAAACAACAAGGAGGATATTTAAAAAATAAATAAATAAAAAGGTTATAAAGCAGCAGCCATTGACGTCCATAATATATTTTGTTTCGACTATGGATGTCATTGGCTGCTGGTTTCCAACATACTTCAAAAACAGAAAAAAGAGCATTTCAAATGTGAGAAAATGATGAGGGAATGTTCATTTTTGGGGTGAACTTTGCCTTTTAGCTAAATGTGTGTGTTTGTGTGCGCAGGTGTCAATGCCTCACCAGTGGTTGGAGGGAAACCTGCCGGTCAGCGCTAAGTGTGTGGTGTGCGATCGAAACTGCGGCAGCGTCCGGCGACTACAGGACTGGCGGTGTCTCTGGTGCAAAGCCATCGTACGTCACTTTCCTGTCCACTCTGTAAAACCAAACCCAATACAGTGCATTTCACCCACACCAACAATATACAATCACACCCACTTGATTCAGTAACCATAACAACCAGAATCACCACATAAACACACCCCAAGTTTACACTAAAGACTATGACATCATATGGTATTTGTACAGGTGTGTACCTTGTGAAACCAGTGCGTTAAACTGATGGGTGTTAGGATGTTGTGCATGAGTAGTCAGTAATGCATTTGTCTGTGTGTAGGTGCACAACAGCTGTAAGGAGCAGTTGGGGAAGGTTTGTCCTCTGGGTCAGTGTAAGGTCTCCATCATTCCACCCACTGCACTTAACAGCATCGACTCTGACGGTAAGAGTTGCCCTGGCAACTGCATCAGCTCAGCTTAGTCTCCATAATGCCTACATACATTGCCACATGCCTTTGTGTATGTAACAAATTTCATTATTTAGCTGGGATGCTTCGAAATTTAAATTTTTGGCCGAAACCAAAAGTCCTGTATATGCCACAAACTGAAACCAAAAATGCTTTGTAATTATTTTTTATTTGATTAAATAATATTAAGTAAATATGTAAGATGTTTTAAATTGAACTCATTAACTTTAAATTATAAAAAAAATAAAAAAAAATTTTGACAGCGAGTAATTTGAGAGGCGTAGTAGCACTATCGCAAACAGCAGGAACAATATAGAAATGTCAGCATGTTGTTTGAGTGGACCTGGCTTTTCCTGTGAGCATCTGTGGCTCATGCATAGATAAGTAAAAATGCAAAATATCCATAGAGCAGAATATTGAGCTGTTTTAAACTTTGACCGCAATGTGCGTAAGCTAGTTGATGGAGCGATCATTCAGTCGATGATTTTTAGTGGCCGAAGATTTGCTGCATTCATATTAATTAGTATAAGAATCACTGAGAGAGTTAAAAATAGCATAAAAAAGGGATTTTTCTAAAACAATATTTTTATTTGTACTTTAGAATTTATAGTATTTTTACAACCGTTCAAAAGTTTGAGTTAGTATGATTTGTTTAAAAAACATTTAAATGGTTAAAATCTTTGTTTTCTTATTTCTTAATGAGTAATGTTAATTTGCAACATACTGCATAATTAGGGTTAGGATGAAGGTTAGATGGGCAGCATGGTGGCGCAGTGGGTAGCACAATCGCCTCACAGCAAGAAGGATGCTGGTTCGAGCCTCGGCTGGGTCAGTCATTTCTATGTGGAGTTTGCATGTTCTCCCCGTGTTCCGTGGGTTTCCTCCGGGTGCTCCGGTTTCCCCCACAGTCCAAAAAACATGTGGTATAGGTGAATTGGGTAAACTAAAATTGTCCGTAGTGTATGAGTGTGTATGGATGTTTCCCAGTGATGGGTTTCAGCTGGAAGGGCATCCGCTGCATAAAACATATGCTGGATAAGTTGGCGGTTCATTCAGTTGTGGCGACCCCTGATTAATAAAGGGACTACTAAGCCTAAAAGAAAATGAATGAATGAATGAAGGTTAGATTTTGGGTTAATTGCATATAATTATGCATAATGTATTGCTATAACCATTCAATTCAAGTTCAGATAACTGATGTCATTTTAAACTTTTTGTTTTATCCAGAAAGTCTGAAATATGAAATATATATAATTGATGATGATAAAATATATAAATTATATATGTCAGTTTCCATAAAGTATTAATGAGCACAGTCATTTTGTTAATATTAAGAAATGTTTCTTACTACATCGTAGTAATAATTTCTAAAGGATCCCTGACAAACAAATGTCTTCAGTTTATCAAGAATATTAAAATAAACAAAGTAAAAAAATATTCATATTGCACATTTTGTCCTAAGTAAATAGAACCTTGATTGTTGTAAGAAACATCTTTAAAAAAAATGTCCTATTTAACCCCTGACTCTTGAACAGCAGTATATAACAATATATAAACAAAATAACAGTTTTATATGTCTATACTATTATTCAACATTTTAAATCCAGTTTTACTCAACCCTTCTAAAAAAAAAGGCACAATTGGCTCATTCATCTAGTTTTTAGCATGTTATGTGACAAGCTACATTGGTTACATTTCCAAACGACATCCCTCCCAAGTTCTTCTCCTGTCCTCTCCTTCTCTCATTCCCACTCTCTCTCCTCCCTCTCCAATCCCTCCACTGTCCTTCTTCATCATCCCCTGTTCCCTGCAGGCTTCTGGAAGGCCACCAGTCTGTCCTGCTCCAGTCCTCTCCTGGTGCTGGTGAACAGTAAGAGCGGAGACAACCAGGGCGTCAAGTTCCTGCGCAGGTTTAAGCAGCTCCTGAACCCGGCGCAGGTCTTTGACCTCATGAACGGCGGCCCACAGCTAGGGTGAGGTCAACGTCCCCTGATCACACTCTAAAACACTTTCAAAGGCAGTAAAAGTGTCACAGTACCTTTTAACACAGTCAAACATTTTATTTGATAGCTCCAAACATTCTAAGTAATAAAGCACTTTCACTTTTAATAGTGCGCTGGCCTGTTTTGAACATACAGTTTTGAATTTGCCCTCTGGACTATATTTGTTGTTTTATAGTTGTGTTTATGGTATGTTTGTGTGCACAGACTTCGTCTTTTCCAGAAGTTTGAGACATTTCGTACCCTGGTGTGCGGTGGAGATGGGAGCGTGGGCTGGGTTCTTTCTGAACTGGACAAACTCAGCCTGCACAAACAGGTCAGAAAAAACAAAGATTTGACATTTTAATGAGAGCAAATGATGAAAACACACTTTGTTTTTGAATAATGTAGATTGAGGAGTTTATATATCTACAGTCAATGGTATTCAAAAGTTTAGGATCAGTCATTATATGTTTTATTTTTTTATTTTTTTCCCACAATTGATCAAGCGATAATAAAGATATTAACATTACAAAATATTTCTGTTTTAAATTATGAATGAATAATACAACATAACATAACATAATATAATATATTATAATATAATTATAATTAATATAATTAGAAAACAAATATGCGTGGTTTATAAATTTTGGAGGAGAAAGTCACTGAATAATGGCTATAAAACATTCTAAAAAGTTCTACATCCCATCTTTGATCCCATCTATTTTGCAGGCTAGAGAATTATATTGGAATAATATTTCACAATATTACTATTTAGTACTGTGCATATTGTAGATTTTTTTTTTTACATTGTGTCATTTTTAGCTTTTGAATTACTCATAAGTGCATTTTCATTGTTTTTTGTGTTTGTAACAGTGTCAGCTGGGCGTGCTGCCGCTGGGCACTGGAAATGACCTGGCGCGTGTGTTGGGCTGGGGAGGCCTGTGTGATGACGACGCTCAGCTGCTGGAGATACTGGAGAAACTGGAGAGAGCAACAACCAAGATGCTGGACAGGTCAGAGATACTGAGCCACAATGATGAATGACTCTCATTAAACACATCTCTCTGGCCCTGTTTATGTCTGCTCTAAATGTGCATTTTTGTCGATCCAATCTCAAGTTGATGGCGCTAAATATACTGTAGGTGTAGACAGGGTCTGAAAAGTTTTAAGGTTGTATACTTTCTAACACATCCAGAAATAATTGAAAACCTGTTAAACTATTGCTTTCATAGTGTAGCTACAAAAGACAAAAAGAGAGAATATACAATAGTTGACATAGAATGATGATCTGGATATACCTAGGCATAGCTGAATAATAAGTTTTCAATACACGGAAATGACATACTGTGAGTCTCAAAACCAAAACCATCATTTCCTCATTCTCATGTAAATACTGCAAGTGTGAAATCCCAGTGAAAAACAGGCCAATCATAACAAAATACCTTTGAAAACGGGACTGGCAGGTCATGAACTGTGGGTAACCTTAGGAAGCAGCCACAGAGATCTCATTGCAGCTCACTCAGAATGCTAAATATGGGAAAGACGGGTTATGCGTTTATAGGTTTAAATCCATCTTTTGTTAGTTTAACATGTATATTGTGAACTATGCATTTTTGTAACTAGGCAACATGAACCTTTTTTCACTTTGACAAGGCATCTATAACTTCAACTGAACATTCATGGCCCTTTCAAATATGGTCAAAATTGAGCTTTCCGTCTTCCAAACATCCAAACATCTCCAATTTTTTAATTATCTACTATGTAGATTTCAGATAATAATTTACTATTTTGAATCAATTGGAATTTAATTGACCTTGTAATTTGGTTTGAAGGTGCAAAAAATGATTATTTATACCCACCCAAAGACCCTCCCTCAGGAAAAAATATCAGGAAAGTGTTTTACA
>CAIGQV010000818.1:20244750-20268539 GCA_903798115.1 Danio jaintianensis | reverse complement strand
AAAAGATATATATTAAAACATTAGTTGTAAACAGCAATGTATCTCCCTTGTCTGTTTGTTATGCATTCGACCAAAGCTCATCTAAACAGTGCCTATGTTTGTGAATGTGTTTTTACAGATGGAGTGTAATGACCTATGAAGTGCCCACTAAACAGACTCCAGCAATCGTAAAAGAGGATGACCCATCAGATTCCCCACTACAGGTGACTTTCAAATGTTGCTTCTGATCTAAAGCTATATGCTATATGTGTATGTACTTATATTCAGAAAGGATGCATTACATTGATGCTTACAGTAAAAAAAAAAAAAGGTGTTTTGAATGTATATTTATATATTAAAATGATTTCTAAAGGATCCTATAACACTAAAGACTGGAGCATCATATGTATAATATTTTATATAAATATAATATAATAAAAAAAGTTACTTTAAATTGTAATGATATTTCAGAATATTCCTGTTTCTATCATTCATTTATATCACATGAATATCGTCAGATTAATTTACCATTGAGTGTAAGATCCTAACAGCAAAAACACTCTTGCCAACTCCAAAGTTTTAAATGGAAGTGTAAACTATTTATATGAGATTTTCCAGCTTAAAATTATGTTTTTGAAATCCAGATTACACAATATGCTGATTCTGTTGCCACTCACTTGACCAAAATCCTAGACTCCGACAAACACAGTGACGTTATTTCATCTGCCAAGTGAGTAACATGTTTGTTTGTGTGTGTGTGAATACATTAAAAATAATTATATGTATAGTATATAAATAAAAATTCCAATAAATAATCATTTTGATCCTGAAGAATGTTGTGTTGTTCTCTCTTTCTGTCACAGGTTTCTGTGTGGAACAGTAAATGATTTTGTGGCTGAGGTCGGCAAAGCTTATGAACGGGCCACAGAGAACAAGGAAGAGGCCGATGCCATGGCAAAAAAGGTAAAGCTGGAGGCTTGTGTGAAGTTTCAATTCTTGCTATAGTAAAATGACAAGCTAAAAGATAATGTAAAATAAACAGATATACAATGAACTAAATGAACAGTCAAATGGTCAGTAAGCCAGAATAACACTTCATGAAGCTACAAT
Organism: Danio jaintianensis; assembly: GCA_903798115.1. NCBI lineage: Eukaryota > Metazoa > Chordata > Actinopteri > Cypriniformes > Danionidae > Danio > Danio jaintianensis. The sequence continues at coordinate 20,267,450 of CAIGQV010000818.1, read as the reverse complement.
GTAACACTCAATGAAAGCAATTTTTTCCATGCTGAAAGGAGTAGCGACAGCTAATAATCCACGACAGCGATGCATGAAATTTCTATTTTAGAAACAGTTTCTATTTCTGCGACGTCACTGCTGAATAACAGCATAAACTACTATGATAATGATCACCTCAGACACCAATTATGTGCTTTATTCAGTGTTAAATGCTACTAATGTGAGTTTGGATACCATTTTATGTGACATTTATTTCCATAATGAAAAGTTACCTCAGATCTTGAAAATAAAATGACTAGCAAACACATATACTGTAGTTTGAAAATAAATGTTAGAACTCTGACTCAGTGCAAACCAAAAAATATCAGTCACTCAGCATTTACTTTTAATGTTAAAGAGGTTTATTATGTGTTATGGTGTAAAGTTGGATGTAGTTAGCACACGGTGTAAGGAGTCAAATGAAATGTGTTGTATTCTCAATATAAACTCAGAGAAATGTACAAAAAGTTTTGAATTGTGCCTGTGTGTCTCTCTCTCAGTGCGCCATGCTGAACGAGAAGCTGGACTCATTGGTTAAGGCTCTTAGTGAAGATGCCAATGCCCAGCTGGTGCCATCCGGGTCCATCTCTCCAGATGACAGCGACACGGATCAGTCCAGACCCTTCAGATCTAGAGAGCAGTTAATGCTGAGGGCCAACAGCCTGAAGAAAGCGCTCCGACAAATCATAGATCAGGCAGAAAAAGGTCAGTCCTCTTTGTGTTTGAGTGCGTTCTTCTTAAGTGCAGCATAATTGGATTTTGGGCCTGGATTAGATTGCATTGAATAAGCATCAAGAAACAAAAATAGCATACTTCATGATGATTAACGTGCCCGGAGAGAATGAGATGAAAAGGTTTCAATGAATAACATTTTACTCTTTTACTTTCTGTTGCATTTATCTTGATTATGTTTAAAATCTCTGGTTTGCGGATGTAATGGAATAATACAGAATGGCTGCTTGACCACTTTACCCAATGTTCAATTAAATTGCTTTTGATTGTTTTCTGTCAGTGGTGGATGAGCAGAACAGACACACGCAGGTACAGAGAATGTCTTCTTCCTCGTCAATCAAAAGAGGCAGCAGTGAGGACCTCAAGGAGGCGGAGCCACGTGAGTGACAGATACATTTAATGAATATTCATAGATGTGGCCTACTAATTAGATCCTTAGGGGTGGATATACTAACAGCTTGCAGCAACACAAACACTGTTTTGGCATTAAAAAAAACTGTTTACTAAAAGTGCTGTGAAACGTATGTGATATACATATAGAATATGATACGTTACAAATCATGCACTTAATATTCTACCCATAATCATAATTTTCATAAAAAGGAATGTCATATTTTGGTGCTTTACTGCCTCTAGTGTTCATTTCAGATAAAAACTGCAGTGAATTGTGTGCATAGGCACATTTTATAAACCTTTTTTTACGCAATTTTTACACAAACGTTTACATGCAGTTAGCCTTGTGGATCATTGAAACACCCACCAAAGTCCCTGAATAAAACCCCACAGTAAAAAGTTAAAGGTTAGCTGTAAAAATGAAGACTAAAAATCCATCTCAATGCAGTGCATTTGAAATTAAATGTATAAATTAGGATTTTAAAATACAACAAATATAAATGGTGTTTGCATGCCCTGGTGTACACCACCTTTTACTTCAGTTTTGATGAAGTGGAAACTACATCATGCAAGCCAGACACTGTCTGGAAAAGGTCGTTTCTCAGAGATGTCTGTGCAAACACGGAGACACGAAATAAGAAAAGGCCAAGGATCACTCGAAAGAGCAAGTTAATTAAATATATAAGCTATATCAACATGCAGAACACTGCATTAGCTCGCATAAAGGGCAGCACACGAAAATCTATTTTCTGTAAAGAATTGTTTTGTGTCACATTTCATATCGTTTCACCTTAACTTAAAAAAAAGATTATCGATATTTATGTAATATTCCCTAACATAAATCATTGCCACATTAAAAATAAAAATGATTTTAAATAAAATGTGTGATATGTGTAATGATATGAACTTTATTTTAGTTTTTTTAAGAAAATGATTTTACCTTTAGAAATTTCAAAATTGTAAAAAAAAAAAAGATTGTGTAGTCTACTCAGATATTTGAGGAATTTGTAATTCTGTTATTTCATTCTGTTAATTTCTGTTATTTTTATTTCTGTGATTTTACACAGATTGAATAAATGGATTGTATTAGTGGTTACTTTTCTATCATTTTTGGATAGTTTCTCTTATGTTGAAGTTTTTGGGGGTTACTAAGAATTGAGCCTATGATTGGGTTAAGGATGGGACAAGGAACATGTAATATCAAGGTCAAGGTCATTTTATTTAGATAGCACATTAAACAAGACTGACCAAAGTGCTGAACAGATCTGATTAAATATATCAGCAAAGGTAGACCCAATTTAGCAGGGTATACATAATAAATATACAGAGTCACATCAGGGCAGTGATAGATGCCTTGCTCTTTTTGTTTTATTTTGTTAAAAGGAAAAAAAAAGTTTATACTCCTTTTAGATTTGTTTGAGTCTCTCACTTTTTAATCCTTTCATTTCATTGACAGGTCAAAACACTTTGAGTCCAACTGCTACAACTCCTATATTACTGGAGAAGTCAGAAAGCTTTGGCACCGTGCTTTTCTCTGAAGAGTCTGTGTAAGATTGTGCAAACATACACACCCACATACATACACACACTCACACACAGCTTTTATCTTTCTCCAGAGAAGCGCAGTGATGACATCTGACGTTCCAGTAGCTCTAAAACCCATGTTGACAGTGTAATATCCCACAGTGTGTTTGCTATTCCACTCACAGACGCACCAGTCCATCACAGTCTCGCTGGACACAAATCTGCTTTCATATCGAGTCCTTCAGTCGACACATTTCACTGAAAGAGCGCAGATTACCTTTGGTTACTGCAGTATACTCTGAAGCCAAGTGAACTTTAGGTTTAGGCAGAGATTTCAGGCCTCACTGGGCCAATTGAACATTCAGAAACCTCACAGAAACCTCAACGACCATCACTTAATGCAGCACGTTCAGTTTTATATAGATATATCCATGTACAGGCAATATAACTTTTAGTATTATTAGTATTTTAAAAGAAGGATTTGTGCTTACAAAGGCTGCATTTACTTGATCAAATACATTGTAAAGATTGTGTTAAAGAAATAGTTCACCCAAAAATGAAAATTCTGTCATCATTTACTCTCCCTTTCCTGTTTAAAATCCTTTTTTTTGGTTTATTTATTCTGTTGAACACAAAAGAAGATACTTTGGACAATTTTGGAAACCTGTAACCATTGAGTTCAATAGTATTTTTTTCTAGTTTTCAGCTTTCTTCAATATATCTTCTTTTGTGTTCAACAGAATAAAGAAACTCATAAAGCTTTATAACCACTTGAGTATAAGTAAATAGTGAGTGCATTTTCAATTTTGGGAGAACTATACCTTTAATTGTGGTAAATATTATTTCACTTAATAATGTCTCTTTTGTTTTAATGTAGTTTAAAAGTTTTAGTCATTACTCTGGTCTTCAATGTCACATGACTTTTCAGAAATATACAAATATGCTGATTTGGTGCTCATAAAATATGAATTGTTATTGTTTTAATGTTAATATCGCAAATAGTTGTGGTGCTTAATATTTGTTCATGTTGATAGTGGTCTATTTCTTTTCAGAAAGCATAAAAATTGCTTTTAAAAAAGCATCTAATATTTATTCCTGAATATTGTAACAATATAAAAAAAAAACCTTTGCTGTCACAATTTAATGCAGTTTAATCTTTGCTGAGTGAAAGTGTAGAAAACAGTCTCACTCCAAACGTTTGAAAAGTAATAATTAAATGTTATTGTATTTATTATACTGTATAATGCTTAATAGATCATGCAATTTTGGTTTTCATCATATTAATAACTAATGACATTGCAAACATTACTACATCTATGAATTGTTAAAATAAAAGGTTTTACTATGGTATCGTAATAGATGAGAGTAGGATAAATATATGTTTTTTATTTATTTGTACACACATTAATTCTGTGTGTCTCTGCTCCGCAGGCAGTGCACAGAGAAGTGTGTGATGAATAATTATTTTGGCATTGGGCTAGATGCCAAAATTTCTCTAGAGTTCAACAACAAGAGAGATGAGCACCCAAAAAAGTGCAGGTAAAACTGAAAGAAATTCATTTAAAATACTATATCCGAATGACAGTGTCTTGCTGTTACAGTTTTGCTTTTCTGAGTGAAATCTTCAATGTTTTTAACAGTAGTCGCACTAAAAACATGATGTGGTACGGAGTGCTAGGGACCAAAGAACTGGTGCAGAAAACCTACAAGAACCTGGAACAAAGAGTCCAGCTGGAGGTACAGTATGAGCTTGTGTCAGCCAGACAGACTGAAAGGATGTGGGCTAAATGCATTTCCCCCTTTTCTGGAAGAGGAAGCACTTGTTGTACCGTCCGTCCGTTTTACTGCACATACTGTGAATGATGCTGTGTTTGTATGTGTAGATGCACATCTACAGTTGAGGGCAAACTTATTCGATTTTTTTTTTGTTTTTTTGTTTTTTAAATATTTCCCAAGTGCTGTTTAACAGTGGAAGGACATTTTTACAGTATTTCCTATAATATTTTTTTGTCTGTAGAACGACTTATTTGTTTTAGTTTGGCTAAAATAAAAGCAGTTTTTACATTTTTAAACCAAGTCCATGTTATTTTTCAAACCACTGTTGTCCAATGACTTGCCTAACCTAGTTACGCCTATTTTTTTATAATTATAATTATTCACCTATATACCATAAAAAAACGATAAAAAATCATCACCCACCATGCAAACTAACTACAGTATCATCATTGTCAAACAACCATCTTTTGATAGCTTTTTTGGACCTGCTTAAGTCTTTTATTTCCTGTGTTGATTTTGTAATTGATTCCACGTAATTGCACTGGTGTATAAAAACTTATTTTTACCCACTAAACGTAAATAAACAAATATAAAGTCCCAACCCCTAGTACAATATGTATGCTGTTGCCTCACCATTTGAAAATAGTTTACTAAATAACTGGAAACCACATTTTACTTATCATTCCCAATTTTAAAAAAAACACTCTCTTATTCACAGAAAGACTTTAATTGTTCTTTTGTCATGGTTTCATGCTTTTGACATGTTTTCTGAGAAGTTATAGATCATGTAAAAACTCTCTTTCTATTTCTTTTTTCTTTTTTTTTGTGCAGTGTGATGGAGTGCCCATGTCCTTGCCGAGTCTTCAGGGTCTGGCTGTTTTGAACATCCCCAGCTATGCAGGAGGCATCAATTTCTGGGGAGGCACCAAAGAGGACAATGTGAGTCCATCAGTAAAAGTGAATCTCGATTCAGAATTTCTAACTTTACTTTTCCGCAGGGCAGCTGAGTTCAGAAATGTGAAAAATGCTCCCGGAGTTAAACAGATGAACGCGTGCCGCACATTTATCTTCAGCACATCTCTTTAATGTTCCGAGCTGTCAATAAACAATGGCTGCCGGCCAGCATTTCCTCTTGCAGATACTGCTTTCAGATTGCAACACGATATATTATCGTCAATCCATCAATTGCCTTTCATTACTATATTTCAGGAACAGTTTGTCAGTGCTGCAGAGTGCAGGGTGGTGTATGAACAACAAGCAATACAGTAGGAAACAGTTGTGGAGAATAAATAGTGAAAAATAGAAAAAGATGATGAATTGAAAGTGCAGTTGGGATTGGTCTAACACTTACATACAGTACCATGTTGGCAAACAAACATTCATAACCATAGGGGACCCTGGATCACAAAACCAGTCTTATGTTTATATTTTTGTCAGTTGTATGGGTCAAATTATGCTTTTTATTTTTACTTTTATGCCAAAAGTCATTGAAATATTAAGTAAAGATCATGTTCCATGATGATTTTGAGTAAATTTCCTACTGTAAATATATATCAAGCTAAGCACTTCATTTTGATAACTTTAAAACTTTTTTTTACAGACTTAAACTATCAGGTTTTGTGAAATCCTATGTTGATTAAACATTCACACAAGTTTATAGAAGTAATTGACTGTTAAGTCCTGAAGCTTGTTGCCTTAAACTCTTACATTTTCTCAATCTTTCTTTCTTTTCTTTTTTCTCTTATAGTGACGTGAACTATCAAGTTTTGTGAACTTAAATTTCTAAATTATAAGAACTCCATATTTCTAGTCAGCTAAATCTAAAAAATTATATTTCTAACTTAAAGTTTGTTCAACTTAAAATCGTATGTTGATTACACATTCACACACGTTTATACAAGTAATTGACTGTTAAGTTAAGTAAACTCAAAAATGTCCTGAATCTGTTTTTTTTTTTTTAACTCTTACCTTTTCTCAACTTTTCTTTTCTTTTTCTTTTCACAGTGACGTGAACTGTCAAGTTTTGTGAACTTAAATTTTCAAAATCCATATTTCTAGTCTGCTAAGTAGAGTAAATTCAAAAATGTACTGAATCTGGCTACCTTTTCTGGCAACTTCTTTTAAAGTGAAAGATTTTTTTTTAAGTGTACTCTCTGTTTGTATCACTGTGTTTGTATCCAGAGTTGAAATTTACATGCTGTGTGTGCCTCGGAGCCATTCATAAGGGTCAATTTATTAAAATTAAGATTTATACATCACCTGAAAGTTGAATAAAAAAATGTTTTCCATTGATGTATACTTTGTTAGGATAGGACAATATTTGGTCAAGATAAAACTATTTGAAAACAAACAATCTGAGGATTAAAAAAAAAAAAAAGAAGAAAATCATCTTTAATCCAACCAGCTTCAGAAGACTTTTGTTTTACAGTGTAATGATGGCATCGGTGAAGTGCATGTTAAAGGTTTTTTCTTAGTCAACTACAGGGGAGTTTATTTATTGTGCACTTTAACATTTGAACTTTTCAGACCTTTAATACGCACAAACAGCAATATTACGCGCTACATAAATATATATGGTGCACTTTAAAGAGCACTGAGCAGTGTAAATCAATAAGTCTGCTAATATACAGTACACTGAACTAGTCGATAGATATAGATCATGCACAAGCAATATTGCTTAGGTATACAGTGCATTCATTCATTCATTTTCTTTTCGGCTTAGTCCCTTTATTAATCTGGGGTCGCCACAGCGGAATGAACCGCCAACTTATCCAGCATATGTTTTACGCAGCGGATGCCCTTCCAGCTGCAACCCATCACTGGGAAACATCCATACGCACACTCATTCACTACGGACAATTTATCCTACCCAATTTACCTATACCACATGTTTTTGGACTTGTGGGGGAAACCGGAGCACCCGGAGGAAACCCACGCGAACACGGGGAGAACATGCAAACTCCACACAGAAACGCCAACTGACCCAGCCGAGGCTTGAACCAGCAAACTTCTTGCTGTGAGGCGAACGTGCTACCCACTGCGCCACCGTGACGCCCCGTATACAGTGCAATATGTACAAAAAATATATATATACAAATATTATGGAAGATAACCCTCCTGACTGGAATAACACTGTTTGTGCTATCTGATTGAACTCACGTCATTGTGGCAGATTCCTTCCTGTAAAGTGTATTTGTCTAGCAGAGAAGAATACTATAATATCATTTCCCAGCAAGAGTCAGAATGTGCACATAAGACATCTGTTCCTTCTTGTGTTTCACATGCTTTTATCAAAGTTGATTATCTTAAAACATACCGTTGTGTTTAGACTTGTGAAAATAAGGTTTAGTTGAGATGAAGAGAATGTGGTTTATTGGTGAACATTTGAAGACATTTGCCATTGTTTGTGCAGAATTTTGGTGCTCCATCTTTTGATGATAAGAAGCTCGAGGTGGTGGCTGTGTTTGGCAGCATGCAGATGGCAATGTCTCGGGTCATCAACATACAACATCACCGCATCGCACAGGTCTGAACACCAGTGTTACACCAGTCATCAACGTTATAAACATGTATCTTCTATTCAACACTCCAAAAAAATAACGTTTGCTGTTTGTTCATATTACTTGTTTAAAATGAGCTGAAACAACACAATTGTTGAGTTTTTTTTTAAGGGGACAACTTTTGTTTTGTTCTAGTCATTGAATTTCAGGGATTTTGGATTGTCGCTTTAAATTGTAGTTCCCCTTCATACGGGAACTTCAACATGCGTCTGAAACAGACTATGGGAGTGCGTCAGACGACCAATCACTCTGAGAGTAAGAAAACGGGCCAATGAAATGCCAAATTGCATTGGCAGAGCTCTGCTCCACAACTGGCAGCAATGAGCTATCAGCTAAATAAGCTGCACGCTGTGGAGTGAGCCTCAGAATTTATGCTTCAGACCCTCTCACGAGACTGAAGACCTAACTCTGCCAACCTGACTAGCGAGAAAGTGTCAGCGCTTATCACCAGTGCGGGAGAAGACACAACAGCGGCCATCCGGAGAGGAGGGAACCTGCTCTTTCCTCGGTGGAGGACCGAGGACACCTACAGTCAGCAGAGACTTTAAAAGCACCACTGCTGGCCTCCGGGCCAGTGGTACCCAAATTAAAAGAGCAAATTTCTCTCTCTCCGGATGTGCAAACCCGAGCCCTGCCAATCTGGGACGCTCCGCCTTCCAGCTCGCAGCGCCGGGCCCCTTCGCCACAGGCTCACGGAGTGCAAGAGGACGGGCTCCTTTCTCTCACTCCAGCCTCATCGCGGGATCCAGGGAGGAAGGTAAGAGACACTCTCTTATTTTCGGCTCTTCCTCGGGCCGCTCTGCTTCCCGGGGTGAGCACTCCCCTCCCGAGCTGCCCCTCTGTTGGCATGTCATTGATCAGTCCGATGGTGCCATTAGCGCGGGCTCTGCCAGCCTGGTTAGCGCTGCCCAGCCAGTCGCGGTGGCTCATGCGAACGATCAGACTCGGCTATGCGATTCAGTTCGCTATCCGCCCTCCCAGGTTCACGGGTGTTCATACTACGAGGGTTTCCCTCGAGAGCGCCCCTGTCTTGCGAGAGGAGATTGCTGTCCTCCTGGCGAAGGATGCAATCGAGCAGGTTCCTCCAGCCGAGATGAAACGTGGGTTTTACAGCCCGTATTTCATCGTGCCGAAAAAGAGCGGAGGATTAAGACCAATCCTAGATCTGCGCAGACTGAACCGTCATTTACACAAAATGCCGTTCAGAATGCTCACGCAGAAGCGCATTTTCCGGTGCGTCCGTCCTCAGGATTGGTTTGCAGCTATAGACCTGAAGGACGCGTATTTTCATGTCTCCATTCTTCCACGCCACCGTCCTTTTCTCCGGTTTGCGTTCGAAGGACGAGCATGGCAGTACAAAGTCCTCCCCTTCGGGCTCTCTCTGTCTCCGCGGGTTTTCACCAGGCTCGCGGAGGGTGCCATCGCGCCGCTTTGGCTTGCGGGCATCCGCATCCTCAATTATCTCGACGACTGGCTGATCCTAGCCTCGTCTCGCGATCAATTGATTATGCACAGAGACAGGGTGCTTCGGCACCTCGACCAGTTGGGGCTTCGGGTCAACCGAGAGAAGAGCAAACTTTGCCCAGTGCAGAGGATCTCTTTTCTCGGGCTGGAGCTGGACTCGATCTCTATGGTAGCGCGCCTCTCGGAGGAGCGCGCCAGGCTAGTGCTTTCCTGTCTGAGCAAGCTCGACAGGAACATAGTGGTTCCACTGAAGTTTTTTCAGAGGCTCCTGGGGCATATGGTATCCGTAGCCGCGGTGACGCCGCTCGGTTTGCTTCATATGAGACCACTTCAGCGCTGGCTTCACGATCGGGTCCCCAGACGGGCATGGCGCGTGGGCACACACCGGGTGCGTATCACTCCGCTGTGTCGCCGCACCTTCAGTCCTTGGATGGATCTTGCTTTTCTATGGGCCGGGGTGCCCCTAGGGCAAGTATCCAGGCATATTGTCGTATCGACAGATGCCTCCAGCACGGGCTGGGGGGCCGTGTGCAACGAGCACGCAGCTGCGGGTTCGTGGTTCGGACCCCGTCTGCGTTGGCATATCAACTGCCTGGAGCTGTTGGCAGTGTTTCTTGCTCTCCGCCGCTTTTTACCGGTGTTAGAGCAGAAGCATGTGCTGGTCAGGACGGACAGCATGGCAACGGTAGCTTATATCAACCGTATGGGAGGTATACGTTCTCGTCGCATGTCACAGCTCGCTCGCCGTCTGCTCCTCTGGAGTCATACGCGGCTGAGTTCGCTGCGTGCCATTCATATCCCGGGCGAGCTCAACCGTGCAGCCGATGTGCTCTCACGGCAGCGAACGCTTCGTGGAGAATGGAGACTCCACCCCGGTACGGTCCAGCTGATATGGGAGCGATTCGGGAAAGCCCAGGTCGACCTGTTTGCTTCTCTCGAAAGCACCCATTGCCAGTTGTTTTATTCCCTGACCGAGGCCCCCCTCGGCACGGACGCGCTGGCTCACAGCTGGCCACCGGGCATGCGCAAATATGCGTTTCCCCCAGTGAGCCTAATCGCACAGACACTGTGCAAAGTCAGGGAGGACGAGGAGCAGGTCTTGTTTGTTGCGCCTCTCTGGCCCAACCGGACCTGGGTTCCCGAACTCACACTCCTCGCGACGGCCCCTCCCTGGCGCATTCCCCTGAGAGAGGACCTCCTCTCCCAGGGACGGGGTACCCATTGGCACCCGCGCCCAGATCTCTGGAACCTCCACGTGTGGTCCATAGACAGAGCGCGGAAGACTTAGGTGACTTACCGGCGGCGGTGGTTAACACCATCACTCAGGCTAGAGCACCCTCTACGAGGCATGCCTACGCCCTGAAGTGGAGTCTATTCACTGAGTGGTGTGCTTCTCATCGAGAAGACCCCCGGACTTGCCAGATTAGCGTTGTGTTATCCTTCCTTCAGGATAAGTTGGAGCGTAGGCTGTCCCCCTCCACACTGAAGGTTTATGTGGCTGCCATCTCCGCTCATCATGATGCGGTGGATGGCAACACGATCGGGAAGCATAACCTAGTCATCCGATTCCTCAGAGGCGCGCGGCGATTAAATCCATCCCGCCCCCCTCTTATGCCCTCTTGGGATCTCTCTGTAGTCCTGGCAGGTCTGCAGAGAACTCCATTCGAGCCACTCGATTCGGTAACATTAAAATTTCTTTCAATGAAGACAGCTCTGCTGATCGCGTTGGCATCGTTCAAGAGAGTCGGGGATTTGGAGGCATTTTCGGTCAGCGAATCGTGCCTGGAATTCGGACCGGCTTACTCTCACGTTATCCTGAGACCCCGGCCCGGCTATGTGCCCAAGGTTCCTACCACCCCATTTAGAGATCAGGTGGTGAACCTGCAAGCGCTGCCTTCGGAGGAGGCAGACCCAGCCCCCTCATTGCTTTGTCCCGTTCGCGCTTTGCGCCTTTACGTGGAACGAACGCAAAGTGTAAGATCTGGTGAACAGCTCTTTATCTGTTATGGTGGTCGGCAGAAGGGAAGTGCCGTATCAAAACAGAGGTTGGCCCACTGGATAGTTGATGCCATCGCCCTCGCTTACCAATGCCAGGGCGAGCCGCGTCCCGCTAATGTGAGAGCACACTCTACTAGAAGTGTCGCCTCCTCCTGGGCGTTAGCACGCGGCGCCTCTATTACAGATATCTGTAGAGCTGCGGGCTGGGCGACACCTAATACATTCGCGAGATTCTACAATCTTCGAGTGGAGCCGGTTTCCACCCGATTACTGGGTAACCCCAGTCAATCGGAGGGAAACTAAGCTCGGTGTTAACAAACGCTTGCCGCGCCATGCTCCCTAACCCGGAGATATGTGCGCATTTCTTGTTCTACTAGTAAGTTTCCCACTTGGTGAACCCTAGAGAATTCCTCCGAGGCCCCCAGCACCTGACTCAGCGGAGGAGTCGGGTGCCTGGCTCAGTGTGATGTCTGTATGCCCATTTGGTCTACCCACATACTGAGGTTTGGTGCCAGCTTGTGCGGTCCCCCCCCCCATGGGGTGACCCCTTACGCTTATTCAACCACGGAGTGTTCCCCCTGACCAGGCGGACCCGTGTCTTCCCTACCCGCTAACCAGCTTATCATATGTAGTACTCCCCCTCATCAGGGCTAGTCCATATGCTCTATTACCATCAAGTCTCCCCTCTTGGGTAGCAGGTGGCTCCGTAGCGTCCTCCCCCTTCGGGGACTGGCACGCTTTCCCAACGTACTGTCGTAATTTAAAAATCCCTAGTCTATGTTAGCTAGGTAAAAGCTCGTTACGACTCCCGATAAAAATTTTATATTCCCATGTAATGGTAATTAAGGGCCTAGGGACGTTGGAAGGTTGCGCTCCTGGTGATGCTGTGCGCTCACGCTATGCTTGGCAAACTTCACATCAGGGGTGTGACGGGCTTAGCTGCAGTGGCGTTTTCCATACAGTCTCCCATAGTCTGTTTCAGACGCATGTTGAAGTTCCCGTATGAAGGGGAACGTCATGGTTACGTCCGTAACCCACGTTCCCCGAATAAGGGAACGGAGACATGCGTCTCCATGGCCACAGCAGCTGAGTCTCCAGCTGTTAGCTGAGTGATCGGCTCTTCAGCAGGCAAAATTCTGAGGCTCACTCCACAGCGTGCAGCTTATATAGCTGATAGCTCATTGCTGCCAGCTGTGGAGCAGAGCTCTGCCAATGCAATTTGGCATTTCATTGGCCCGTTTTCTTACTCTCAGAGTGATTGGTCGTCTGACGCACTCCCATAGTCTGTTTCAGACGCATGTCTCCGTTCCCTTATTCGGGGAACATGGGTTACGGACGTAACCATGACGTTTCCGTTTGTGAAAATGTAATTGTTCTATACAGTATATCATGCTGTTTTGACACGTTGTGTATACAGTCAAGCCCGAAATTATTACTACCCCTGGCAAATTCTGACTTAAAGTTACTTTTATTCAATCAGCAAGTGCTTTTTTGACCGGAAATGACACAGGCTTCTCTCAAAAGATAATAAGACGATGTACAAGAGACATCATTTTGGAAAAAATATAAATTTCTCAGCTTTTATTTACATCTAAAGAAAAACTTTGTCAGAATTTGCCAAGGGTGTGAATAGTTTCAGGCTTGACTGTATATATAGGCTATTTTTAAGCTCTATTTTATTCCTTTTACGCTCATCGACTGGCAGTCACTTCAGTCAAATAAGTTGCCAGACTGTACCTGTTAACTAAGGCTAACATGTCAGGATAATATGCATTTTAAGAGCTTCAAACAGCAAGTACCTCATGACAAAGAAAAATATCCATTTCTTCTCATTGTGGCTCTTAAAATGATGCAAAATTATATTCAAGCTAAAACCATTTTAATAAAAAAAAAAGTGATATTTAGCTTAAAGTGGGAACCCTGATTGGAATTCAAATAAATTCAACTGTGCCACAGCAGAGGAATTATTGAGTAATTACACTAGTCTATGACGACACAATGATTACAATTGAAATTTGAATTTAATGACACTTACCTAAACATTAACATTAAGAAAAATGTTCTTCCACCATGATGAAATGAAACAATTTATTAAATCTAATAGATTTAAACAAATACAGTTTTCTATATTCCATGTTGAATATTAATTTAGGTTCTAATGTTGTTTTGTTTATAAGAACGTGTATGGGTACGTTTTGGAAGATGATTTAATGCGGTTTGTTTAATGTTTGTGTCCTCAGTGTCGGCAGGTGAAGATCACCATCCTGGGTGATGAAGGTGTTCCTGTGCAGGTGGACGGTGAAGCCTGGATTCAGCCTCCGGGTATCGTCCAAATTGTTCACAAGAACCGAGCCCAGATGCTCACCAGAGACCGGGTCAGTGTATGTGTGTGTGTGTGTGTGTCTTTTCTTTAAATGGGTCATGAACTTAGATGATAAAATTCCATTGATCTTTTGATATATAAGAGATTGTTGTATTATAAAACATCCTGTGAGTTTCAGAAGTCTAAACTTCCTTGTTTGTCAGGTAACAGCTTATATTGAAGCCAGTCTGCCAAAACGGCAGCTTGTGGAATGTGACACTTTATTATGTAAATGTGTGACTTAACTCCGCCTCCACTGAGGAAGCTCAGAATCTGCTTCTGCATCACTGCCTGTTTAGCCCCGCCCACTAAAGCAGCCACGCTGCTTCACATAGTCTTATCTTATCAGCTGATCTGCCATGCTCATCATCTATGTAGTGTTACAGTAACTGAACAACACAGGATATTGGTTTATTTTAAATCAAGGGGAGTGTTGGGCACAATAAAATATGTAAAAGTAGTTTGTGTAAATTTGTAATTTGTGGATTAGTACTTATTAGAGATGCAAAGCGTTTCAAATGATTCAGTTTAGTTTCACTAAGAAGAACTAGTTTATAGAAGGATTCGTTCATGAAGCGGTCATCACTGTTGCAAATGTCTGAACTAATCAGCATCAATCATCATCTGTTAGTGTTGCGTGATCATTGTCACTTTGTGGGAGACCAGTGAGCTGGGTTTGCAAACAAACACCATTGCTACTTATGGAATCATTCAAAAGTTTGATGTCGATAATAGTTTTTTTTTGTGACCCTTGACCATAAAAACTAATCTTAATTTGCACACGTATTTTATCTGCAATAGCCACAAATACATTGTACCAGTAAAAATGATGTTTTCCATTTATGCCAAAAATCATTCAAATATTAAGTAAAGATCATGTACCGTGAAGAAATGTGAAAATTCCCCACAGATATATATATATCTGTGGGGAATTTTCACATATCAAAACAAAGCATTGTGCATTGCTAAGAACAACTTTAGAGGGTTTTTTTTGTAGTACTCGTATTCCAGATTTTCAAATAGATGTATCTCGGCCAGATAATTCTCCATCCCAACAAAGTACACATGAGTGAAAAGATTATATATTCAGCTTGCTGGTAAAAAGAATAGAAACGTATGTGGTCCAGGGTCACATTTGAGATTATGCTTCTCAAGGCTGCATTTAATGGTCAAAAATACTGTAAAAACAGTAATATTCAAAAGCAATTGTTTTTCTGTGTATTCTAAATTGCAGTTTATTCCTTTATTGGAAAATCAACATTTTTAAGAACTGAATTTTCAGTCCTCGACATCACTATTTTTCTGATTTAGTATTTAACACCACTGTTCCACCAGGACACTTAAATTTACATCACTGTTTTGCAATTAAATCCAAATCCAATCATGACAAACTATATATTATATACGTTGGAAAGGTCCAAGGCTTTTGAATAAATATTTTACCACAATCTTTTGCTTTTTTTGTTACGTAGGAAGAGTAATAGATTAAAAAACATTTACTGTCACCCTGCAACCTGTGGGACCATTTATGGTTACATTTTTAAACTAATATTGTAGTCTAAACATAAACAAATCATGACAAACTATATATCATTTGAAAGCTTAAAATGTCTGCCTTCCATATAATTTTCGATAGGCATTTTTGAGCAACAGTTATTTAACAATTTGCAACAAAGATACTCATCAGAGTCATAAAGCATTACTTTGCTAAAGCAATCCACATGTAAAATTTAGTTTAGAGATTTTTTTAAAGGGTAAATTCAACTCAAATACCACCAAACTGGCCATACTACTTTAGAATTTCATATCTAATTTACAAATATTGTCAAAAGTATGAAAAAAATACAGTTCATATTCCTCAAAACATAGGGGGCGCCCTTGTACTGTATGTTCACCAATGGAAACTGGAGGTCATCCAGTGGTCATGTCTTGTACTGCGGCCAAACAAAATGTTAATTGTGAAAGCAATTTTTTTGAGATATCAACTTTAAATTTGGAATATGATTTGTTCAGATATATAGCGTTGGTCAATTTTAGGCTAAAACACGTTTTGTAAAATACATATTTTTTGTATTATATTAACATATACATTGATTGTTTTATTTTTTTTATAAAGGCACATAACCTTTGTTTATTTTAACATTTTAAACTTTTTTCACTTCACCTACAATCTGGCATCTGTCTTCTTTAAAACGAGACCAAGCTTCAATCTGTGCACCAAAGCATAGAAGATTAGCAATCATTTAAGTTGAACAAGTAATTTTCATGTATGTTTATTAATGTCTAATAAAATTTGAGGCCACAGTTAAGGGTTTAAGAAACGTAAGGTGGATTTCTAAACTTTCAAAATATCTGAACCCAATCTTTAGTGTCAATGCTCTCCAATTGGTTACCCTGATGTTGTTGTGTCACCAGGCCTTCGAAAGCACGCTGAAGTCATGGGAAGACAAGCGTAAAGGTGACAGCAGACCGTCTCGACCTCGACTCAACTCCCAGCAGTCCATGGAGTATCTGACGGAGGAGGAATGTGCTCAGGTCCAGCAGCTTGGTTTAGTGGCTGACACGCTTATCAGCAGGTATGTGTGAATGAAGAGTCTCTGATACCCACACAGAGCAATGTTAGTATCTGTGAGAAGCTATTTCATTGTTATTAATCAAATGATTATATCTGTTTACTGTAAACCACACCCATTACAGTAACTTCAGATATGTAGAGATGTGACACTTCCTTGTGTTTATTCACATGTGATTTACTTTCATAATCACTTTTAAAAGCATGCATTAAAGGCTTATGCTGAAGAGAACTTGTTCTGCATTTGCTGCTTCTGAATGTTTTTAGGATTCGGGAAGTGGCGAAGACTCATAAGGTGGTGGAGCAGGAACTGGCTCATGCTGTCAATGCCAGCGCTGCAATCCTGAGTGAAGCTTTTCCTTCCAAACCCTCCAGTCCTGAGGTGACACTAACACTAGCTTTGCTTTGAAAATGCTTTATAAAATAAATTATTATTTTTTGTTGTTGTTGTTTGTATGGCAGAATTAAATCATCATGTTAGCTCAACATTTTGGATAAATATCAATCGATTTTTTTGAAATTGAGATTTATTTATCATCTAAAAGCTGAGTAAAAAATCTTGCCATTGTTAGGATATGACAAAATTTGGCTGAGATACAACTATTTGAATATTCCGGAATCTGAGGGTTTAACAAATTAAATACTTAGAAAATCACCTTTAGAGTTGCCAAAATGTGATTGTCATAATCAAAAAATAAGTTATAACATATTTACAGTAGGACATTTACAAAATATATTCATGAAACAATTTTTGGCCCAAAAATATATATCCAATTTTAAAAGATATTTGGGTTTATTTAATGAATACATTTGTAAACTTATAAATAATTTTCCCCCATTAATGATGAATTTATGTAATTAAACAAAAACTGTATTACACTTTATTGTTTTGATGTTTAATTAATAAATAAAAAAATTTATTAAATTAATTAATAATTTATTACTTTTTTCAGACTCTCACATTATTTGTTTTAATATCAGGTGAATTATATTTCCTGTGCCCTAACTAGAGCACTACCCCTAAACATAGCCAATCACAGAATCATGCCCAAAACACTAGGTCAGGGGTCACAAAGCTTGTTCCTGGAGGGCTTGTGTCCTGCACTAGATCTAAATAAAAACACAATTATAAGCCTTTTAACTAGTAAAGACCTATAAAATGTCCTCAGTAGTCAGTTGTCATATTTCATATAAGCAAAGACATTTGAGAAAGTATAGCAAGAACAGTATACACACAAATATACTGTAGATCTATACTATACACACACACAGCAGTGAATGATGTGCTTTAGAGCCACTTGAAAGGTTAACAGGTGCAGCTTTGAGTCTCGGGTTAGGAATAATAGCATGTCTTTCCTCCCGTTGAGGCTTTGAGTGTGTTCTTATGAAGCTGCTCAAGCCGGGCTCCACACGACCTCCATTGACCAGCCAACAGACACACAGCACCGTGTTAATCACACAACAGCAAGAGGCAGTCAGGAAGTCAAACTCTGCGTGTCTGCGTGTTGTATGCGTGCGTGTGTGCGTGCATATTGTGTGTGTACTGGTTTTGGTGGTTTACAAGGACTGTTTTTTTTTTTTTTTTGTATAATGGCATGGGTATGACGTTGTTGTAATTTTTATTAGGGTGGTTTACAAGGACATATGCCTCAAAATCCTACTTAATGGGGTCTTTTGACATTCAAATTTTGCCACAGGTTTCCTGTGAAGGTTGGGTTTGGGGACAGGGGTAGAGGTAGGGCTGTATAATAAACATTTTTTTTTACTGTGTGAAATACATTACATCAATGGAGAGTCTCTGTAAACCACTAATACCAGCATGTGTGTGTACAGGTCCTAACTTATATAGTGATCATAGATATCAAAAGGACCCTCTAGAGAGGATGTTTCACTGGTCCTCACTAATGAAAAGTGCTTATAAAACAGGAAGAATGTTTTTGTTAGTATCTTATGATTGGTATTTGTTTCTGTGAGGGCTGGGTTTTGGGTTAGGCCATAGACAGACACTATCGTTAACCTGATATACTGTAAAAACAGTAGCAGTCTATGTAATGTCCTCACTAAGATAGTGAAACAAACCTGTGTGTGTATGTGTTTTTCTCCACAGGGTTTGAGTCGAAGTACAGCTGTAGATATTGTCAACAGCAGTAAAGTTCTCCAGCAAGAGACCAAGATGCTGCTGGAGGGGAAACTGCTGGTGAGCAGAAACACTTTCTCTGTGGTTAATGGAGTAATGGAGTCTGAAATCTGATTAAGGCATTTCTCTGTGTGTTTGTTTATGTGTGTGTGTGGTTTGTGTGTGTGTAGCAGCTGGAGTCTTCTCAGAAAGAGGAGCTTCTGTCCACAGTGGAGAGTCTCAGCGCTGAATTACAGAAGCTGGAGGACATTCACTGGATCTGTCCCAGCATGCACTGCTCTGAGGAGGTCTGTCCCAGCTTATTTCACTGCACATTGTAAGATTGCATGACCTGTTTAATAGAGCACAACAGCTCAATTCTGAGAGGTTGATTAGACATGGCGTGATTTCAGATAACAACAATAACAAAAAAAATCCTGCTGGAGGTTTTACTAATCGATATTTACATGATTTAACAGGTTTAGCATAAATTCTGATCTACTCAGAGCTCACCAAATCTGCATTTATTTTATCTAAATTATAGTAAAGCAGTCCAATTTTGATATTATTGTTATTTAAATGTTTTGATTTTGTGCTTTTAATTTAAAAAAATTATATATATTACTCATGCTGATAACTCATTATTCATAATGAATAGAAATGATAAAGTATCATATATATATTCATTGCCAGTTTATCGGTTTTATGCATCTTTGCAGAATAAAAGTATTTGCTTTTTTCAAAAGCAATTTATTGACTGACCTCCAAACTTGTGAAATATCTAGTGGATATGGTTTAAATTGACATTGTATTGTATTATTTGGTAAACACTTTTTTTGTGTTGTTACTGTTCATCTTAGAATTTTCTTTATGACAATTAGAATAACAAATTATTCCAAACAAAAATTGTTATTCTACCAAATACTGTCCTCTCAAACCAATTATTACATTGGGATTGTGTTGTCTAGAAGTGAATTTAAACATCTGAATACATGGCATCTTTTTTTATTCATTCACACAAAGATCTAATCTAATCTGTAGTTTATAGAATAAAATAAAATACAAATTTAAAATAAAATCCAGAGAAACTGAGAATCTCAAATAGTGGGCTTTTTTTTCTTTTTGAGCAAAATAGTTTTTTGGTCATGTGGCAGAAACAAGTTCATAAGTTTCACCTTGGGTTTTTTTCTCCAGGAATCGTCCCGTGTGTCTGGGAAAAGCAGCATGAAGCTGAAAATCATGCCCAAGGGGAAGAAAGAGAAGGAAAGGTTACACAAGCAGCGCTCCAGCAGCTCTCTGTCAGGTAACAAACACACACGTTAACTAGCAGAAAACCAACATTAACTACAGTCATAACCTCACAGACGCTGAGGACTCTTTATATAGTCAGACTGTTGTGTGGCCATGTCAAAATAAGAGAAGTAGTTAGACTGTAATAAGCGATTAGTTAATTTACTTTTTTAAAAAGTGAGTAAAACTGTTCCCTTAAAAGCGGCAAGTTGATTTTACTTTTAAAGAGTGAGCAAACCTGTTTTAACTTGGAAAAGTAAAGTTAGCTAATCACTTTAAAAGCAAAGGATATACTCGCTTTTTACAGTGTACTTTGAGTTCATTTTGATGTATTGCTCAGAAGCATGATTTATACATGCAACAGAACAAAAAATGTTTCTGAACCACGAGTTGGTATTTTTTATATAGCAGGGAGGGAAAAAAAACAACAACTACATTTACTTTTTTTATTAAATCTTACCACTAGAATTTTTCATGCATGTTGACCTGAACAGAAATATTTCAATATGAATGTGTACCATTACACCTCCAATCGTTAATTACTTTTACTGCATTTAAAAAAAAAAAAAAAGAATCACATTTGTTTTCCTTCAGGATCATGGGATATCAAAGCTGGCGTGTGTGATGTGGATCCTGCAGGAAACTGAGGAGCTGGTTTGCAGTCCAGAAGAAACGCTCTGCCACGAGACGCTGCTTTATGCTCAGTGAGGACGGCCCGAGACCCCCCCCCCCCCTCCTCCAGACACACATTGCCCACCTTTAGTGTTTGCAAGCTTATTTTAGAGGGCGACGCAGCACTGCATTACTGTGTTTCTGTTAGCTTTCTTCTCCATCTGCGATGATGTCATGGGAAATGCTCACCATCAGAGCTGGAAGTGGAGCGAGTGTCCCACGACTCCCACCTAAATCTTATTTTATTATCTCATTACTTTTTTTTTTCCTTCTTTTTTTTTTGTATTTAAGCCTTCAAATACAAACTATAAACTTTGTTCTCCAAAGGAAAATAAAAAAAAAAAGACCCCGTCCTGTCGCCGTCTGAACAACAAGAAAAGAACAAACTAAAACAACCGTACTGAAATGAAGACACACGCACACACATACACGCACAAAAAAAGGGAATATCCTGATGAATGAATGTATGGTGGACTTGTAGTATTTGTCGGTTCTAGTTAACCTGCATCTCGTCTCTGTATCTTTCTATCAAAGACCATCTAGGTTTCTGCATGCCTTTCATGCTCTTATGCAGGAAAAAAGGTCTATTTTTTTTTTTTTTTTGCTTTATTTTTAATCGAATCGTCAGCCAAGTCGTGATGGTGTATCACTAGTGTGTCAATTGAGCCATTGTTATAGAAGCTTCAGTGCCGTAACTCTTGTGCCAAGTGAGTAAAATGAAGCGCAGTGGTTTTAAAGTGAGCTGTCTCTTTACTTTTTCTGCAGGGAAATCTCGTGAACGAACGTGTGATGCTGTATGTCGTAAAAATTTCAAGATGTATTTTATCTCGCCTTGCACTTTAATATAGAAATCAACTGTTTTAAAGAGGAGGGAAAAAAAAAAACTAACTTAAAGGTTAAGTGTGTTTGGTTTTCTTTCTTATGAAAACTGGTATCCCATTCATGGAAAATCTCTGAGGTGTTACATACAGTATATAATCAAACTTCTGAATGTTATCCAGCTGTCGTCCCTGAAACAGGGATCAGTCTGCATATGAAAAAACCCTGAGCAAAACTTGATCTCACCTAATGTACGGTATTTATCAGCAGACTCCAATGGTACGGTGTAACTTCTTATTTTTTCCGTCACAAGAAAATACAATACTGGACTACTTAATCGTTTTCTTGATAGTTGTGAGCCAAAGTCTAACAGTATTGCTCTGTAATAAAAGACATCGCAAAATGTGGTATTTGTAGGAACGTTTAATGGACAGTCAAGGTGCTGATTATGCTCATAAAAGCTGGACTGTATTTTGTTTTATTATTATTATTATTATTGTTTTGCATGTCTTTGTTTTAAAGTTCCTCATCTGTGATGAAATGATGAAATGTTGTCGAGTGCCGTTCAGTTTTGATTAACATGAATACATTATTTCACCATCTCTGTGTATCAACGCATAGATTTCGACTGTGTTAATCAGGTACATAGTGGAAGGCAATGATTTTATGAACAGACTTTTTTTTTTATTTTGACAGAGAAAAAGAATCAAAATGGAAGAGGTAGATGTTATTTGCTGGTACTGGTCATTGTTGAGACTACTGTTTACTTTGAAGATGTCTTATTTATCCTTTTAATTTAAAATACTTCTTGCCATATGGGTTGCAGTCAAGCTTCCATGGCCTTGGACTCTGTTCGACTGACTGCAATCACCCACTTCAGGATTGTTGCTGTTGACTTGATGCAAAAATAAAGTGTGGCCATTGCTGTTTGACTTGTTGCACGTTCTTGTTATAATTATTTTGACTTTTCTTGTCACAATTTTTATCCCATAATTTTGTTTTATCACATCATTTTGACTTTTTAATCTCATAATTTTGACCACGTAATTTTTTATCTCATAATTTTGTCAAAATTTTTATAACTTTTGACTAGTCATAATTTTTTTTTTTTATCTCATAGTTTTTACTTTTGGCACATAATTTTTATCATAATTTTGACCACGTAAATTTTTCATCTCATAATTTTGACTTTTAGCATGCTTTTTATGTCATAATTTTGACGTCACATAATGTTTATCATAATGTTAACCACACTTTTTATCTCATAATTTTGACTTTTCACATTATTTTTATGTCCTAATTTTGACCATGTAATTTTTAATCTCATAATTTAGACTTTTGTCACATAATTTTTTCTCATAATTTTGACTTTTGTCACAATTTTTCATCTCATATCATAAT
>CAIGQV010000818.1:20216407-20239750 GCA_903798115.1 Danio jaintianensis | reverse complement strand
ATATATATATATATATAAATAAATTAAAAAATATATAAATATAAAAATAAAACAAACTAGCACATAATTACAAACAAAAGTACTAAATATCAAGTGAAAATTAAAAATAAAAGCTAATTCTAAATATTAATGAAAACTAAATAATTGTTTAAATATGAAAATGGCTAATTGAATCAAACAAAAATTCTATATAAAATCATTTTTAAATATAAAAAAGTTATAAAGATGAAACTAGCACATAATTACAAACAAAAATACTAAATATTAAGTGAAAATTAAAAACAAAAACACATTATAATATATAATTATGTATATAAACCAGACCAGACGGTAAGCCTCACAGTTCAGGACTCCACTCATCCTCTTTATTGTGAATTTGAAAAGCTTCCTTCTGGTAGATGATACAGAGCACCCACAGCAAAAACAAATATTTTTAAGAAATCTTTTATACTGTCTGCTATTACTATATTGAACAAATGACCATGAAGTAGTTTGTATGCTATTCTGTGATTTCATAGCCAGGGTTGTGTGTTGGTAATCTGTGGTGTAGGAAGCTTTGTTTTTGTGCTTTGTATTTGACATGTTTGGGAATGTTTTTAGTAACTTTTTGTGAGGCCAAAAACGAATTTCCACATGTGTGGACAATAAAGATTTCTAATTCTAATAAATATTAATGAAAACTAAATAATAGCTTAAATACGAAAATGGCTAACTGAAACAAACTAAAAATAAATATGAAAACATTTGTAACTATAAAAAAAGAATAAAGATGAAACTAGCACATAATTACAAACAAAAATACGAAATATTAGGTGAAAATTTAAAATAAAAGCTAATTATAAATATTAACAAAAACTAAACTTTTTATATACCGTTGAAATCAGAATTATTAAACCCCCTTTAAATTTTTTTTCTTTTTCAAATATTTCCCAAATGATATTTAACAGAGCAAGGAAATTTTCACAGTATGTCTGATAATATTTTTTCTTCTGGAGAAAGTCTTATTTGTTTTTTTTCGGCTAGAATAAAAGCAGTTTTTAATTTTTTAAAAACCATTTTAAGGTCAAAATTATTAGCCCCTTTAAGCTATATATTTTTTTGATAGTCTACAGAACCACTGTTATACAATAACTTGCCTAATTACCCTATCCTGCCTAGTTAACCTAATTAACCTTGTTAAGCCTTTAAATGTCACTTTAAGCTGTATAGAAGTGTCTTGAAAAATATCTAGTAAAATATTATTTACTGTCATCATGGCAAAGATAAAATAAATCAGTTATTAGAAATGAGTTATTAAAACTATTATATTTAGAAATGTGTTGAAAAAATCTTCTCTCTGTTAAACAGAAATTGGGAGAGAAAAAATAATTTATAATTAATAATTCAGGGGGTTTAATGATCCTGACTTCAACTGTAAATAATACTAAATGAATATATTGATATTTACAATACATTTCAAATGAAATATATGAACAAATCAAAAATTGGAAATGATGCTATAAATTTGTTTTTTTTTTAAAGGTGATTTTAAATATTTCTTTGTTTTTCTTTATTAGAATTGCTTTATTTTGTCTAGTCTTTTATGCATATGTCATTGTACGTATCTTTTACTTCTGTACTTGTGATGTTTGTAAAGCGCTTTGATTTTCTACTTTTAAAGCCGCTATATAAAATAAAGTTTATTATTATTATTATTATTATTATTGAAAATGTAACTAAAATAAAACTAATTAAATTACTAAATGTTAAATTGAAATAAATGAAATTTAAAAAATATATAAAATTGAACTTAACATTAAATAATAAAAAACTATAAGCTACTTAAAACAATCAAATAAAACAAGAACATGCAATGATTATAAAGTATTTTCAGTGTTAACTCTATGTCAGTGATAAATCCTAAGGAATGATGAATGCACAGCAGTCTTACCCCCCATAAGTGGATGTCCTTATGAAACACTTTGTCGCCCTCAAACTGAATGTGGCAGGTCAACTGACGAAGAACACAAAAATAAACACAAAGCACTGCATGAAGAATCTGACGGGACGCTGATGTGCAGATCGGACATCAGAAGTGTTGAACTCACCACAGTGCGGTTTGCCTCCACATAGGAATGATCTGGATTGCAGTTTTTGGCGTAGATCGTGACCACGACCTGGCTTCCTGTCTGATGCCAATCGTGTCGACAGGCCACCTTCTTTTTATCCTGCAGACCAAACAAACGCAACGTGCATGGTTCTCAAAGAGGGTCAGTGGGATGTTTGCTGATTATACAGTGTGTGTGTCCATGTAAATAACAACAGCGTGAAGTCCATGAGCACCTGTTTGGGGATCCAGCAGTGCTTTCCAGATGTGCAGCCCTTCTGGTCCAGGAAGGCGTTAAAGTCAGTGGTTTTTATACAGCAGCAGTTCCAGTATTTGTATCTAGAAAGAGAGCAGCAGATGTGAATTATCATGCATCTCTCCACTTATAATAAAAACCTTTATTGAGCACTCATTGGAAAAAGCCCAAGAGTGTTACTGGGGGTTATTACAAGACTTTGACACTAGACTATTAAAGACTAAACATTTTATGATTAGGACATTTATATCAATCAATTTCAATAAAGTTGTCATATTTGGTTTTTCATCCGATAAAAAGTTAATTGCTGACAGGAAAAGAGTTTTTGTCTGCCTTTTTTTTTTAAATTCACTTAAATTTGGTAACACTTTAGTTTAAGCAACATTTCACACCACTTACTATTGACTTATTACCTGCCTATTATTAAGATATAAACTGTTTATTAGCACTTATAAATATGATCTTATTTAAAATCCCTAATGCTGCCCTAAACCTAAACCCAACTACTACCTTACTAACTATTACTAAGTAGCTAATTAGTAGTTTATTGAGCTAAAAGTAGTAGTTAATGGTTTGTTTATAACATGAATTGTACATTAAAATAAAGTGTAACCTTAAATTTTTATAGTTTTTTTTTGGACAATGACTGAAAAGTGTTTATTCAGGTCCATCTTTTAAAATTCATGTGCCTTAATACCTGCTTCACCCTGCAGTGTCAGCTGTACATCAGCCTCGTTTTACATCAACATCTGAGGTAAACGTATAGCAGCTTTCAGTATAGCTACTGTATGAATGTCACGGTAATGGTATTCAAACTCACATTTGAAGCATTTAACATCAAACAAAGAGGTTGTTTACAGTATCTCTGGCCTGTACTAACAGGAAAAAAAAATCACTTCACGAGCACTGTGAGTATAGCCTAGTAAGCATGAAAAAGATCTAAAGGTCTCTTTACACAGCAGAGGTGGCACACAAACCAAACCCGAAGCAGCATAAAATTACAAAAATGTGTATTTATTCAGACAGTTTAATGCGGCATGTCATCTTCACACAGACATGTAGAAGTTTTAGGGCCACCTTAAATTGGCTGTGTAAAAAAACAGCCTTAACAGCCTTGACTTAAGTATACTTTAAGCCTTAACCTAACTTTTATACCGTACACTATGTTCAGTATTGACATCTTGTAGACAAACTAATTCATTCATTCATTTTCGTCCGGCTTAGTCCCTTTATTCATCAGGGGTCACCACAGCGGAATGAACCGCCAACTTATCCAGCATATGTTTTACACAGCGGATGCCCTTCTTGCTGCAACCCAGTACTGGGAAACACCCATACACTACGGCCAATTTAGTTTATTCAATTCACCTATAGTGCATGTCTTTGGACTGTGGGAAAAAACCAGAGCACCCGGAGGAAACCCACACCAACACGGGGAGAACATGCAAACTCCACACAGAAATGCCAACTGACTCAGCCGGGACTCAAACCAGCGACCTTCTAGCTGTGAGGTGACAGTGCTACCCACTGAGCCACCATGTCACCCACAAACTAAGTTTTGTTTTTTGTTTTTACAAAAAAATGCATACTAATCTGTAGGCAAAATTTGCATATAAAGTGGAATATATACTTTAAACTTAAAGGGATAGTTCACCCACAACTAAAAAAAAAGTACCCACTATGTACTCCCCCTCTAGTGGCTCTAAGTGCAGTATAAAATAAATCGGTAACCATTGACATCCATAGTAACCATTTACATCCTGTAATCAGTGACATAGAAACAAATACTATGGAGGTCAATGGTTACCAGATTTCAGCATTCCTCAAAATATCTTCTTCTGTGTTTAACAGAAGAAAGAAAATCAAACAGGTGTGTGACAAGTAAAAGGTGAGTAAATGATAAAAAAATAATAATAATTCTAGGCAAACCGTCCCTTTAATTGTTGAGTCAAACACAGAAAGAAGTCTGCAGGTTTCTTACCCTTCATGAAAAACAGGAACTCCAGGATGATATATGCAGATCTCTGCATTGGTCTCTGGACCCTCATAAGACTACACACACACACGCACACACACACACACAATCAAAGGTCTTGAAAAGCTCTGCATAGTCAACACACAGATGTACCTCTAACTACGCACTCACAGTAACTCAGCATATTTATAAAAGCAAAACTTTAAAGTGCTGATGCACCTGCACTCAGCACAAGCATTGTGTCATCCATTTACTGCCTTCACACCTAAAAAACCACTTATTTTTCTGCGCTACTGACGAGATAAATGAGCAGGAAGCTGTAATAGAGCTGTATGTGTTGTTTGTCTCAAAGGCTAAAGAAGAAACATCATAAACTGTGACAAAAGAAAGGCAACATCAAGACATTAACCTGACGAGCAGGACTGAGCGCCATTCACTGACTCTCTTTTAATACAAGAGATGAAATTTCAGTTTAATTTGTCATGACCCGTAGGTGACTGAGCAGAATGCTGGAAAGCAGAAGTTATTATATTGTTATATTCCACTTCAAAGTCTATTCTAGAATCGCAGGTACATTTCAAGCTTTTTTCAATCGTTTTGCTTAAACTAGAATGACATATAACAAATGTGCAATTTACAGTAAACTGAATCCATTGTCAAATAATGCAGAATGCTTCAATGTGATGGGAAATATTTGATTAATTAATCTACCATTGGTGTAGTGCTGTCAAAAATATGGATATATCTCCATACTGACATATTTAAAATGATAAAATCATTTTTTTTGATGCATCATCTTTGCTCTCTGGCACTCTCTCTTCTCACCAGAAGGGAGATGAATAATTCATAACAAAATTAAGATTTTAATACTTTTGTTTTAATCAGAAAATAAGATGAGAGTGCACTAATTTAGTTTTTTTTTTTTTGTGCCTATTGGACTGCTGACTTACCTGGTATAAGCATTATATGGTTTTCCGCTTTTTACTTCATTTGCATACTTTTCATGTTGTGGAATTTGTTCCCCACAGTATCAAAAATGGTATCAAATATTGATATTTTTCAAGGTATCGTATCAAAATTGGAAATTTCAGTATGGTGACAACACTATATTGGTGTAACCTAAACATTTTGAACAAATTAACAAGAGAAGAATAATGGCATGCATCAATGCCTTCCAGAGTTTCCCGCTGGAGGAACTGACATCACTTAAGAGGAAGTCACATGCTTTTTCTATCAGTGGTTTAAAGATCATTATACCATTTTTATAACTGATGTAACAGAGTTGACCACAACGCAGCGACAAAAATTTTTTATCACTGAAATGACAAATAGCACAGAAAATAGATGTATGATGCAAATGTTTATTTAAATTAGTTGAGTAAATACACAAAAAAGTTTAAAATTAGATTGAATTATTTCATAATAATTGAAACTGAATGTATGATTCAAAATAAAGAGTCAAAAATAGGTATCCTGAGTCCCTTATGTTATCCTTTATGTTGTCTGTGTCTATTTCAAAGCATGTTATTCCACTATCATGACGCATAAAATGACATTTTATTTAAATATAATTAATTAAATATCCCAAGCACTTACTGCACATGAGTTAATTAAAAAAAATCTAAGTCACTAATTCAGTTGTGAATGGCACACAAACCTGCTGATAAAGCTTTAGTTCTCACCTGGACTAAAAAGCTCTGCTGAGTAATTAACACGATGAACCTTCGGGATTTCAGGAAACTAATCCATTAAAGATGATCTTTTCCCAGGGAAGGGAAGATTTAACAGAAGCCATTAAGGTCAAATCCCAGTAAGAGATATTTAGTCATTAATTCTCACTCATCTCCTGCTCGGTGTCCATTAAGCATTACACTAGTGCAAATACTGATCTAGCATCAGTTTCTGCTCCTCCTGTCCTCTTGAAACTAGCTGTGAGGACCAAAGGAAGCTGCTACCAGATCAGTAACTTACATTAAATGAAAAGTTCACCCCCAAAAAATTAAAATGCACTCACTAAATTTACATAAGTGAGTTTCCTTTTTCTGTCAAACACAAAAGAAGATATTTTGATGAATGTTAGAAACTGGTAACTATTGACTTCTATGCATTGCATAGAGGTCAATGGCTACAGGTTTTCAGAGTTTTTCAAAATAACTTATTTTGTGTTCAATAGAAGAAAGAAACTCAAACAGGTTTGTGACAAGTAAAGAGAGAATAAATGACAGAATTTTCAGTTTTGGTTAAATATAAGCATGTTTATGCCTGAAGCGCTTTCCTCCTCATAGCCACTAGATGGCATGATATGTACATTTTCTTGAGCAGGCTAATTTGTTTCACTGTGATTCTCATATTACATGAGCACTTACCTTTCTGCATCCTGTGTTTTTGCACTTAACCCCAACCACAAGAACTTGATTCTCTATGGGATAGAAAGAGCGAAGAGGTGACAGGAGGAAGAGAAAACAATAACAACAGATTGCCGGCTGAACACGTGTACAGAAAGTGTGAAAGCCAGCTGATGCCAAAAATATGTAGCAGTCATATTACAGCAACAGGTGAGACGGTGAGAGCTCAAACCATGATGCTCTGTGACATGACAGATTATAGACAGGTGGAGATCAAATCTACAGCTACGGTCAAGAGCTGAAATCGACATCAGCTGTATAAACACTTCTCTGAGCAGTCAACAGAAACACAGACACTAAAGAAAATAATATAGCTAAAATCAAAACAGCATTAAGCATAATAGAATGGCTAATTAAAAATGGTGGAGAAAATGCTTGACACTGTACAGTCGTGGCCAAAAGTTTAGAGAATTACATAAATATTGGAAATTGGAAAAGTTGCTGCTTAAGTTTTTTAATAGCAATTTGCATATACTCCAGAATGTTATGAAGAGTGATCAGATGAATTGCATAGTCCTTCTTTGCCATGAAAATTAACTTAATCCTGAAAACAACTTTCCACTGCATTTCATTGCTGTTATTAAAGGACCTGCTGAGATCATTTCAGTAATCGTCTTGTTAACTCAGGTGAGAATGTTGACGAGCATAAGGCTGGAGATCATTATGTCAGGCTGATTGGGTTAGAATGGCAGACTTGACATGTTAAAAGGAGGGTGATGCTTGAAATCATTGTTCTTCCATTGTTAACCATGGTGATCTGCAAAGAAATGCATGCAGCCATCATAGCGTTGCATAAAAATGCCTTCACAGGCAAGGATATTGTGGCTACTAAGATTGCACCTAAATCAACAATTTATAGGATCATCAAGAACTTCAAGGAAAGAGGTTCAATACTTGTTAAAAAGGCTTTAGGGCGTCCAAGAAAGTCAAGCAAGCACCAGGATCATCTCCTAAAGAGGATTCAGCTGTGGGATCGGAGTGCCACCAGTGCAGAGCTTACTCAGGAATGGCAGCAGGCAGGTGTGAGCGCATCTGCACGCACAGTGAGGCGAAGACTTTTGGAAGATGGCCTGGTGTCAAGAAGGGCAGCAAAGAAGCAACTTCTCTCCAAAAAAAACATCAGGGACAGATTGATCTTCTGCAAGAAGTATGGCGAATGAACTGCTGAGGACTGGGGCAAAGTCATATTCTCAGATAAAGCCCCTTTCCGATTGTTTGGGGCATCTGGAAAAAGGCTTGTCCGGAGAAGAAAAGGTGAGCGCTACCATCAGTCCTGTGTCATGCCAACAGTAAAGCATCCTGAGACCATTCATGTGTGGGGTTGCTTCTCATCCAAGGGAGTGGGCTCACTCACAATTTTGCCCAAAAACACAGCCATGAATAAAGAATAGTACCAAAACACCCTCCAACAGCAACTTCTTCCAACAATTCAACAACAGTTTGGTGAAGAACAATGCATTTTCCAGCACGATGGAGCACCGTGCCATAAGGCAAAAGTGATATCTAAGTGGCTCGGGGACCAAAACGTTGAAATTTTGGGTCCATGGCCTGGAAACTCCCCAGATCTTAATCCCATTGAGAACTTGTGGTCAATCCTCAAGAGGCGGGTGGACAAACAAAAACCCACTAATTCTGACAAACTCCAAGAAGTGATTATGAAAGAATGGGTTGCTATCAGTCAGGATTTGGCCCAGAAGTTGATTGAGAGCATGCCCAGTCGAATTGCAGAGGTCCTGAAAAAGAAGGGCCAACACTGCAAATACTGACTCTTTGTCATGTAATTGTTGATAAAAGCCTTTGAAACGTATGAAGTGCTTGTAGTTATATGTCAGTACATCACAGAAACAACTAAAACAAAGATCTAAAAGCAGTTTAGCAGCAAACTTTGTGAAAATTAACCTTTGTGTCATTCATAATTTCAATGTGAAGTTTAATTTGATTTAATTTAATTCTCAAACGTAGCACATGGCACTATATATTATTAATATTTTAATTGATTTATATTTTATGACAATTTAGTTTACATGTGTTAAGTTATAACTAGTATAAATATTTGTGCCAAACACTGTATTTTGTCAATAACTAGCTGCCAAAATTAATTTGACAAATTATTTTTTAATTATTATTATTGCATTATCAATACTCAATTAATATATGCATATAAATAAACCCAGTGCATATAAATATTACACAGTATTTTAAGGAAATCATTTTTTACTATCAAAATTATTAAATATTATAAAATCTACGTTAAATGATTAAAGAGCCACTGCACTGGGATCTTTTACAGCTCATACAGATTTTGCTGCATGCCACTATTCAGGAACAGCAGCTTTGCTCACCGAGCTTCTCTCTCTTCTCTCTCTCACTGATCTCCATTTTCTCCATGATCTGAGTCAGAGATGGAGAGATCTTCACCTGCAGCTTTGTCTTGGGCTCATCTGAGCTGAAGAGGAGAAGAGAATCAAAAACACGTACTTTCTGTCTTTATTGACCAGTGAGAGGAACAAGCACTTCTCTATTTCTCTATCAGGTATTCAGAATAATGAATGTTTGTGAGCTACACATGTACTCTATTGACCTTATTCTGCAATGCGGAAGTGCGCTCGTTTTTGCGATTATTTTAGAACTTTTGATTCAGCTGCCTATGGGAGAAATGACTAGGAATAATAAACATCAGAAAACGGTCAAACTACTTGCTCTACAAACACGTGTCTATGACTATACAGACAAAGTAGAATAATATATTAAGAAAATATCAGTTTGACACATCGAGCAGCATAACGAGCTGTTTTTAACATCTAAAAATTAATGGAAGTGAATGAGACCGGAAGTGTCAAGCCAAAAAGAATTAAATGGCTGCGGCTGCTCGTACGTGAAGAATAAGGTCAGTATACCTGGGTCTCTCTTTTTCCAGGGCCTCTGCAGATTTGGGTCCCTGGTAGATGATCTCCTCTGCTGTGCTGTGCTGCTTCGTGTCTCCTTTCTCAGATGTGACCTCAGGCCGCAGAGGCTCTTCCGGCTTCTCATTACTGTGGCGCCCGCGGGTGCAGCCCTGACGCCAATCAACATGCGAACACAAAAAAATAATTATCAGACCCACGGGAGATAAATTACATGTTTGAGACTCTGTGAATGGCTTTCCATCACCACAGCATTCAACAGTGCATGATTAGTCCAATTATAATGGCTTATTTGTGTCATTATTGCTTTTTATCTTTTCTAGATTGCTGCAATAAATTGGTCATCTGCTCAATTAATTAGCTGTTTTTTGTACTTAAATTAGTTTTGGCTAATTTTATTTTATGTGCATCATTGGGATCTTCAATGCATGTTGAACATTATTTTAATGGTTTTCAACCGGGAGACTGAGTTGCTTAATTTTCAATTAAATTAATTGTGCATTTTTTAGACCTGCTATTTCATGTTGTTTTGTGATGTTAATTTAGAGGATGGCGCGGTGGCACAGTGGGTAGCGCTGTCGCCTCACAGCAAAAAGGTTCGAGCCCTGGCTGGGTCAGTTGGCATTTCTGTGTGGAGTTTGCATGTTCTCCCTGTGTTCACGTGGGTTTCCTCCGGGTGCTCAGGTTTCCCCCACAGTCCAAAGACATGCGCTACAGGTGAATTGAATAAGCTAAACTGTTTCCCAGTTATGGGTTGCAGCTGGAAGGGCATCCACTGTGTAAAAGATATGCTGGATAAGTTGGCGGTTCATTCCGCTGTGGCGACCCCAGATTAATAAAGGGACTAAGCCGAAAAGAAAATGAATGAATGAATGTTAATTTATAGACTACTTCATATAAACTCAAAGATGAGTCCCATTTCTGTGTTCACTTTACAAAAGTGAGTCTGTTTCAAAGAACATTTGTGAACAAAAAGATCAAAATGGATGAGACAGTAGTACATCAAACTACATTATCATTCTGACCTGTACATCTGACCTGATAGTGGCACACTTAATTTAAAAATAGAAAATAATCATTTATTAGTTTTAAGGCTGCTCTTTGATACTTACCATGTATTATATTGTTCTAAACCTGCCGGAATTTGTTTATGCAATGTAGGGGAGAGCAGGGACAAAAATAGCGTGGGACGAAAGTAACAAAGCGATTTTCTCAAAAGCCAAACATTTGATTTCCAGGTTACAACAGCACATTCAGCATGCAACCCTTGATGGAGCTGCCAAATATCATGTGATTTAGGGCCCATGTCCAGCTGTTAGCTCCAAATGTCTGTTTTTAAGTGCAAAAAGTAAATTATTGTAGCGATACTTTTTTCCTTATTACAAGTTGTGTTTCACATTTCATGCATCACACTAATGATCAATCTACAGGTTATTAAGTGCAATAACACATTCTTAAGTTTGAAATGAAATCAAAGTTTTTCAGTTTAAAAGTAAATCAGATTTAATTGGCAAGAGTTCCTGTGGGGACGAAAGTAACACTCTTATTTATGTTCCACTGCTAATATTCATACCTTATTTTTTATTTATTATTACTTCCACATTAGAGTTTGCAGTATTTGGATTCAGATGTTTTATAAAATTAATGCATATTGCCAATAATAATAAAAAACTATTCAAAATTTTAGAAAATTTTAACATTTTGCATTGTTGGATTGCTTTTGAAACATTTAATGGAACTAAAATTGAAAATGAAAACGCTGTTTAATATTTTTTTTATATTTCAAATAAACTAGATTCAGCCAGCAAATCTATCAAATATTGTTGTGTTACTTTTGACCCACCCGTGTGTTACTTTCGCCTCTGCTGATGGGGTCAAAAATAACAATATGCAACTTTTGTTTAAAGTGTATATTGAAGTGTATATTATATTGAAGCTGTTCTACATTGATACAAAAAAACACCTGATTTTGATAGACCACTCTTGTGAGTTAGTTACCACAGCAAAAATATATTTCTGCCAAAAACATTCTTTTAAAATTAGGTTTTTATGAAAAATGGTACTTTCGTCCCCGCTCTCCCCTATGTATAATATATATGATGTTTGTGGTCAAATTGTGTTACATTAAATTTTACTTTTTTGCTTAGAAAACAAAATGAGACATTCAAATGGGTAGGGGCTGTATTAGAATTCTGTTGTGTTGATGCCGTTTTATTTTTCACCCATTGACTAATGTAAAACAAACGAAACTTTATCTTCAAGTATTACTACACATCCAGTATTTGGAGAACGTCTGAGATGTAATTTTCGTCCAGTCTGCAATTCGTGCGTCGTATGAAAAGCAGCATGGATTGTCATATTATTAGCATACCTTGATTGACAGGAACTCCGAAAAATCTGTCGTCCGCTTTTTACAGCACGACCAGCCCTGAAGAGAAAACCCAAACAAAGAGCCACATCAGACGGCCGAAACAAAAACAAAAACATGAATATTAGACTCCCTATGAAGCGGGCAAAAACACGAAGACAATGTGCTTATCAAGTTACGACAGCGCAAGAAGTGAACAGCCGGCGGTCTGAACGGAGAGTCCAAACAAAGACGCAGAAAAATAAATTGAGCTCACCTTTAAGGCGTCGTGGAAGATTGGCACTCCTGGGTGAAACAGACAGGCATCTTCAGGCGGCGAGAGAGAGAAATATGTTAGCAGGAGACATTTATCTAGGCTGCAGTCCATCCTTATTATTTTTTCATGAACACGACTCAACAGGATTAAAGCCTTGCTTGCTGGCATAAAACATTCACATTCAATCGCATGCCTGGCAAAAACAGTTGGCAGATGAGCCTTTTATGGAAGCAACTTTTGATTAGAACACCTCCAAACGTGCAAGAGACAGTTCCAAATATTGTAAATAAAACACAAAAAGAGATGTTGTACATAGCAGGAGGCTGTCTTGTTGCAAAATGAAATCCAATTTAAAGGCATATAGTTTACCCCAAAATGAAAACTCTGTCACTTACTCACTCACAACTTGTTCCAACCCTTTTTTTTTCTGTTGAATGCGAACGATTTTGTAGAATGTTAAATTATCTATTCTTTTTACTACTATGTATGTCAGTGGCTTCAAAACATCTTCCTTTGTGTTTAATGCAAACTAGAAAGTCATACAGATTTGGAACCACTTAAAGTTGTAGTTCACCCAAAAATGAAAATCCTGTCATAATTTAATCAGCCTCCAGGGTCTCCCACACTAGCAGATCTCATTCATTTGACAACTGTTATATAAATCCATTTATAAATCAGTAGCCTCACAGGCCTAGTAGATTTTAAAATGATGAAACAATTTAGATTCTCAAAAGTTGTTGGTTATTTATATAACATGCCTGTCACCATGACCTTTACATTTGCTTCAGTTAAAAAAAATAAATAAATCATAAATCACCTATTTTTACAATATATACATACAATCCATAAAAATAAAGCAAAAATATTACCATCTGTGTTTTTGTCGGCATCAAATAGATCCCCGCAGCCTCTGTTGTAACACAGTAGAGCCATGTTGGCCTGTTTGATATTCCGGTTGACTCTTGAGTTTAAATCGCTGCACTATCCCTCTTTTTTGTTTGTCTATATGCTCTGTCCTGCACTGGTCTGGGGTCTTTATGAAGTCTTGCAACCGCTGTGAAGATTCTCCTGAACTTTCAGCCGAGGAGAGATCCAGAAGGAACAGCCACAGAAGGAAAGAGGGATATTCTAGTCTGAATGAGCTCTAAAAATAGCCAGTGCCATGTGCTTTCTATCTCCCTCTCTGTCGCTCCTTACAGCTGTTGGGGTCTGTCGGACAGAGTGTGACATTCCTGGGGTCCACAGAGACAGGGTGAGCAGTGGAGGCACAGATGAATCCAGAAAATCTCACTAAACCACTAACAAATGTGATAGTTTTTTATAATAATATTTTTTTTTCGAAGCTAATCTAATGGAGGGTTGTATGTTATTTTTCTACTTTATCAGCTTGATTAATGGCTAATAAATCAGTATACAGTATGCACTAACCTGTCACTTTATTCGGCACACCTTGGTCATACAGGTAGGTTGGACCCCCATTTGCCTTCAGATCCAATTCAGCAATAAGACGCTGGAAACATTCCTTTGAGATTTTGGTTTATATTGGCATGGTAGCATCATAGAGCAGCTGCAGATTTGTCGGCTTTACATCCATGATCCAAATCCCCCTTTCCACCACATCCCAAAAGTGCTTTATTGAATTGAGTTCTGGCATCAGTGAAGGCCTTTTAGTTTAGTGGACTGAAAAAAACAGATTGTAGCCAATATAAGATGTGATCATAAACGGATGGACATGATGCCAATTGATATGCGTGTGTGTGCATCTGGGGAAAATTAAGAGACGACTTCAAAATGATCAATTTCTCTGGATTTACTGAGTATATGTGATTGAGTAAAATGATATTTTCTTTATCCAATGAAGATCTGATAGAATTTCTTCAGAATTAAAAAAAAGAAATGTAAAGCATTTATTTATCAAAAATTGACAAATATTTTCACTTGTTGAAAACCAGGTTTATTCCACAAAAAAGTTGAAATCTGAACGCGGAAATCTCTGTAATCATTTACTCACCCTTCACTTGTTCAAAACCTGTTAAGAGTTTCTTCTGTTGAATACAAAATAAGTTATTTTGAAGGCTGCTGGTTGATGGTACCCACTGACTTCAATGGTAATTATTTTTCCAACTGTGGAAGTCAATGGGTAAAATGCTTGTCACCAACAAGCATTTTTCAAAATATCTTCTTTTGGCTTCAATAGAAGAAAGTAAATCATGAAGGTTTAAAATCATGTGAGGGAGAGTAAATTGAGGTAATTTTCAATTTAGGGTGAACTATTCCTTTATCTTTTCTGAAAACATTGGTATTGTTTAGTCTAAAAATGTGTAATTATGTCTAAAAACTTGACACCTATGTATTTTGACCAATTATCATTTTATGCTCTTAATGACAGCATATTTATTTTAAATTTAGAAGAAATTGCTCTGTCTTTATTAAGTGGCTTAATATGTACTTGCATATAAATTAATCATCCAGTACAATGCATTATTATTTACATAGATGTTTTTATATTGTACTTGTATTTAAAAAAAAAATAATCTGTGCAATACATTATGAACACAATAAGTATATAGTTTTCAAGTATGTTCAAGTACCTAGTAGTTAAGGCTATAGTATAAAGTGGGACCAAGAAAGGTAATCAGGAATTTTGCCTATTAAAACAAATTTCCAAATGGTCTCTTGATCAAATGTATTAATAAAATGTTAATTTCTGCAATTTCACCTGTACCGCTTTGGATTTTGTTTAAAATTCATATATTTTTTAACAGCTGGTTTTTTTCAACCCATTTTTCAGAGAAAAGAAAAGAATCTTCTATATCTGATGTAGTGAACATTACTGGGGGGGGGTGGGGGGCTGTTGGGCATTGGTGGACGATCGCAAAGTGAAGAGCTGGGGGGGTTTGCAAGTGATTGCGTAATGAAGAGCGGGGGGCACTGTCATTCATTTTGAGGGGCATTTTTTCTCCAAGAGAAAAAAGGGCAGGTGCTCAAGCACCCAAAGACACATTAAAGTGACAAAGACATATTACTAACTAAATTATTTTCTTACTCAAAGGTTTCTGAAAAACCAGATCACCATATTGAACTGTCTTAAGTATTATGTGACCCTGAAAATTGGAGTAACTCACCTTTACATTATAGTAATATATTGATATATATTGACATTTGCATCCGGAGAGTATTCATAGCGCTTCACTTTTTCCACATTTTTTTTATGTTACAGCCTTATTCCAAAATGGTTTAAATCCATTTATGTCCTCAAAATTCTACACACAATACCCCATAATGACAATGTGAACAAAGATTTTTTTAATTGTTGCAAATTCATTAAAAATAAAAAAACCAGGAAAAAAAATAAAATAAAAAATAATCACATATACATAAGTATTCACAGCCTTTGCCGTGAAGCTCTAAATTGAGCTCAGGTTCCAAACATCATCCATAAGTGGAAGATGTTTGGAAGCACCAGGACTCTTCCTAGAGCTGGCCGGCCATCTAAGCTGAGTGATCGGGGGAGAAGGGCCTTAGTCAGGGAGGTGATCAGTAACCCGATCAGATCCAGGTCACTCTGTCTGAGCTCCAGCGTTCTTCTGTGGAGAGGAGAACCTTACAGAAGGACAACCATCTGTGCAGCAATCCACCAATCAGGCTTGTATGGTAGAGTGGCCAGACGGAAGCCACTCCTTAGTAAAGGGCACATAGCAACCCACCTGGAATTTGCCAAAAGGCATCTGAAACAAAATTCTCTGGTCTGATGAGACTAAAATTGAACTCTTTGGAGTGAATGCCAGGCATTACGTTTGAAGAAAACCAGGCACCGCTCATCACCAGGCTAATACCATCCCTACAGTGAAGCATGGTGATGGCAGCATCATGCTGTGGAGATATTTTTTCACAGCAGGAACTGGAAGACTAGTCAGGATAGAGAGAAAGATGAATGCAGCAATGTACAGAGACATCCTGAATGAAAACCTGCTTCAGAGTGCTCTTGACCTCAGACTGGGGCGACGGTTCATCTTCCAGCAGGACAATGACCCAAAGCACACCGCCAAAATATCAATGGAGTGGCTTCACAACAACTCGGTGAATATTCTTGAGTGGCCCAGCCAGAGCCCAGACCTAAATCCTATTGAACATTTCTGGAGAGATCTGAAAATGGCTGTACACCATCGCTTCCCATCCAACCTGATAGAGCTTGAGAGGTACTGCAAAGAGGAATGGGCAAAAATTCCCGAAGAGAGGTGTGCCAAGCTTGTAGCATCATATTCAAAAAGACTTGAGGCTGTAATTGCTGCCAAAGGTGCATCAACAAAATACTGAGCGAAGGCTTATGTACATATGATTTTTCAGGTTTTTTTATTTGTAACAAATTTGCAACAATTTAAAAAAAATCTTTGTTTACATTGTCATTATGGGGTATTGTGTGTAGAATTTTGAGGAAATAAATGGATTTAATCCATTTTGGAATAAGGCTGTAACATAAAAAATGTGGAAAAACTGAAGCACTATGAATACTTTACAGATGCACTGTACATATTAAAATAAGAAATGCCATTGAAAACTTTTTCAGCATTTTTGATCAAATAAATGCAGCCTTAGTGAGCAGAAAAAACTTTTTTCATGAGCATTAAAAAGACCTTACTGACCCCAAAGTTTTGATGGCCTATATATTGCATATATATTTCATTGCAAATGCATGATAGTTCTTGTTAACTGAATCACTTTGAGTCAGAAGTTGAGAAGCTGAGGTTTGTTAAGATGCTTGTGTTCTGTAACAGTTATGGGTTGGATTTGAGTTTGAAAAACAGATCCACAGGCACAAAGGGAGCACAAACTTTTCACAGAGCAAAAGAATTGACTGCAAATGATATCTTGAAACAACTGAAGTCTCGAATCCCAGTGCAATTAATAAACAAGCTGCAGAAGCAAGGCAAACCTTGAGGTATGGAGCGAGATACAAGTCCTGCCTGAGCAGATGAATATTAATAGCCGTTCAGAATAAGCCACAGAGATGAACTCTGTTAAAAATGTCCTTTATTAAGAAACTGGTGAGCGCGAGCGTTAAATCCATTTATTCACAAGGCATTCACTCATGGTTCAGGTTAGAGGCTTGCAACCATAAATTTTCTTCACAAATACAGAGACAACGAAAACAGAGACCGAGACCGAAAGAATGAAGGAAGGAACTTACAAAAAAAATGACTCAAGCAAAAATCGCAAGGAGGAATATAACATACCAGATCAGCACAACCAACCACTGACAAATCATAAAAAATAACAGATATACACAGAACCCGTCCATCACT
Source organism: Danio jaintianensis (assembly GCA_903798115.1). NCBI lineage: Eukaryota > Metazoa > Chordata > Actinopteri > Cypriniformes > Danionidae > Danio > Danio jaintianensis. The sequence goes on along the minus strand of CAIGQV010000818.1, from coordinate 20,222,198 downwards.
ACGACAACAACTGCTTACTAAAAAACAGCACCATATTTAATATAACTTCGCAAACGTTACATGGATCTGTGAAACTTTCCCAGGCATGTCAGATACAAAAACATGCAAGAAAACAGGTAGAACTTAGAAAGCGGTCAAAACAAAATGGAGATCAGTCCATCACACCTCTTGGTCCTGTGTCGAGCATCTCAGTGCAAGCGTACAAAAGACAGACAGTTGAGGAGAGACTGGTATCATAAGATCTTTGACTTCAACCAGTGCTGTGCGTATTGTGAAGCTCACGGTCGAACCAAAGGCAGTTGCAGATGAAGAGTCAACGATGAAGGTGTTCAGTTACAGATTAAAGGTTTCACTGACAACCGATGCAAGCGTCCTGCCAGAGCTGATGGTGTACAAACACAACCATGTTTGATTCCTTTTCCCCAATGTGTGCAAAAGTTTGCGGCTGAGCTCAAATAGAGAAGTGAGAACACAAGTAGTCACTGCTACAAATCATGCAGAGTGACTCTTTATAAAAGTAGAGCAAAGTTTAAAGAATTACAAAAATTATCATATAAATAATCATTTCTTAATATCAAGAGTAAACAGATGCATTTTCATCAATCTGATCACAAGTGGACGACACTAAATAATACAGGTGTAAGCAAAGGCTAAAAAGTCTTGAGTTTGTCTATTTTTGACCACTAAAATTCTAATTGATTTCATAGTGTAGATGTTTATGTGGAGGAATGCATTCAAACAGCCACAAAAAAAACACCTCGTGAATCAACATGTGGCTGTTATGGGAGATGTCGCGAAAAAACGCACCCAAACTTTGGTGCTAGTGAAACGCATGGATTATGATAAAAATTATATTTACCATCAATTCCTATTCAATTTCATTCACTTGTTTTCCTGCTAGCTTGAACTGTGTAACACATTATGATTAGTATACAGCATTAAAAAGTCAGAGGAAACAGCATCAACAAAATCGAGATAAGATGCACTGTAACATACTCTAATTTAAGGTGGATCAATTGGATATAAAACTTTTTTTGATTGGTTGATGTGACCATTTAGTTGGAAAAAAAAGGCAATTGGATTGCTTTTATAGTATAAATTACCTTCGATGTTTATATTGTGTGCGCTAAGCAGATTATAAAAACAACAGTAAATGCTTCTTGGATTGTGATCAGACTGTTAAAAATGCATATTAATACCAGATGGAAACAGGGCATTATTAACTACTGATTTTCTCAGGTAGATGGACTGAACAGCCAAACACTTGCTGCAAAGTTGGGGAAAAGTACCAAACGATGGAAGGCGTTGCTGTACAACCTTTCCAAACATTATGACCAGCTCCACGTACACGTTCAACTGTTAAAAACAAGATACACAAAGAAACATTGGCTGATTTTGCGGTTTCTGAGTCCACTGTCGAAAAGTGCTACAAAGAAATAATGAGGTGGTTCCTGTTGCAGTGAAACTCGTGCAATAGATTTCAACAGAATTCACACTGACAGACATGAAAACAACACAACACGGCACTACACAAATTTGACCAGGTATTTAAAACGTGCGTTCAGAAAAACCCTGCATTATGGGCCGTGAGGCAGGCATGAAGTGCAATTTCAAGAGGCCAGAGAAGAGAAACAAAAGAAACCGGACATCAGGTCATCCAAAAAATTCATTTAAACATCCTGTTTGGGGCTTCAATCTGATTGGATGGATAACACTGTAGACAAAAAAAAGAAAAGGAATTAAAAGCAAAGAAAACTAAACAAAATAACCAACAAATCAGGAATGAAAATGGACTTTATTTATGGTATCAATGCAAAGCAAACAAAAAATGGAAGACAACCAAAAGATAAAACACAATAATCCCACAATTTCTGCTTTCTATTTTCACTGAATAAACTCCTTATGGTCTGCATAAATAACCTGCAAAACATACAATGGTGAAATCAGCATAAACTAATAGGTTTTGCGTTTTCCTTTTTCTGCCATTTGATGATAAATGGTTAAAATAAAAAAGTTACTGCATTGTTTCCCTGGGCTGATGCACAGGGTTGACGGCATTTCTACCAAATATATATAAATATACTGCATATATCTCTGTAACAGGAAAATAAGAACAGAGAAGATGCTAATAAGAAAGTAGCAGACAAATAGCCCATCTAAAAAAGCCTTCAGCTCCAACATGAAGGTGAAAGGGACCCTGAACACCAAGCCTCCCCACTAGAGGTCTGATACTCATGCTGACACATCAACTCTGAAAGGCTGAGCCCAGTTTTCCCAGCCAGCTAATGAGCCGAGCCGAATAAAATCAGGCTAAGTTCTTCAGAAGTTCACTGGAGCTGGCAGCTCGTCAGTTTGGCCAAGTGCTAAAGTAAAGGATGAATGTAGAGCAGCGAGTCCAATACACTCAAGACATTTGCTTTGTGTGCACAACTGCCCCATAAACACCAAACAAAACACTCGGATCACCATCTGTAGCAGCTGTTTATATGCCACACAGTAACCACAAGGGTGAGCTGTGGAAGCAAGAACGTCATCTACTGTAAATAAAAAAAAAAAAATTAAAGTTTGTTCTTTGAACACCTCAACTCAGCAAAACCATGTAAAACAAAAAGCCTTTGGTGTGTCAGAGAAAAAGCGATGCCAATGAAACAAGTCAACAAACCCTACAGGTGATCCAAAAGCACTGCTCTCATGGGCTGCCAAAGAAACTTCCACAGGCTAATGCATGCAGAGCTTTTAATTACATTAAACAGACAATATGACCAAGAGGAAAGCAAATGTGGGAAAGATGTGCTCAGCGCCCCGTACCAAGGACCAGAAACTGGAGATTACTATGGAAACCCTGGCTCACGATGGCACATCTTGAGATCCTTCACCCTCCCTGGAGCTCAAGATCATACATTCACTCTCTCGCTCACGTACACTCACAACTCAAGCCTCCGGTTACAGGATAATAGAATAGATCCTAATTAAACAGCATCGCTCCTCTGTGCCCTGTTACCTTGCAAACCCAGCGAGTGCATCAACACTGAGCCTGTATATAAAAAGCATTCAGTCTGAACCCGCTGTACCCCTGACGGCGCTCAAAGGAGAATAAACTCACAAGCTTGTTAAGAGTCGCTCAATAAGGAATTAGCAACCAACGCTGGCACACAGAACAAGCAAGCAGAGAAACGTGATACCCATTGTTACTACAAAAGGAAGGGCAGGAAGTCATACAGCACATATTATAGCAAACGAAAAAAAGAAAAAGAGCAGAGACCACACCTGAACCGATAGAAGGTCAGACTTGCAGTACAGTACAGGTGCAATCCACCCAAAAATTTACATTCTCTCTGTGTGGATTTCTTTTTCCGTGCAACAGTTTTGGTTCCCATATAGAAATCTGACGTATGGCAATATATGAACATTCCATACAGTATAGGACATACACGTTTACATTTAAATTCCACATGTATAATACTGGTTATATATTTCAATACATATGTATAATTGAGTAATTCCAGTGGTTGAAAATAATTTTTCTCCATATACACTGTAAAAAAACACTGGGTTCCACACAAATCCTTCATGTTGTCCTAACACAATCAATTAAGTAAACTTTATCGTTTTTACACATTTAAGTGTATAGAACAAAACAAACATATTTTCCCCAAAAAATTAACAATTGTGTTTTAATCCACTCAAAAAAATGTTTTTTGTACGCATGTTGTATATATGACATTTTATATATGTGAACTTGTATATCATAAATGTAATTTGCATATATTTCTATATATCAGATTTCTGTAAATGCAGTTTAAGTCAAAGCGAAATGGTTGATTACTAACAATCATTAATATACCTCCTGTTTGACAAAAAATAGAAATTCTGGAACCACTTCAGGGTGATTAAACTAATTAAATTTTCATTTTGAATTGTCACTTTAAGCGGACCAAATCCAATGCAAATAAATTGCAAAAGTGTCCAACATCTTTAAAAAGATTGACAATGTACAAAAGACTTTTGTCAAAACTGCTTGGGGTTGTAAAATTAGAGAGAAATTTTATTGCCATCAAAAAAGATCTTCAAACTTTTCTTTCCATCCCTTGACTGTGATTGGCTGAGCAAGACAACACCTGTGACCACATTACACCATTATTACTCCACTGCTGTGTCTCTGTTGCCTGGCAACGATTCTGCTAAACACAGCTAAAGAATCACACTGCATGACAAAAAGGACCATTTGTTACTAGTAAATGATTAAATGTTTGCTGTTATGCATTTGTTTTATGAAACCTTGGCAACTACATACAGTAATCAACCAGGTGAAATCAAGGTTTACTGTAATTTAACAATTGCTTAGTGCCATTATTAAGAACAGCAGTGATTCTAAAAACCCCTCTAGGATGAGGCATAACCACACTGCATAACTACTCCATCAGTCCATACAGGACAAAAACTAAATGCCATCACTGAACACAGTTTCAGGAAACAAAGCAGGAATTATGGGATGATGTGAAGGCTGGATTGGAAACCTGTTCTAGAAAGGGTTAAAGGGATTTCAGGAGGACTGATAATGCTTTGGCTGCACAAGCAAAAACAAAGATACCCTGTTAACAGTGCCTCACAATCCGAGGAACTGCACGAAGAACAGACCAAAAGTAGATTTTAGCTATTGATTTTGGTTCCGAAGTTGGCAAACACCGATACGCACGTCCTTCAGAGAGAAAGAACCATGATGTCAGGCGCTGGGTACGAGAGCTAGCTTATGGCGTCTTTGCAAATCACAAAAAGTACATAATTTGGCAGCATAAAACAGACCATGATTCATGTCATTCTCTGAAATAATAATAATAAAAATATATATATATATATATAACATGCTTTCTAGAAATAAAAAGATTTTTTTTGTAAAACATACGATTGAACAAAACCCCCATCAGAAACACAGATTTTTTAAGTAGGGTCAAACGCCCTGTACCCTTCTGCAATGCTTCCGGTGACTGGCACCCAGACTGGGCAGCACACATGGGAGTTTGGTTAACACACAGAAGAGCGGGAGCAGATATGTTTATTCGTGTCCTGGGAGTGACAAAACAAGGTAGGGGCCAGCGAGAGGGGGCTCTTCATGTGGCTCGCGTAACTCAAGTTTGTGTGCATGTGCAAGACCACCAGCATGTCTGAAACGGCAACACCTAAACCTAACATAAACAAACAAGGACTGACTGACCATGAATGGAAGCCACCGGTAACAGCAAGATGTTAATTGTTTGCATCAGACTACTAATTTGCTAGATATAAGAGACCAGCTCAAAGTTCTATATGTTACACATAAATGCATGTGTAAAGTGCTTGGGTTGTGTAGAACACCTTATGTAAGAGGTCCCATTCTTTCCTTGTTCTGAAATGAGAAGCCGGGGCATTGCGTTAATGAGCCATTTAAATTAGTTTATGATGTGGCAACCTGCTTTTTCTTGGGCAACAGTGACCGTTTTCCTGAACTCAGCACACGTATTTTCATAACAGATGAAATTAATAGGAAGTCTACTGTGCTGGGCTTCACATCTAATTCATATTAATTGTGAAGTTTTAAAAACAAAAGTAGAGCCGGTAGTTTAATACCAGCAATAAAATCCACGATTTCCATGATGTATCACGCCTGTCAGTAGACACAGTGCCCCGGGAAAGAAATGAACCTCGAGAGATGAGAAATGAAACAGTGTGTACACTCTCATTTGGGATGTGTGTGTGTGTGTGTGTGTGTGTGTGTGTGTGTGTGTGTGTGTGTGTGTGTGTGTGTGTGTGTGTG
>CAIGQV010000818.1:20188926-20212057 GCA_903798115.1 Danio jaintianensis | reverse complement strand
ACACACACACACACACACACACACACACACACACACACACACACACACACACACACAGAGAAAACAGGAAGTAAACAGACTCACACTCATATTTCCTGAAGCTACAGGAGTAAAGAGGAACTCAAACGTGTTTTTATATTGCTAAAAGTGTATTTAGCCTGGACACTGAATTGTGAGTTGAATGTGAACCGTACTTCACACTATAGCTGGATTTCTTTGCATTTAGGTTTAAAAGTGTCTGAAAGTATGCTTGTTTGTTAATGAAACTGTATATACACACACAAGAATCTCAGTGTATAGCATGTAATGTTTAAATGTCCAGTCATCTGGTCACAGAGAAATCAAGATAACAAAGTGAAGACCCTTTTCAGTTGGCTTAGCACAATACTATAATACTAGGGTTGTGTTGCATTGAGGTGTGCGTTATTAAAATATATGCTTCCTTGCTAAATATCTTAATTTTTACTGCAAATGTTTTGATATGGAAAACTAAATATGTTGTGTTTGCACTGCTACACTCAATGAATCATTAATTCAAATGATTTGCGCAAAATGACTGGTTCTTTTAGAAACAAAGGTAATGTCTTTATAATTTAATCAATAATTGTTACATTTATCTGACTCTATTTGTTTTAAAGCGGATTCATTCAGGAATAAAACACTCAATGTTGCTCGAAGATGCTATATATATTCTGTTCCCGTTTTATTAGAACTATTTTCATTGATTTAACAGAAATAAATAGAAAACATTGGGTCTAAAATGTAACTCAATCTGCATTAACTTGATGAATAAACTTTACATTTGTAAATTTGCTTATGTAAGGTAAATCATCATGCTTAATATTACATAACTTATAAATATTATATCTTATAAATATACACACCAAAAACTCAGGGATATTTTCAGCATTAATAACTTAATTAAGATCCTTTTAACTTGCTTTCCAAAAGGTTTCAAAACGCAGCCAATGCATTTAAAATCTTAAAATGCATTTCATGTTTTCTATGCGAGTGATAAAAATGTCAGCTTGCTTATCGTTAAAACAATTCTGACATTAGCTCAAACAATCAATATTGCACACCCCTATACTGCACTAATAAATAAATGGACATGACATATTGAGTGAAAATTATTGTGTTATGTGAAAAGACTAAAGTGTAATAATAATAAAAAAGATAAAAACAGTACGGAAGCCATTTGCATCTCACATTTACAGTAATTGTGTTTATATAAAAAATTGATGGCAGAAATATGAAAATGACCATTCAGGATCCAGTATTTCTGTTCTGAACTGTAATTTGTAAATATTAATGTTTGGACAAAAAACACCTTAAAAAAAAAAAGCAGGTCAGTAAGATTTATTTTTACATGAATAGTTCCAATTAGCAAGCAAGCATATATTTTTATCATAGGTGACAGTAAGGTTTAATCTGTCACTAAAGATTTCTACTTTAAACGCAGATCTTTTGAAGAATCTTGAAACCATACTGTTAAATTGTTTCTTAAGCACCAAATCAGCACATCACAGTCATGTCTAAAGGATTATGTGACAATGAAGACTGCGATGAAGATCAAAAGTCATCAGTAAAATAATAAATATTATTAAAGTAGAAAACTATTACTTTAAATTGTAATATTTAGCAATATTACTTTTTACTGCATTTTGATCTAATAAATGCAGCTTTGTAAGATGCTTTTAAAAAATCTTACCGACCACAAACTTTTAAAGGTGGTGTAATCACAGTTAAATGCTTGTATATGTATATATTTTGTATGTATATACATATAAAGGTAGTGTAATCATAGATAAGTGCATTTCTGTGTAAATATTTTGTGTTTGCACTGGTACATTCATTGAATCATTCATTTAAATGATTTGTACAAAATGACAAAACAAATGTGTTTATAACAAATAGAGTGAGATAAATGTAACAATTATTGATTAAATTATAAAGCAGACTCTAAATGACTTTTTTCTGCATTTTGATCTACTAAATGCAGCTTTGTAAAATGTTTTGAAAGATCTTACCAACTGCAAACTTTTGAAAGGTAGTGTAATCATAGGTAATGCATGTATAATAGTGTGTTAGTGCATGTGTGTGTGTGTGCACTCACCATATGTGGCACGGGCATGGCGGCAGGTGGCATAGCAGCAGGTGGCAGGGGGGCGGGGCTCCAGGCAGTGGTGCTGCTCATTGTCTTTGACTGCCAGTTAGTGCCACCAGTCAACTTCTTCTCTCCAGGCTGAGTCCACTGCATGTCAGACCTGCACGCATAGAGAGTCAGAGAAGCCAAACGCTGTCTCGTTTCCCAATTTAAGTAGAAATTATTCAGCCAATTAAACAGAAACCCTCACTTTTTGCCTGGTGTTCCCCCAAACTGCAGATCTAAAAAGAGAGAAGCGAAACAAACATCAGCGTAATACTGGAAGACTTACAGCACTGGAGGCATCAGAGACATATTCATTTCCCCAAAGCTGGCTTTAATTCATCTCTGTCCAACACCCACACACATACATACATACACTTGGCGTCTCGCACCATATGGCTGCTGACGCTCCAATCAGTAGAGTAGCACAAATGCAATTTGAAGGTCAGGGACTGGTGACCACACAAAACAGACAAAATAAAGAGACTCACTGCCTACGAGGTTGGCCAGAGATGAGTCCAGGTCATTGGCCAACAGTTTACTGGCTGTATAATGGGGCATGACCGGCATCTGACTGTGAACAGTCACCGTGGGCTTCAATAAGTTTCCTGATGCATCATAGCCTGCCAAAGAATAAACAGAAACTGCATTTTTCTAGTGATGAATTGATTGAGATATTATGAGAGTGAAAAATCCCTTATTTTACTTGCAGACCAGCACCTGACCAGATGTGACACACCAAGCAACAAGCAATAGAAGCTTTTACGGACATTTCACTGTACATTTGGACTCTATTTCTGTTTGTTTACTTATTTTAAATTAACTGGATATCAGTTAGACTTGACCAAATCAACTTTGCTACTGTGTTAATAAAAGATAGAATGAAATTAAATTTCTGTGCTGAAGCCGAAAACAAAAATTCAGTGAAAATGACTTTTTATATGTTTTTGCATAATTTTATGTAATATTTGATTATTTAATTACATAATATAAGAAATCATGATCCTGAGAACAGTCACCTTATTTTGATTTATTTTACATTCAATACTAATGAAAAAAACCAACATTTTGGCTCAAAGTCTTTCTTACTGTGCGAAGCGATTCTAATAGATTGACGCACCAAAATAAAAGATAAAGTAATGGAAGAGCACAGTGCAAACAGCATAGTTGGACTATTTGATCACATGAATTTCAATATTTAAAAAAAAATATTCAATAGTTTTATATAAATTAATCAAACAAAACAAAAACAAAACAAAAAAACAGATGTTTTTTTAAAAGAAGAAACAAAAATTGTGTTTTCCATTCAGGTCTTTTGAACTAAATAATTTAATTGTATCTTCTTTTTTTACCAACATCCAATTAAAATTAAACTTAAATTAATTAAAATTAAAGTCAAGAATTGAACTTAGCAGCTGTTAGATATTAAAAAATTCAGTTTAATTATGTTATAAAATCATTTTATTTAAAAAAAAAAAAAAAACTGACATGACACAACATTGTAGAGGCCCACTAAAAAAAATACAGATCATTTGATTCTGGTTCATGTGGCTTATCTATAAAATCAAGGAGCATTTCAGGATAATCCATAAATCAGTCCAGAGTCTTAGTGTTACACAAATTTTAAGGTGGCTATTTTATATCTACTTCAGGGTTTGAATCTTCAGCCTTTTTTGGTTTTTGGCCTGGAAAAAAAATTCTAATCTAAAATATGTTAATCGCGGTTATGCTAGAGCTCCAAAAAGCACACAATTGAATTTATACCAGCATCCGATCAGTCTTGGGTAAAGCAAAAACTGGACGCGTTTTTCACAACTTATTAAACATCAAATACACTCTCGATGGATGTGAAAGTGTTACATTGTGCAGTTGTTACTCTTTCGGTGTGGACACACACAAATTGCTTGTTGCTGGAAAGTTGTGGCATCGGGTCTGGTTAGGATGTAAGTGTTAGAGCAGAGAGACAGAAGTGAGCCGAGAGAAAGCGTGCTGGAGTCCTGCTGATGTTTATAATGATGCAAGCAGCGGGGATGAGCCTCTGTGAAGACACTCACGACATGACAAAAGACCCATAGAGATCTAGAGCAGAACATGAGGTCAGGACTGGAGGAACCACCCTGAGATCTGAGAGGGAATAACACGGCAGGGGTGCGTAACCAAACTGGAAATCTATGTCATCCCCTTTTAGTCTCATTTGTCTCTTTATGGAGGCATTTAAGTCAACATGAAAGCAAAATGTTGGCCCAGTTTAGTCTCCTAATACATGCTTCTGGAATTATTGTGGGTGTTTAATCAGTGTTATTTCAAAATGAAAAGTCTCTATAATATTTTAATACAATTTTAATAGAACACCTTTAATTTAACACCTTTTTCTCATGCTTTTTCTGATTTTAACTAGGTCACTACTGATTAAATGTTTTTTTTATATAACATGACTGTGTTATAGATAATGCAGCATTTCTAAAATACTCTCCAAGGCAATCTTGACCTTCAGCACCCACTTTAAAAATATATATAAAAAATTATAAATTTTTATGAGAACTTAGAATAAACACCTGCTTCCTTCAAAAGCCTCAAATCATTCATTCATTCATTCATTTTCTTTTCTGCTTAGTCCCTTTATTAATCAGGCGCCCAAAAGCCTCAAATCACAAAAGTAAAATACAATAGAGAAATATGTTTTTTAATATAAACTAAATTATGTAAACTAATCATGACTTGAAAAAAAACTCAAAACTAAAATAAAGCTTACAATAAAATATGAACTTTAGAATTTGGATTTAAAAATGAAATACATTTTGAAAATAGCTAAAATTAAACAAAAGTTAAAGTTAAACTAAAGTTAAATTTAAACACAAAATAAATTATTAAAGCTTTTTATCAAACTTTTTAATTTTATGCTAATTTAGTTACAATGATAATTGCATATACAGTTGACAGCAAAATTATTAGCCCTCCGGTGCAATATTTTTTCTTTTTCAAATATTTCTCAAGTGATTAATGAATTTCACAGCATCACAGTATTTCCTATAATATTTTTTCTTCTGGAGAAAGTCTTATTTGTTTTCTTTCAGCTAGAATAAAGAATTATTAAAAAAAAAAAACATTTTAAGGTCAATATTATAAGCCCCCGTAAGCAATTTTGTTTTTTCGACTGGCTACAGAACAAACCATTATTATACAATGACTAGCCTAATTACCTTAACTTGCCTAGTTAACCTAATTAAGCCTTTAAATTGCACTTTAAGCTGAATACTATTATCTTTAAAAAAAATCAAGTCAAATATTATGTACTCCATCATGGCAAAGATGAAAGAAATCAGTTATTAAAACTATTATGTGTTGACAAACATCTTCTCTCCGTTAAACAGAAATTAGGGAGAAAAAAATAAAAGAATAAAAATTTAACAGAATGGGTTAATAATTCTGACTTCAACTGTATATCTCAAAAGCTACTGTATATTCAAAAATAAGCAATACACATAAGCAATAATAAAATACCCCTGTTGTGAATGTCATTTCATGTTGATTTTCAGACAGCTGATTGGTGATGGTTTCATTAACTGAAGAGGCCACTGATGGCTGGTCTTCAAATGGTAAATGGCACAGGCATTTTGCTAATTCTTTTAGCAAATGAAAGAACGAAAGTGAGAGAGACAGTCTGCTGACACATGCCATATTTATACACTTCGACTTCTTGTTCCTGCTGGCGAAGCAGGGAGGCCAAAGACCAAAAAACCACATAATTACACTCACCACATCAGATCAGCCATCATAACCAGGAAAGAAAGCAGAAGAGAGTGAAAGGGTTGAGGGAGAGGGAAAAAAAAACAAAATACGGCCAAGGACAGAAAAGAGAGGAAGGAAAAAGAGAAAGAGTGTATCGGTAAGAGGAAAGTGTGTGTGTGTGTGTGTGTGTGTGTCTGTTCTGAGTTCAGATAAGGAGTGTAACGACAAGCGATTAACAGATGGAGAAAAATGCTAGTCAGCACCCAGCCTCCACTCTCTCACACACACAGACACACACACATGCAGACAGACACACACACACAGAGAGAGTGGATGGATGAAGGGATGATAACAGACCATCCAAAGTCACTGAGCAGTGAAGTGAGCGAGTAAGAAAAAATAAAAAAGCATAAGCGATTGCCCAAAGATCATTCCCAATCTCTCGGGCAGGTGCTGCATTGTTTGTTTCAGCGTTCAACAAAGCTCCACAAAGTCGCCATACAGCAAAAACCAGCAGAAGAGTTTTACTTTCAGGTGAAGGTTACTTAGTTTTGCAGATATTAAGCACTGCAGCAAGGGTCAGATCTTTAGAGATTAATAAGCGCAGTTATTAATAACACATTCGGGAGACAGTTTACCAGCTGAAGGCTTCACGTCAGTATTGGAAGCTTTAGTCCCAAATACAGCATCAAAATCTACATTCATGGTGGGCATGGAAGTCATGGAATGAAGAGTGCTGCTCTCTACACCTGAGCGTAACACACACACACAAATATACTGTAAAACATAGAGGTCACATAACACAACATATTCGCTATGTAGGAATAAGTAGGAAAAACTGTAAAACAAGTAGATGTAGCAACTCAAAAAATGCTGTTTAAAACCGAATTCAATTTCTCAGAACTATAGCCAGCATGGGTTTGTATTTGTGTTTCAGTAAGAGTTTTTTTTTTTATTCATTCTTTATGGTTTTGGGAAAAAAATGGATACTTTGATACTGTATGAGTGACAGTGTTTCTATAAATGCTTCTTTTTAATTTTCTATTTAACAAGATTACTTTAAACCACAAAAATATTAAGCAACTTGAAACACTGCATGAGCTCTTTTACTGCACCCATCAGCCATTGTTGAAACTGATTCCAGTGGCACATAATTCATTCAAATAAAACCAGAGTCACAATGTGGCTTATTAAATCACTAGATTAATACACTGTTTGTAGATTAACATGCCAGTTTTAGCAACAGCTGTTTCATGCGTGTGTGTTTTTTTTCTTGTCACCAGGCTACTTAACGGCACAATGACATGTTTAAGGGGTCATGAATTAGGAACTGAAATTTGGCTTGATCTCTTGACAAAAATCATTTAATTACAAAACATCTTATATATATTTCAGAGCTCAAAATATTGTTGTTAGTCCAAAAACCAAGCAGCCAAAATGTAAATATGAGATGCAATCACAGTCTTCTTATTTCATAATATTAATTTATTTCATTTTATGTCCTAGGAGTTTGTATGTAGTAGTTTTTTTTTTGTTTTTGTTTTAAACCAAAATGACCCATACTGGGACTTCCGGGTATGGAGTGGTAGCGAGAACATGCTAGTTAACAACCCTCCTGTACTTTTTCAATATTAATCCTGCAAACTCACTTTAAACTTGGACATAACTTCTGATTACTGATGCACAAAGAATTAATAATGGAAATAGCACCGAAAAAAAAGAAAGTGACCCATACTGATTTTTTAAACAAGCATCCATCCATTTTAATGCTCAAAATTAATAAGTATTGATCTTCAATGCAGCACACCTATTAAAATTGTGTTTCAATGAAAGGGGCAAAAATGTGGCTATAAATTCTTAATATTTTTTTTTTATGCAAATATCATGCTGCATTATAAGTTGACCTCAGACAACACTTAATTAATTTAAATGTAATTTAAAAAATGCAATTCATGACCACATTTAAATGTTGGTAAAATTGCAGTGTCTCAAAAAATCTTTTTTTGGCCAGTTAAATCAGAACATTTACATGAAAACCTTAAACATTAAAGGCACAGTATGTAATTTTCCCCACTAGAGGAAGCATATTCACTACAGAAAAATAAGTAGTTTGACGAATCATGGGAGTTGCCGTCTTAATTACATCCTATGAGACTCCTGCAAAAATCATGTTCATGGATAGCTAAAGTATTCAAAACTTATTAACATGGTAGTATAAAGCAGAGTAAAATGAGAACGCTGGATTGCTAATAAGACACGAGCGCGATGAAGCACAAAAGTAGCAGAGCTTTTATTACACCTTTCAGTTTTTCCCATCGTGGTCATTTAAAATAATAGAGCAGCATTTTAACAGAACCCTGAAATGTGTTTGTGTAGTATAATAAAAAGATCTTTGGTGTTTGACTATTTTTTTAATATTTTAATTGCAAAATATTACATATTGTACCTTTAATCTTTCTCTCCCCTCTCCTCATTACTCAGCAGCCATTCTCTTTTTTAAGCACCTCATTGCTCCATCTGTCTGCATCGGTGTGTCTTTGCACTGTTAGTAGTATATGTGGGTCTCTGGAGACCTGAGTCTCGCTGCAAGTCTGGCTAGCCCTCAGCGCACCTGCCCACTAGCTGTAAAGCGCAAGCTCCAAGTGCATGCTATGACCTACAAATCCTGGCATAGTTAAGAGTCTGGCAGTGTGTCTACTCTCTGCACCTTGTGTCCTCAATTCACACTGCCCCGGCAGATGTGCTGAACTACTGAAAATGAACCTTTGACACCAAGCACAGCGATAATCCCACAGCGGAACACCATCTAAATCGGTCATGCATCAGAATATCTAGAAAACATTGGTCTAATCCAAAACATAAAGATGGATGGGTATGGAAAACGCAAATGAAATGACACACTGGCTGGGTTGCAAAACTTGCGACCTGCTCATCTAAACAGCACTTTGGGGCATCATGATGCTCTAAAATGCTGCCTATAGCCTTGTCCTAAATGATGCACTTCTCCTAAGTCTAAAAATCGCATTGTGTCTCTTTTGTCATCTTCTATAACTTCTCCCTTTATGGTCATGATGCACCTTTAATAGGTATTTTGGGAAAGCAAATATCAAATACGCGAAAGTGTGTGCTTAAAACACCCCAAGGGCTTAATGGCAGCACTCGGGACAGGGCTTATAAAAACACCTTGAGTATTTGCAACTGGCAATGCATGTAGGAATGAACTAAAAAGCAAACTAATAATTAAATAAACATTTACTGCAAGTTAACAAAGGATTGATATGTTCTAGTGATTTTTCTGGGACTAAATTAAAGGTCAGCGGTCTAAAGTGGTAAAGCAATAGGGTGTGTGTGTCTGTGTGTGTATGTGTGGGTGGAGTGGAGTGAGCCGCACCTCCCCAGGCACTGCTGGCGGTGGAGATAGGAGTGCTCTGCACAGCAGGAATGAAGGCAGGCTGGATGTCAAACAAGTCACTGGTGAGGTTTGGCATGCTGTAAAAGAAAAACGAGTTTAGAACAAGAGTAATATATTCAAGTACTATGCATCACAAAAAAGCTCTATTTCGCAGCTCTAGTGTACAATGTCTAGTAGTGACCTAGTCGAAAATAACTGGACCGTGATTTTCATTGGTTTCTAGATGTTGAGGTTGAGTGGCTTCATCATCACTCAAGATGGGGGAGAGAATCGAAAAAGCAGGTATTGATGGTTGTGTCTTTTTTCTGTAGACGTCAACTAGTACTCACTTCACTCACACACACAGTTTTTCATTTACGTGTGCAGTGAAGGCTTTGGAAAAGAATCTCAAGTGGAAGCTGATTTTTTTCCCCAAAAAGAGTCCAGTGATCTTATGTAGACTACATTAAGAGACAGCTATGAGTTAACGGCACAGCTGTGGTTTGGTCTTTTGAAGTTGGCCCAGTTCTTAAAGATGGTAAAAGGCATTTTCATTCTCACCAATGGCACATTTGGATTACACCACTGAGCAGCTCGGAGTCCAGAGGGGAAAAAAAAAAAAGTAAATGCATCCAAAAACCATTAAAATTGCAAGTTTGAGTGTAAAGATCGGATTTTGATTGCCTGTCCACTTTCTACAAGAATAAACTCACATCGTCACTTAGCCAACCCCCACAACAGCTATGCGATTCATGACGCCAATAGGGCGTAAATAACAGTAAATTCTCCACCAAAAACACTTTTTTTTTTTTTTTTTAAATGAATAAAATGAAAAATAAATGTAAATAAAAAAATGTAATGATAAAAAACTATTAAATTTTTAAATCTAAATATTATAATATTAAAGGGGGCAACTTCTTTATAAGCAGACAACCATAAAGTTACAAAGAAAGCAATGTTTGAGAAGAGTTTCATGTCAATGAAAACACTTGAACCTGACAAAAAGTTCACATGGAAAATTTCACAACTTTGCTATTAGATAAGTGAGCCAAAAGTATACAGAATCAAAAATATTTCCATTTCTTGTCTGATGCCATTATATCAAAATCCATAAACCTCACATTGATTGAAATAGATCAACAGTGGTGGAAAGAGCATTGAAAAATCATACTCAAGTAAAAGTACCATTACTTTCTAAAAAAAAAAAAAATGTAATGTAGTCTAAAATGTAGTGCAGTCTAAACAGTCACTCGGTTGTTGCATGTGCTTTTACACTCTATATGCTTACTGCATTTACAAATCATCCATGTCTTGAGGTCCGACTGTCTGATGTGATTTTTCTATGCGCTTTTTGATTGGACGGCGATCAAGGGACTTCTTATTCTACTTAGCTAATCACCACAAACAAAAACAAAGTAGTCACTGTAAGTTGAAGGTAAAAAGTGCCATAAAAGTACCGATACAGCACTAAAGTAAAAGTAAACATTTTTAAAAACTACTTACAGTAGTAAAGTACAACTCCTAAGAAAAATGACTAAATAACAGTAACTTGGGTATTTGTAATTCATTACTTTACACCACTGTAGATTAACCCTAAAATCACAGACAAGAACATGAGTATTAACCATGTGTATTATATGGTGTAGCAATAAGTAGATGTTTTGTATTGCTGTTTGTTATGCACTGCAGCTGTGTACACTGTGTTAATGACCTGTTGACTGATGGTGGGCTTGTGGTGTTGGTGAACAGGTCCACATCCGTGGTGTGGTTGTTGGCACTGCCCATAGATTGTGTGCTGGGCGAGGCGGAGGGGGTCTGCATGCCGATCTCCTTCAGACGCTGGTTCTACACAAACACACAGCATGAGAAAACAAGAAGAAAAAAAAAAAACATTTAGAGAATGTGAAGCATGTAAAGACTGGGCTGTTCGGCTCCTTCCTCCTCTCCTATGGTCACTGGAGAGCAGGACAGAACAGAGCATTTCCTTCAGCTGAGCTCTGTGAAATCAGACAGATCACAGCCACTCAGGCAGCTGAAGTGCCAGTCAGCTACAGCTCAGACCTGCAGAGTGTGTGTGCGTGTGTGTGTGTGCGTGCGTGGTAGAGAGATAGTATAAGGAATGGCTAAAATCAGAGATGATCTTCCAGGCAGCAGAAGCTACTACACACTGAACAAACTATATGAAAATTTTTCAAAAAAAGAAAGTGACTTGAGCAGAATTGCTTGACATTTGACCAGCCAAACCTTGAACCATGTCTGATCGGATGTCTGTAAAAAATGATGGTATAGTGTGAGATTTAAAAGATTGGAAAAAAAGGCTGCCAGAGTTTTTCCTACGTTCAATTTTCCTGCGTTCAACAATTTTTGGTGCTGTTTTTTTGTGTGTGTGTGTTAGGGCGCACGTTAAAGGTCCCGTGAAATTAAAATAATGTTTTTTAGATATTAGTAACGGCATTGTTAGTTTTTTAAGGATATCTATAAGCTAGTGCGCACCAAAACAGTGACAAATTTTGCATTAAGGAGATATAAATGCACATTTCAAAGCACTTTACGGGACCCTGAAGTCCCCTGCACAGGCATTCTCTTTCTGTCTTTGCTCTCTCCCATGCATCAAAATCAACGATGGTAAAAATACGAAAGACCGAATCTATGTTTCAAGTGATGAATTTTGAGATTTGTTTTTTCCACTGAATTACAGCTGTGTGTGAATTTTGCTAAAAAAATAAATAAAGTAAAAAAATAAAAATAAAAAATAAAATCTATCCAGCATTGAAGTGTTTGTGTTGACAAATCTTTTGAACAGCCAGGATTCCCACACAACATGTGTGCTAAAGTCCGATTCGTGACCTAATTACTCCTTTGAGCCGATTCATTTGTGAATTGTTAAAGCAACTGGTCTGCCAGTCCGTCTCTGAATCAGTGTATAACAAATCATTACTATTAGAAGAACACATTCATTTGAAATGAGAACGCTACTGTTCTTACCCCATTTAGCAAGAGTAGTGAAATGTAATACTTAATACCCTTACAGTCTATGTTAATAACCCACAGTATTTAAAGGCCTATGACAATGTGTAGTAAATTACCTATGAAATCATTTAGTTTACAGTTAGACTAGAGTGAGATAACACTAGATCAAAGCACAAAGCAAGCTGTTTGTTAGCTAGCTTCTAACTTTATTAAACTGTATACGTAAAATTTTTTTTTTTTTTAAAAACACCTTTACATCTTTTTAAAGCTACATTTCTAATGCTACTTTTTAATGGATATGATTATGCTAAAAATTAATTATTAGTTCTCTTTACTGTGTATAGGTGATGAAGCCAGTCAGCCACCACTAAAGACCAATTTTGACCCAAGAAAAACCCTGTATGATTATTTAATACTGGAACTGCTATATGGCTTGGTGCACGTTTTAGGCTGTAAAGGCTATGATTTAATTATACACGTATAAGCACTGCATGATTTAGTGTGACACACAGTACTGTTTTGGCACGCAAGCAGCTGATGATGATACAGTCTTTTCAGAGGCTCGTTATGGCTCAAGTTAACTTTTTATATATTTGTTCTTAGGGTTGATTTTGACATTTGAAAACACACCATGCACCAGCTATCTTTCTATAAGTGTATATGCTTACAAACCAAAACAACAAAAGACTAACTAGCATGGGCTCTTTACGCCATAAAATAAACTCAATTGTAAACAAAAAAAACAAACAGTAATAAACATTTGGATTGTAATTTAACCAAATACCAAATGTTTTTCTTACATCTAAAAACCTATTACAGTAAAATATTATTAAAAGTTTATAATAATGTCATCATGATAAATTTCTGGCCAGCCCTACAGTTTGTATTTAGATTTTTAATATTTTTTTCTTTTTAGATTATTTTAAAATCATTAATTTAAAACCAGTTTCTTTATTTAACAAAAACATGCATCCCTACAGCGGATTCTGGTTTCTGAAGTAAGAAGCAGATGAAAAACCTATTACAGTAAAAAATAAGAAGAAGAACAAGAAGAACAAGAAGAAGAACAAGAAGAAGAACAAAAAGAAGAACAAGAAGATGAAGAAGAAGAACAAGAAGAACAAGAACAAAAAGAACAAGAAGAACAAGAACAAAAAGAAGAACAAGAAGAACAAGAACAAGAAGAACAAGAACAACAACAAGAACAAGAAGAACAAGAACAAGAAGAAGAAGAAGAAGAAAAATAAGAAGAACAACAACAACAAGAACAAGAAGAAGAAGAAGAACAACAACAACAACAAGAAAAAGAAGAACAACAAGAAGAACAAGAACTAAAATAATTGCAGCAATATCATCATCATCAATTTCTCGCCAGCTGTGCTGCCTTACTTTTTTTTTTTAAATATTATTTTAAAATCACAAAACCAGTTTCTTTATTTAACAAAAACAGTGGGTTTTGGTTTCAAAAGAAAGAAGCAGATTTTGACATGGCACGATTTTATGTCTTTCAGCATGCCGTTTGCAACAATGAGAAAATGCAAGAAAAAAAAAAACAGAAAGAGGAATCGATAGCCAAAAAAAACTGCACGCTCCATCAAGAGTGTTGAGAATGTGATAATCAAAAAAGAAAAACACAAGCTCAATTTCAAACAGACTTAACTGTGTAAATATTTTGAAATTGCTCTGAATGTTTGAACTATTCAGACGCAGAGCCACAGTGCATCTGAGGACACATTGCACACCACTGAAGTCCATGTCATTTGGTTTGTGTGTGTGTGTGTGTGTGTGTGTGTGTGTGTGTGTGTGTGTGTGTCTACAAGGTATGACAGTACCCCCTGATTGGGACAAAGCAGTTTGATTAACCCCGCTGACCATTACTGCTGAAGTCGAATCATTGAAGGTACAAGGGCGTATTGTGTAAATACACCTTCACTCTTGTATGTGTAGAACACAATGTTCCCACAACAGCAGCTCCAGTCCTAAAAACTTAGTTGCAACAAACTTCAAGGAGAAAATGGGATATGCCAGCTCCATATATATTTTTATACTATGTACTATTGGTCAAAAAGTTTGGGATAGGTGAGATTTTTTTAAGCCTTTTCTGCTAACCAAGGCTGCATTTATTTGACCAAAAATGCAGTAAAAAAAACAACCTGTGAAATATTATTAGAATTTAAAATAAGTGATTTCTTATTTAAATGTTGTTTACATTTTAATTTCATCTGCAATAAAGCTGAATTTCAGCATCATTACTCATATCATCAGTTTCCCACAATCTTTCAGAAGTCATTATACTATTATTATCCGCTGCTCAGGAAACATTATTATCAGTGTCATAAATACTTGGCCTCCTTCATATTTTTGTGGAAACGGTGATGCAGTACCATTAAAATGTACAGTAAATTATTGAACTGAAAAGACATTTATAAAAAAAAAAAAAAGCAAAAAGTAAATTTCAACAAAAATATGCAGGAAAAAAAATTTTCAACATTGATAATTATAAGGACCATTATTAATGATTTACCACCAATAATAAAAATCCTAATAGAACTAAAAAAAATCAACATATTTATATATTATATTAAAGGATCATGTGATCCTGAAGACTGGAGTAATTATGCTGAAAACTCAACAATTTAAACTACATTTAATGAGAAATCATTTATTTTCTGAATATTATAGCTCTAATGGATATTTTTTCAAATAAAGGATGCCTTGGTGAGTAGAGTAGGCTTTTTTAATGTAATGTAATGTAATGTAATAACATGTACTGTAAAACCCGATAAGTTAACTCAGACTGTTTGAGGAAGCCGATTCCAGCAAACCATTTAATTGAATAGTGTAAATGTATCTATATTGAGTCATCTATGCTTTGAATTATCTGTATTGATATCATCAAACATTTAGAGTATTAGTAACTTGTACAGATTTGATATCTGAACTTAAAATGTATCTCAGTTCAGTTAACAGAACAAATTAAGTCCAATCAACTATATAGATACTCTAATGGTTTGAGGAAACTGATTGTGGTAAATGGTTTACGTTGACTGAACTCAACTCAATAAAGTTAGTCAACTTAAATGGTTTGCAAAAACTGATTGCAGCAAAACATTTGAGTAGCCATAGTTAAAAAAAACAGAATAACATTGATTCCAACAAGAATGTGTTCGATCAGACAATATGAGATCATGGCCCACCTTGAGTGCTTGCAGACGGGCTTGTTCCTCCTCCAGGGCCTGTTGTTTCTCCTTCTCATCCATTCTGCTGGATGAGAAGGAGAAGGACATGCCTGTGTTGGACAGGGACGACACTGCATTGGACAGAGTGTTGGCTCTGTGGACAAACACACACACACTGAAGTGAGATTTCCCTATTGGTTCTTTATTCAAGACCTGCTAAATTTAACACTGTTAAGTCTAAAAAAAAGTCAGCATGTGGCTAAATATAAATCTCTCGCTAATGATTTGTTGTAGCTTTATCAAGTGCTTCAACAGCTTGCTTGTGCTGTAAAATGAGACTCCACATATGCAGCAACTAACATGTGACTATATATTTTTGTCCATAATCTTCAAAGCCGCATAATAGCTTGCACTTAATTATATACTTACATGAGATGAATGAGATGTCATTTGCAAAATACAAGCTGGTTTATTTCACAGAATATTAGTCCGTTTTGGTGCCCACCATGTTTATCACCAAGTAACATGCTTCAGTTATAAAACTTTTTTTCCACTAACTTCCCATACAATCATTTTTGTCCTTGTTATTCTATTATTAGCACTCCCCCCTGCACTTCTGTTCATAAATATCCTGAAATACATGCAAAATATCTTTAGAAATAGCCAAATCTATCTGGACATCAGTAGAAAAGACGATGCTTTTAAAACGAAAGTTGTGGCAAATTATGACATAGTTGCAAAGTAATCATTTGGATGCATTTACATAATTTTTCTGGTTTAAAGAAAGGTTTATCCCACTCCTCTCAAACTAATTACAATTAAATTTGGTTTGGGCATTTTTATTCCGATGAGGTGTTTATATGGATCATTTTCATTCAGACTTGACTTTAGTTTTAAAGCAATTCGTAATGAGCTCATTAATACATTAAACATGTTTGGACATCTTTTTCATGTTTCTTTTTTGTTTTATCTCACCCATATTAAGGTCCAGCGCCACCACGCTAGTCTGGAGCCCTGCATATGTATCATATAGTAGAAGGGCAAAGTAATGCTGGTGAATATAAAAAAAAAAAAAAAACACAGCAGTTTCACCTTCACTTAATTTTCTTTCACGGCTTGCAACTTTTTAGTTTAAAAAGAAATGGAAAAGCTAATGTGATATTCACAAATGAAAAAGCTTCTATTTGACTACTACTTCTGTAAGAAGTGTAAGAAGTGTAAAATAAAATGCTGGCAATAAACATCCCAGTGTGCACAAGGTTTAGATGTTTTATATTACCATGGATTCATTCCAATGATCAACGTTTTTGTTCAATGCTAGGTTCATGAATGTATTTTTAGTCCATCCACCATGAAAAGCATTCATCATGTTTGTTTTGAAGGCTCGTTTCGTTTTATATTATTTAATTCATATATATATATATATAGTAGGTCTATTTTACAAGGTCTTTATGAACCTTTTGACTTTAGTTGCGTGAGCATTTAACGGCTGGCAAAATTGATCAATTACTTCATATATGCATATGTCCAAATAGGGTTTCACAGTGTAATGATGGACTGTGCGGGTCTGGTTTCATACAGTACCTGTTGTCAGCGGAGAGCTCCTTGGTTTTCTTTCCCTCCAGAGATGCCAGGTGCTGTTCAAGAGCCTCCAGGAGACTGCTGGGAGCCTGCAGGGAAAAAGACACAAGTCAAGAACTCCGCAAGAACACACTGAACTGAACCAGTTTAGAGACACACTTGTTCCACCTAAATTTGAGCAAATAATAAAAGAAGCATGCATTTAGGCTTTTTAGTAAGAGGCGTACAGGCAAAGGATAAGCACATACAAAAAAAAACAAGAGAGAGGAAGAGAACGGATTTGAAAGAGAGGAATTGACATGCACACCTCAAACTAATGACAGTCCTGTGATAAATACCTGATATATCCATCCCAATATTGGACCGTGACATTGAGCTCTTCACATTGGCTTTTCGAAACTAGTCCTTTAGGATTTCTGTGAGATATTTTTGCGATTGGAAGCTTCCTCTGAGTGCTTTATACAATCTAGGATTTGTGTCCTCAGAAAAGAATTATCTTAACATTTCCAACTTTACATTGGAAGCATTACACTGATCCCAGATCGGCAAAAATGGGATGTGTATATGAACACTGTGCTAAATTAGAGCAAATGTTAGCACAAGCACAGAGCTCATTGTTGGTGAAAAAAAACATGTGCTTTGTGCCAAGTTTCCAGAACAGACAAACCATGTATAAACTACTGTTATAGACCAAGGGTAAGGTAAGCTCTTCAACTGAGCCTAGCTGGCAGCGTTGGCCTACATGTCTGGATCTGATCTAGGTTGGCTTTTTCTTCATATCGCTGAGAAGGCAGTTTGGGTCTAATCCATCCCGCAAAAAACCGAAGCCAAATAAGGAGGTAAAAGCACATATGCAGCGGTCTACAATTCAAATAGAAGTAAAAAACAAACATTGCGACTAAGCAGGGAAAATGTGTAACTTCCACAGAAGTGAGATAAAAAGAAAGATGAAAGTGTAACTGCTTTTAATTTGAGTCTCTCCTGTCTGATCTGATTTCCTCGGAGGAGAGACGGCGAGAACAGGCTTTTGATTAAATGGCTACATTATAGATGTGTGTGCCGGCTATGCAAAGGACAAAGTGAGGTTACATGAATACTTCATCACATTCCTACAAACGCAAGGGCCGCTGGGGCAGTTTTCCCATGTAAAGGAGAAACGGGGCGTCGAGTAAAAAAAAAAAAAACCTATTGCTCTCGTTCTGTGCTCAAGAGCTCCACCTTCTGCTAGTTTAATGGCCAGGGGGTTTTGCAAAGCATGAAGCCGTCATGCAACCCAGCGAGGAATCTGCTTTTATGCTGATCTGAGCTAACGATCTGATCAAACAATACAGAGACAACTGTACATCTGGTCTCAGATCAGCAGAAAAAGCGATGTACAGCCATGCCTGCAGAGTGACGAAGAACGGGATGGCAGTTTGGGCCACATTCAATCAGTTTGGCTGGTTTTAAAGGGATGAATCTGCTGATGCAGTCAAGAAACAAACTAGGGCTGGGAGATATAGCTTAAAAAAAATGCACTTGATTTTTCAATTTTGATTAGATTTGACAGCTTAGATGTATACAGAGTGTATTTGTGCTGAAATGGATTTCGTATTGAAGGAACCAAACCAAGATTCACTTAAGATAAACTTTATTGTATTTAAAATGATTTTCATTCCTTACAAAAAACTGCTTGCTGACAAATAGTTCAAACCAAGTCGTTGGAAGGACAGTAGTAAAGTATAAATATTTATGATTAGCATTAATTTGTATTTTAGGGCTGCACAATGATCCCTAAATGATTTATGTTCTTAATATGACAGACAAGACTTTGTTTGTATGTTAACAATGCTGAATTATACTAAATGGCATTTTAGCAGGTGTCATCTGTAAATCATGTAAAAATGTAAGATGGCAATTCTCTTTTGCTAAAAGAATATATTATTCATTCATTCATTCATTCATTCATTCATTTTCCTTTGGCTTAGTCCCTTTATTCATCAGGGGTCGCCACAGCGGAATGAACCACCAACTTATCCATCATATGTTTTACACAGCGGATGCCCTTCCAGCTGCAACCCATCACTGGGAAACATCCATACACACTCATTCACACTCATACACTATGGCCAATTTAGTTTATTCAATTCACCTATACAGCATGTCTTTGGACTGTGGGGTAAACCGGAGAAACCCACACGAACACGGGAAGAACATGCCAACTCCACACAGAAATGCCAACAGACCCAGCCGGAACTTGAACCAGCGACCTTCTTGCTGTGAGGCGACAGTGCTAACCACTGAGCCACCGTGTCACCCCCAAGAATTTCTTAAACTTAAAGAAAATTTTTTTTACACTTTACACTTTTTTTCTGTTTAAAAAACTAAACAGCCCTGAACAAAAATTAAGAGAACAATTTTAAGTTATTATTTGCCATTAATAACATGTTTTGAGTTACATGTTTTGAGTCAAAAGTTTCTATGCATTTTATCTTGTGTATTCAAGATCTTTATCTTGCGTAAATCTTGTGTATTTAATCTCTCAAAGCATAATATTAGCATTTAGGGCATGACAATAGGTCCATATAATATACTTATTATTTTCAGAACCTAAATATTGAAAAAATTTGTTTATATTCATACATGAAAAATAAATATATAGTGAGTACAGAAAGTATTCAGACCCCCTTAAATTTTTCACTCTTTGTTATATTGCAGCAATTTGCTAAAATCATTTTCATTTTTTTCCCTCAATGTACACACAGCACCACATATTGACAGAAAAACACAGAATTGTTGACATTTTTGTGATTTATTAAAAAAGAAAAACTGAAATATCACATGGTCCTAAGTATTCAAACCCTTTGCTGTCACACTCATATTTAACTCAGGTGCAGTCCATTTCTTCTGATCATCCTTGAGATGGTTCTACACCTTCATTTGAGTCCGGCTGTGTTTGATTAAACTGAAAATGGAATTGAAATGATGTGAAAATGAAATGATTTTAGCAAATGGCTGCAATGTAACAGTGAAAATTTTAAGAGGGTCTGAATACTTTCCGTACCCACTGTATGTACATTTTTCTCCATTATTAAAGGTCTGAAAACATTGTGTTCTATAAATAAGTTTTACATTTCTTTAAAATATCTCTGTACTTGGTGAGTGCAAATTGACCCAAGCTTTTAATAAATTGTACAGCCAAATAAAAGTCGATGCGATATGAATTTTTGGTCAATTTTATGGTTGACAACGAAATCCTGAATATGTTGTAAATGTCTAATAGATCACCCCAGCACTAGTAGAACAGATTATGTCACATACAAGCAGTGCATATAACCCACCACCTACAAGGTAAGATCCTCTAGTCGTCTGAAAAGAACAATAAACAATGTGTTACCGCAGGAGAATATACCTCTCATTAGAATTCCATTCTGAAATGTCAACACATTCAAATAGCGACATCAAATTGGGACTCCGCCTAATGCAGCTCCACACTCAAATAATGTGACCATCAGTTTAAGAGTAAATTTATGTTATTAATTGCTCTCCATCATGTAATTTCAAACCTCATTCATCTTTGGAGCACAAATTAAAAACTCCATCATCCTCCATAGACAGCATTGTACCGACTCACTCAAAATCATGAAAAATCAATAGGAAAGGAAAAAAAAACATCTTTCTTCTCCTCAGTGTCACAGTGCTCTGGAGAAGAAGCTGTTGAATAAAGTATTTTTTTTTAATGTGTGCACAAAAGTATTCTCATAGCTTCATAATATTACAGTTGAACCACTGAAGACATATGGTCTGTTTTGAGGATATTTTGTAGTATTTGTCTGGACTTTAAATCAAGCCCAGGCTGTAGCTTTCTATGGAGGATGAGGGAGCTCTCCGATTTCATCTAAAATATCTTAATTTGTGTTCTGAAGACTGGTACAGCATGGGAGTGAGTAATTAATAGCATCATTTTCAGTTCTAACTCTTTACTAAAGAAAGCAGTGCTTGATAACCTCCATAAAATTCTACATTACGTCTCGTAGATATTAACATGGCATCTCATTTTGAAACCAGACACAAGAGAGAACGTCTAAATAACAGTGAGCATGGCAACAAAAACAGCACGTCAGACAACAAGAGAGAAGACGAGGACAGGTGGAACACGGAGAGAAGAGGAGGAAGGGAGATGGACGACACAGCAGCAGTGAAGTGAAGAAGAAAAGGAAAAACACAAAGTGGAGATGAAATGTACACTGACCTGAGTGAGATCTGGGATGTCACCCTGATCAATCCCAACTTGCTGTGTCATAAACAAAACAAAGCAAAAAATAAAAAACGGTAAACAAACAAACAAACGAGGGGATGGGGGAAAGGAATAAGAAAAAGAACAAAAGATCATTTCCTCATGCAGTGGCTAAAAATGAAACTAATAAATAAATAAATATAAGAGAGGTGTGGCATGCTGAGAGCCACGGAGGACCAATGGGAATAGACGCAGACATTGATAATGTCTCACACACAGCTGACTGTGGTGTGGTTAACACTCAAAAACATTTATAACGAATGATGACTTTTGAATGAGGCCCGATTGGGGTAAAAAAATACAATAAAATTAGACAAGACTCTCACATGGTGATGAACATTGTTCCCAGAGACTCCTTTTTAAACCAAATCCCTGAGATATCAACTGCAACGGAAGAACAGCCACTCTGGAAATAAAACCAGACAGTCTAACGCCTAGCTGAAAGGACGGAGAGGAGAATTGTGGGGAATAAGGCACGGGAATTAATCAGTGTCAGGGAGAGAGGAGGGAGTGAGAGTCTTATTAGCACCAAACACAGATCTTCATCTGGGCCAGAATGAGACTGGACTCTGAAACTTTAAAGGTCTCAAACTGTATGAATCCGCATGAGGAAGAACGGCCTTCAACAGCCAAAGTATGATGGACAGGAGAGAAATTGAAAATCTGTATAAAGCAGCTCTTGTGGGCTACAGTCCCCGTGTAGGGTTTAAAAACCTTCAGACCAGCAACCTTCCATGGATTTTTCAGTCATTTAGGATTTCTTGATAAAGAATTTTGTTTTAAATCCTGGTGTAGATAATGTCTATCAACAGAACACAAACGTTCTATAACAAATGTTAATTTTTTATTTACACTATAATGAACTATTTATTATATTTATGACAATTCAGTGTTATTAAATAAATGATTCCATTTCTGCACCTGATTACACTGTAAAAAAAAATGCTGGGTTCCACACAATCGATTTGTGTTGGCACAACATGAAGGAATTAGGCTTACTTATTAGTTTTTACAAATTTAAATTGATTGAATATAAAAGTTTTCCTCCAAAACAACTCAAGAATTGTCTTGTTTCAGCTCATTTTAAATAAGTAGTTTGAACAAACAGCAAACATCATTTTTTAGACTTTTGAGTGTATGGTTAGACTCACTGGAAAAACAAAGCTTGTAAATTGCTTATTCTGGGAAATATAAAACAAATGAAGATTTCTTTACTGTCAACTTTGATCAATTAATGAATGGATGAAAATATGCAAACTGGCCCAAACTTTAAATCGGTAGTGAAAGTAGTGTCATTTAATACTCTTTTAAATTTATTTTTACAAAGTCTAATCTTTATTTTAACAATTATATTTGAAAAATGTAATTTTCAACAATTATATGTGGCATATGAATGTACTCAACAAGACCCTTAATCAACAGATTGATTTAAGCGTTTAAAAAAAATTTTTTTTTGAAATGTTTATAGACATAGTCCACGAAAACAGTGCCAGAAAACTAAATATTTGGCGTCTGTGAATGCACCAATTCAATGAATATGAATGTCAGAGAATTGTGGGATAGAGAGATACAAGACAGAGAGAGAAGAAAAGAAATTGTGAGAATTAAGAGGTCCTTGAACCGTCCGTCTAATCTCAAACCTGCAGAATAAAAACACCATTGATTATGTGCATGTATGCCACTGGTACCTCAGCCACTTTAAGGAACTCTGACAGCTTGGTCATCCTGTACAGAAACTTCTTATAGATGTCCAGAGCGTCTTTACACTGGTTTTTCTTCATATCAAAGTATTTCTCTGTAGAAAGAGCAAGAGAGAGAGAGAGAGAGAGAGAGAGAGAGAGAGAGAGAGAGAGAGA